>CM047808.1:4376401-4896830 GCA_026214975.1 Gentiana macrophylla | reverse complement strand
GAGAAAAACACAAATTTGAACTCGTTAATATGATGAAAACATGAATTCGAACTCGCTACCAAAGAAAACACAAATTTCTACTCGCTATAAAGGAAAACACAAATTTCCGCGCGATGTCAACTCGTTATCGTGGAAAAAGCATTTTGTCCAAAGAAGGACAACTCGCTACCAGAGAAAAACACAAATTTGAACTCGTTAATATGATGAAAACATGAATTCGAACTCGCTACCAAAGAAAAAAACAAATTTCTACTCGCTATAAAGGGAAAACACAAATTTCCCGCGATGTCAACTCGTTATCGTGGAAAAGCATTTTGTCCAAAGAAGGACAACTCGCTACCGTGAGAAAACACAAATTTGAACTCGTTAATATGATGAAAACATGAATTCGAACTCTTTACCAAAGAAAAAACACAAATTTCTACTCGCTATAAAGGGGAAAACACAAATTTCCGCGCGATGTCAACTCGTTATCGTGGAAAAGCATTTTGTCCAAAGAAGGACAACTCGTTACCAGAGAAAAACACAAATTTGAACTCGTTAATATGATGAAAACATGAATTTCGAACTCGCTACCAAAGAAAAACACAAATTTCTACTCGCTATAAAGGGAAAACACAAATTTCCGCGATGTCAACTCGTTATCGTGAAAAGCATTTTGTCCAAAGAAGGACAACTCGCTACCGTGAGAAAAACACAAATTTGAACTCGTTAATATGATGAAAACATGAATTCGAACTCTTACCAAAGAAAAAACACAAATTTCTACTCGCTATAAAGGGAAAACACAAATTTCCGCGATGTCAACTCGTTATCGTGGAAAAAGCATTTTGTCCAAAGAAGGACAACTCGCTACCGTGAGAAAAACACAAATTTGAACTCGTTAATATGATGAAAACATGAATTCGAACTCGCTTACCAAAGAAAAAACACAAATTTCTACTCGCTATAAAGGGAAAACACAAATTTCCGCGCGATGTCAACTCGTTATCGTGGAAAAAGCATTTTGTCCAAAGAAGGACAACTCGTTACCGTGAGAAAAACACAAATTTGAACTCGTTAATATGATGAAAACATGAATTCGAACTCGTTACCAAAGAAAAAACACAAATTTCTACTCGCTATAAAGGAAAACACAAATTTCCGCGATGTCAACTCGTTATCGTGATCGTGGAAAAGCATTTTGTCCAAAGAAGGACAACTCGCTACCAGAGAAAAACACAAATTTGAACTCGTTAATATGATGAAAACATGAATTCGAACTCGCTACCAAAGAAAAAACACAAATTTCTACTCGCTATAAAGGGAAAACACAAATTTCCGCGATGTCAACTCGTTATCGTGGAAAAGCATTTTGTCCAAAGAAGGACAACTCGCTACCGAGAAAAACACAAATTTGAACTCGTTAATATGATGAAAACATGAATTCGAACTCATTACCAAAGAAAAACACAAATTTCTACTGCTATAAAGGGAAAACACAAATTTCCGCGATGTCAACTCGTTATCGTGGAAAAGCATTTTGTCCAAAGAAGGACAACTCGCTACCAGAGAAAAACACAAATTTGAACTCGTTAATATGATGAAAACATGAATTCAAACTCGCTACCAAAGAAAAACACAAATTTCTACTCGCTATAAAGGGAAAACACAAATTTCCGCGATGTCAACTCGCTATCGTGGAAAAGCATTTTGTCCAAAGAAGGACAACTCGCTACCGTGAGAAAAACACAAATTTGAACTCGTTAATATGATGAAAACATGAATTCGAACTCTTTACCAAAGAAAAAACACAAATTTCTACTCGCTATAAAGGGAAAACACAAATTTCCGCGATGTCAACTCGTTATCGTGGAAAAGCATTTTGTCCAAAGAAGGACAACTCGCTACCGTGAGAAAAACACAAATTTGAACTCGTTAATATGATGAAAACATGAATTCGAACTCTACCAAAGAAAAAACACAAATTTCTACTCGCTATAAAGGGAAAACACAAATTTCCGCGCGATGTCAACTCGTTATCGTGAAAAAGCATTTTGTCCAAAGAAGGACAACTCGCTACCGTGAGAAAAACACAAATTTGAACTCGTTAATATGATGAAAACATGAATTCGAACTCGCTACCAAAGAAAAACACAAATTTCTACTCGCTATAAAGGGAAAACACAAATTTCCGCGATGTCAACTCGTTATCGTGGAAAAGCATTTTGTCCAAAGAAGGACAACTCGCTACCGTGAGAAAAACACAAATTTGAACTCGCAATATGATGAAAACATGAATTCGAACTCTTTACCAAAGAAAAACACAAATTTCTACTCGCTATAAAGGAAAACACAAATTTCCGCGATGTCAACTCGTTATCGTGGAAAAGCATTTTGTCCAAAGAAGGACAACTCGTTACCAGAGAAAAACACAAATTTGAACTCGTTAATATGATGAAAACATGAATTCGAACTCTACCAAAGAAAAAACACAAATTTCTACTCGCTATAAAGGGAAAACACAAATTTCCGCGATGTCAACTCGTTATCGTGGAAAAGCATTTTGTCCAAAGAAGGACAACTCGCTACCAGAGAAAAACACAAATTTGAACTCGTTAATATGATGAAAACATGAATTCGAACTCTTACCAAAGAAAAAACACAAATTTCTACTCGCTATAAAGGGAAAACACAAATTTCCGCGATGTCAACTCGTTATCGTGGAAAAGCATTTTGTCCAAAGAAGGACAACTCGTTACCGAGAAAAACACAAATTTGAACTCGTTAATATGATGAAAACATGAATTCGAACTCTTACCAAAGAAAAACACAAATTTCTACTCGCTATAAAGGGAAAACACAAATTTCCGCGATGTCAACTCGTTATCGTGGAAAAGCATTTTGTCCAAAGAAGGACAACTCGCTACCAGAGAAAAACACAAATTTGAACTCGTTAATATGATGAAAACATGAATTCGAACTCGCTACCAAAGAAAAACACAAATTTCTACTCGCTATAAAGGGAAACACAAATTTCCGCGATGTCAACTCGTTATCGTGGAAAAGCATTTTGTCCAAAGAAGGACAACTCGCTACCAGAGAAAAACACAAATTTGAACTCGTTAATATGATGAAAACATGAATTCGAACTCGTTACCAAAGAAAAAACACAAATTTCTACTCGTTATAAAGGGAAAACACAAATTTCCGCGATGTCAACTCGTTATCGTGGAAAAAGCATTTTGTCCAAAGAAGGACAACTCGCTACCAGAGAAAAACACAAATTTGAACTCGTTAATATGATGAAAACATGAATTCAAACTCATACCAAAGAAAAACACAAATTTCTACTCGCTATAAAGGGAAAACACAAATTTCCGCGATGTCAACTCGTTATCGTGAAAAAGCATTTTGTCCAAAGAAGGACAACTCGCTACCGTGAGAAAAACACAAATTTGAACTCGTTAATATGATGAAAACATGAATTCGAACTCTTACCAAAGAAAAACACAAATTTCTACTCGCTATAAAGGGAAAACACAAATTTCCGCGATGTCAACTCGTTATCGTGGAAAAGCATTTTGTCCAAAGAAGGACAACTCGCTACCGTGAGAAAAACACAAATTTGAACTCGTTAATATGATGAAAACATGAATTCGAACTCGCTACCAAAGAAAAAACACAAATTTCTACTCGTATAAAGGGAAAACACAAATTTCCGCGATGTCAACTCGTTATCGTGGAAAAGCATTTTGTCAAAGAAGGACAACTCGCTACCAGAGAAAAACACAAATTTGAACTCGTTAATATGATGAAAACATGAATTCGAACTCTTACCAAAGAAAAAACACAAATTTCTACTCGCTATAAAGGGAAAACACAAATTTCCGCGATGTCAACTCGTTATCGTGAAAAGCATTTTGTCCAAAGAAGGACAACTCGCTACCGTGAGAAAAACACAAATTTGAACTCGTTAATATGATGAAAACATGAATTCGAACTCGTTACCAAAGAAAAAACACAAATTTCTACTCGCTATAAAGGGAAAACACAAATTTCCGCGATGTCAACTCGTTATCGTGAAAAAGCATTTTGTCCAAAGAAGGACAACTCGCTACCAGAGAAAAACACAAATTTGAACTCGTTAATATGATGAAAACATGAATTCGAACTCTTACCAAAGAAAAAACACAAATTTCTACTCGCTATAAAGGGAAAACACAAATTTCCGCGATGTCAACTCGTTATCGTGGAAAAGCATTTTGTCCAAAGAAGGACAACTCGCTACCGTGAGAAAAACACAAATTTGAACTCGTTAATATGATGAAAACATGAATTCGAACTCGCTACCAAAGAAAAAACACAAATTTCTACTCGCTATAAAGGGAAAACACAAATTTCCGCGATGTCAACTCGTTATCGTGGAAAAGCATTTTGTCCAAAGAAGGACAACTCGCTACCAGAGAAAAACACAAATTTGAACTCGTTAATATGATGAAAACATGAATTCGAACTCGCTACCAAAGAAAAACACAAATTTCTACTCGCTATAAAGGGAAAACACAAATTTCCGCGATGTCAACTCGTTATCGTGAAAAGCATTTTGTCCAAAGAAGGACAACTCGCTACCGTGAGAAAAACACAAATTTGAACTCGTTAATATGATGAAAACATGAATTCGAACTCTTACCAAAGAAAAAACACAAATTTCTACTCGCTATAAAGGGAAAACACAAATTTCCGCGATGTCAACTCGTTATCGTGAAAAGCATTTTGTCCAAAGAAGGACAACTCGCTACCGTGAGAAAAACACAAATTTGAACTCGTTAATATGATGAAAACATGAATTCGAACTCTTACCAAAGAAAAAAAACACAAATTTCTACTCGCTATAAAGGGAAAACACAAATTTCCGCGATGTCAACTCGTTATCGTGGAAAAAGCATTTTGTCCAAAGAAGGACAACTCGCTACCGTGAGAAAAACACAAATTTGAACTCGTTAATATGATGAAAACATGAATTCGAACTCTACCAAAGAAAAACACAAATTTCTACTGCTATAAAGGGAAAACACAAATTTCCGCGATGTCAACTCGTTATCGTGGAAAAGCATTTTGTCCAAAGAAGGACAACTCGTTACCGTGAGAAAAACACAAATTTGAACTCGTTAATATGATGAAAACATGAATTCGAACTCATTACCAAAGAAAAACACAAATTTCTACTCGCTATAAAGGAAAACACAAATTTCCGCGATGTCAACTCGTTATCGTGGAAAAGCATTTTGTCCAAAGAAGGACAACTCGCTACCGTGAGAAAAACACAAATTTGAACTCGTTAATATGATGAAAACATGAATTCGAACTCTTACCAAAGAAAAACACAAATTTCTACTCGCTATAAAGGAAAACACAAATTTCCGCGATGTCAACTCGTTATCGTGAAAAGCATTTTGTCCAAAGAAGGACAACTCGCTACCGTGAAAAAAACAAATTTGAACTCGTTAATATGATGAAAACATGAATTCGACTCGCTACCAAAGAAAAAACACAAATTTCTACTCGCTATAAAGGGAAAACACAAATTTCCGCGATGTCAACTCGTTATCGTGAAAAAGCATTTTGTCCAAAGAAGGACAACTCGCTACCAGAGAAAAACACAAATTTGAACTCGTTAATATGATGAAAACATGAATTCGAACTCATACCAAAGAAAAAACACAAATTTCTACTCGCTATAAAGGGAAAACACAAATTTCCGCGATGTCAACTCGTTATCGTGGAAAAGCATTTTGTCCAAAGAAGGACAACTCGCTACCGTGAGAAAAACACAAATTTGAACTCGTTAATATGATGAAAACATGAATTCGAACTCGCTACCAAAGAAAAAACACAAATTTCTACTCGCTATAAAGGGAAAACACAAATTTCCGCGATGTCAACTCGTTATCGTGGAAAAGCATTTTGTCCAAAGAAGGACAACTCGCTACCGTAGAGAAAAACACAAATTTGAACTCGTTAATATGATGAAAACATGAATTCGAACTCTTTACCAAAGAAAAACACAAATTTCTACTCGCTATAAAGGGAAAACACAAATTTCCGCGATGTCAACTCGTTATCGTGAAAAAGCATTTTGTCCAAAGAAGGACAACTCGCTACCAGAGAGAAAAACACAAATTTGAACTTTAATATGATGAAAACATGAATTCGAACTCGCTTACCAAAGAAAAACACAAATTTCTACTGCTATAAAGGGAAAACACAAATTTCCGCGATGTCAACTCGTTATCGTGGAAAAGCATTTTGTCCAAAGAAGGACAACTCGCTACCAGAGAAAAACACAAATTTGAACTCGTTAATATGATGAAAACATGAATTCGAACTCGCTTACCAAAGAAAAACACAAATTTCTACTCGCTATAAAGGGAAAACACAAATTTCCGCGATGTCAACTCGTTATCGTGGAAAATTTTTGTCCAAAGAAGGACAACTCGCTACCGTGAGAAAAACACAAATTTGAACTCGTTAATATGATGAAAACATGAATTCGAACTCTTACCAAAGAAAAACACAAATTTCTACTCGCTATAAAGGGAAAACACAAATTTCCGCGATGTCAACTCGTTATCGTGAAAAAGCATTTTGTCCAAAGAAGGACAACTCGTTACCAGAGAAAAACACAAATTTGAACTCGTTAATATGATGAAAACATGAATTCGAACTCGCTACCAAAGAAAAACACAAATTTCTACTCGCTATAAAGGGAAAACACAAATTTCCGCGATGTCAACTCGTTATCGTGGAAAAGCATTTTGTCCAAAGAAGGACAACTCGCTACTGTGAGAAAAACACAAATTTGAACTCGTTAATATGATGAAAACATGAATTCAACTCGTTACCAAAGAAAAAACACAAATTTCTACTCATATAAAGGGAAAACACAAATTTCCGCGATGTCAACTCGTTATCGTGGAAAAGCATTTTGTCCAAAGAAGGACAACTCGCTACCAGAGAAAAACACAAATTTGAACTCGTTAATATGATGAAAACATGAATTCGAACTCGCTACCAAAGAAAAAACACAAATTTCTACTCGCTATAAAGGGAAAACACAAATTTCCGCGATGTCAACTCGTTATCGTGGAAAAGCATTTTGTCCAAAGAAGGACAACTCGCTACCGTGAGAAAAACACAAATTTGAACTCGTTAATATGATGAAAACATGAATTCGAACTCGTTACCAAAGAAAAAACACAAATTTCTACTCGCTATAAAGGGAAAACACAAATTTCCGCGATGTCAACTCGTTATCGTGAAAAAGCATTTTGTCCAAAGAAGGACAACTCGCTACCAGAGAAAAACACAAATTTGAACTCGTTAATATGATGAAAACATGAATTCGAACTCTACCAAAGAAAAACACAAATTTCTACTGCTATAAAGGGAAACACAAATTTCCGCGATGTCAACTCGTTATCGTGGAAAAGCATTTTGTCCAAAGAAGGACAACTCGCTACCAGAGAAAAACACAAATTTGAACTCGTTAATATGATGAAAACATGAATTCGAACTCGCTACCAAAGAAAAACACAAATTTCTACTCAAATTATAAAAAGGAAAACACAAATTTCCGCGATGTCAACTCGTTATCGTGGAAAAAGCATTTTGTCCAAAGAAGGACAACTCGTTACCGTGAGAAAAACACAAATTTGAACTCGTTAATATGATGAAAACATGAATTCGAACTCATACCAAAGAAAAACACAAATTTCTACTCGCTATAAAAAGAAAACACAAAATTTCCGCGATGTCAACTCGTTATCGTGGAAAAAGCATTTTGTCCAAAGAAGGACAACTCGTTACCGAGAAAAAAACAAATTTGAACTCGTTAATATGATGAAAACATGAATTCGAACTCTTACCAAAGAAAAAACACAAATTTCTACTCGCTATAAAGGGAAAACACAAATTTCCGCGATGTCAACTCGTTATCGTGGAAAAGCATTTTGTCCAAAGAAGGACAACTCGCTACCGTGAGAAAAACACAAATTTGAACTCGTTAATATGATGAAAACATGAATTCGAACTCGCTACCAAAGAAAAACACAAATTTCTACTCGCTATAAAGGGAAAACACAAATTTCCGCGATGTCAACTCGTTATCGTGGAAAAAGCATTTTGTCCAAAGAAGGACAACTCGCTACCAGAGAAAAACACAAATTTGAACTCGTTAATATGATGAAAACATGAATTCGAACTCTTTACCAAAGAAAAACACAAATTTCTACTCATATAAAGGGAAAACACAAATTTCCGCGATGTCAACTCGTTATCGTGGAAAAGCATTTTGTCCAAAGAAGGACAACTCGTTACCGAGAAAAAACACAAATTTGAACTCGTTAATATGATGAAAACATGAATTCGAACTCGTTACCAAAGAAAAACACAAATTTCTACTCGCTATAAAGGGAAAACACAAATTTCCGCGATGTCAACTCGTTATCGTGGAAAAGCATTTTGTCCAAAGAAGGACAACTCGTTACCAGAGAAAAACACAAATTTGAACTCGTTAATATGATGAAAACATGAATTCGAACTCGCTACCAAAGAAAAACACAAATTTCTACTCGCTATAAAGGAAAACACAAATTTCCGCGATGTCAACTCAACTCGTATCGTGGAAAAGCATTTTGTCCAAAGAAGGACAACTCGCTACCGTGAGAAAAAAACACAAATTTGAACTCGTTAATATGATGAAAACATGAATTCGAACTCATACCAAAGAAAAACACAAATTTCTACTCGCTATAAAGGGGAAACACAAATTTCCGCGATGTCAACTCGTTATCGTGGAAAAGCATTTTGTCCAAAGAAGGACAACTCGCTACCGAGAAAAAACAAATTTGAACTCGTTAATATGATGAAAACATGAATTCGAACTCGCTACCAAAGAAAAACACAAATTTCTACTCATATAAAGGGAAAACACAAATTTCCGCGATGTCAACTCGTTATCGTGAAAAAGCATTTTGTCCAAAGAAGGACAACTCGCTACCGAGAGAAAAACACAAATTTGAACTCGTTAATATGATGAAAACATGAATTCGAACTCATACCAAAGAAAAAACACAAATTTCTACTCGTTATAAAGGGAAAACACAAATTTCCGCGATGTCAACTCGTTTATCGTGGAAAAGCATTTTGTCCAAAGAAGGACAACTCGCTACCGTGAGAAAAACACAAATTTGAACTCGTTAATATGATGAAAACATGAATTCGAACTCGCTACCAAAGAAAAACACAAATTTCTACTCGCTATAAAGGGAAAACACAAATTTCCGCGATGTCAACTCGTTATCGTGAAAAAGCATTTTGTCCAAAGAAGGACAACTCGCTACCGTGAGAAAAACACAAATTTGAACTCGTTAATATGATGAAAACATGAATTCGAACTCGCTACCAAAGAAAAACACAAATTTCTACTCGCTATAAAGGAAAACACAAATTTCCGCGATGTCAACTCGTTATCGTGGAAAAGCATTTTGTCCAAAGAAGGACAACTCGCTACCGTGAGAAAAACACAAATTTGAACTCGTTAATATGATGAAAACAAACATGAATTCGAACTCTTTACCAAAGAAAAACACAAATTTCTACTCGCTATAAAGGGAAAACACAACACAAATTTCCGCGATGTCAACTCGTTATCGTGAAAAAGCATTTTGTCCAAAGAAGGACAACTCGCTACCGTGAGAAAAACACAAATTTGAACTCGTTAATATGATGAAAACATGAATTCGAACTCTTTACCAAAGAAAAAACACAAATTTCTACTCGCTATAAAGGGAAAACACAAATTTCCGCGATGTCAACTCGTTATCGTGGAAAAGCATTTTGTCCAAAGAAGGACAACTCGCTACCGTGAGAAAAACACAAATTTGAACTCGTTAATATGATGAAAACATGAATTCGAACTCTTACCAAAGAAAAACACAAATTTCTACTGCTATAAAGGGAAAACACAAATTTCCGCGATGTCAACTCGTTATCGTGAAAAAGCATTTTGTCCAAAGAAGGACAACTCGTTACCGTGAGAAAAACACAAATTTGAACTCGTTAATATGATGAAAACATGAATTCGAACTCGTTACCAAAGAAAAACACAAATTTCTACTCGCTATAAAGGAAAACACAAATTTCCGCGATGTCAACTCGTTATCGTGGAAAAGCATTTTGTCCAAAGAAGGACAACTCGCTACCGTGAGAAAAACACAAATTTGAACTCGTTAATATGATGAAAACATGAATTCGAACTCGTTACCAAAGAAAAACACAAATTTCTACTCGCTATAAAGGAAAACACAAATTTCCGCGATGTCAACTCGTTATCGTGGAAAAGCATTTTGTCCAAAGAAGGACAACTCGCTACCAGAGAAAAACACAAATTTGAACTCGTTAATATGATGAAAACATGAATTCGAACTCGCTACCAAAGAAAAACACAAATTTCTACTCGCTATAAAGGGAAAACACAAATTTCCGCGATGTCAACTCGTTATCGTGGAAAAGCATTTTGTCCAAAGAAGGACAACTCGCTACCGTGAGAAAAACACAAATTTGAACTCGTTAATATGATGAAAACATGAATTCGAACTCGCTACCAAAGAAAAACACAAATTTCTACTGCTATAAAGGGAAAACACAAATTTCCGCGATGTCAACTCGTTATCGTGGAAAAGCATTTTGTCCAAAGAAGGACAACTCGCTACCAGAGAAAAAAACACAAATTTGAACTCGTTAATATGATGAAAACATGAATTCGAACTCTTACCAAAGAAAAAACACAAATTTCTACTCGCTATAAAGGGAAAACACAAATTTCCGCGATGTCAACTCGTTATCGTGGAAAAGCATTTTGTCCAAAGAAGGACAACTCGCTACCGTGAGAAAAACACAAATTTGAACTCGTTAATATGATGAAAACATGAATTCGAACTCTTACCAAAAAGAAAAACACAAATTTCTACTCGCTATAAAGGAAAAACACACAAATTTCCGCGATGTCAACTCGTTATCGTGGAAAAAGCATTTTGTCCTTTGTTCCATTACTTCAAAAAGAACTCTTCCACATTCTCTTCATTCTCACATGTCTCATAGGAAATCTACGCGGGAACGTAGCGGAATTTAATTTTATTTCCTTTTAACCAGGATCGACTTCGTTTAAGCAACAAATATATAAGTAGTAAACGATAAAGTTACCTTGACTGATTTAAAAGATTGAAGCTTTATCGTCTACGAAGGAGTAGTGGTGCACGGAGCCGCCCAAGCGTTCGATCGGCCTCTACCGCTAGTCCACACGAACAACCCACCGGAATCCCACCTTGGATTGCTACCAGAAAAAACTCGGTTGCTAGACCGACCTTGTCTCTCTCTCTCAAACTCTCTATAAGAAGCTCTCATATTTTCTAGTAAATTAGAACTCTTCTAATTATGATGATACAAAAGAGCTAGCCAACCCCTCTCTTATATAGAGGGTGATGCGCCCCTTGTGCCCCAAAAACTACTTAGGAGAAGCTTCCTAATAGAATAAGGAGAAAAAAAACCTTTTACTAGTAAAATAAGATAAATATATATTCTAGATTTATCTCATTAATATTCAATATCTTATATTAAATATATTTCCAAGATATATATATATTGACAATGTCTAATATTGAATATATCTTTAATGTATTTACCATAAATAAATTTACACATATGTGCAAATCTATATTTATTAATACATACCATGATTAATTAATTGCACAATTCAAGTGTATCATAACTATGTGGCGCCATATATATACATATATTGGCTCCCAAAATATTCTTAATTAATTAATATAAAATTATGATTAATCAATTTGCAAAATCCATGTGTATCATATACACATAATAATTTCGACCTATACATCAATTATGTATATTTAATTAATTAACATAATTAATATATTGTATTTAATTTATTCATAATAAATAAATACCACTATATTAATTTAATCACTATAACACTTTATAATCGACATAAAACTTTCCTTATTTTGTTATCACCATAACCGCATTTTAATTCGGCTAGAAATCCTTATGTGTGTGACCCGATAGGCTTCCGAATATGATGTCCGTAGGCATAAAGTGCATTTACTAAAATACCCTTCATACCTAACGATCACGGAATAACGTCAAGCAACACACCGTGACCCCCAATCATCGGAAGAGTCAAATACAATGACTACTACCTTTCATGTGAAATAGTTACCCTATAAATAGAATCCTATCGATGTTACAATATCCATACGGTCGTATGTCGAGTGTCAAACATCAACGACCGCGTCTTATAATCTGGATATCCTACTCTCTCGAAGTAACATATTACTTCCGCTTTGCAAAGACTTTCGAGAATAAGACATTCCTTATAAGAAGACCCTTTCGGATATTTACTCCTAATCATAGAATACGCGATTTTTTCCGGACGAGCAACGTGAATCCTACGCATGCTTCAGTATCACACCCAATCACTACCGCATGATCGCCTCATGGCTAGCGGAAACCTCAATAGTGTCAAAGTATGACAATCCACACCGTGATGTCATGAAGACTCCAGTCTTAGGATAATTACACAACCGCCACATAGTGCGACACATAATAAAGTAAGTGGGTCAGTCTAACGTACGTATTCTATAATACACGTCCACGTGCAGTCCAAGTGTCTTTACACTTTGATAGATGAGATATATCCCCACCTTCAATAAGATAGAAAACATCAAATACGTGCTAGTCTAATCGTACTATTAATGTCCCATTTAATAGCACATATGACTAGAGACATTTAAGTATCAAACATTTTAAAGTAGTCGAGATCTCATCAACCATAATCACTATTATGATTCTCTTTCACAGTTTTGACACTAGGGACGTTATTATATATACAATATCATAATTGGTCCTCTAAACGAACAAATATATAATAATAACAAAAAATCCATTTGATATATGTACAAACATAAAGAAATAGTAGAAATGATCCGACCCGGTCGGATCCGGTCCAACCCGATTGAGTTTAGGACACTATTTCAACAATGTCATATACTAACTTGTCTTCAAGTTATCATGGCTTCTTAGCAAATATCCATGGAGAAGTGGAACCAAACTCCTATGCTCAAGCAACTCAAAATCCCAAATGGCAGGATGCCATGAACTTGGAATTTGAGGCATTTAACAAGACAAACACCTGGACATTGGTAGATCTACCTGCAGGTGTCTCACCAATTGGTTGCAAGTTGGAGTACAAAATAAAAACAAAGTCAGATGGATCAATAGAAATGTATAAATCCAGACTTGTTGCAAAGGGCATTAAACAGACTGAAGACATAGATTTCTTAGAAACATTTTCTCCTGTGGAAAAACAAACTATAATAAGGTTATTCATGGCTTTTGCAACACAAAAAGGATGGCATTTACATCAACTGGATGTAAATAATGCATTCTTACATGGAGATTTAGAAAAAGATGTTTATATCAGAGCACCACCTGGTCTAAACACACAAGGAATGGTTTGCAAATTGAACAGATCTTTATATGGACTTAAGCAAGCAAGTTGGCAACAGAATGCCAAGTTAACACAACATTTAGTAGACAATGGTTACCACCAATCACCCAATGACCATAGCCTGTTCACAAAGGGTTCTGGTGCAAATTTCATAGCATTGTTGGTTTATGTAGATGACATAATTGTTGGAAGCCTAGACCTAACAGCTATCCAGTCACTTAAGGATCTATTACAAACAACATTTACAATCAAAGACCTAGAGGAGCTTAGATATTTCCTTGGTTTTCAAGTTACAAGATCAAAAGTTGGAATAGTCATCAATCAAAGAAAGTATTGTCTTGATCTTCTGAAGGAGTTTGGTTACCTAGATTGCAAGCCAATTCAAACACCAATGGACACATCTCAAAACTTAACAGAGGTTCAAGCACCATTACTTCCAATACATACTATAGAAGTCTTGTAGGAAAGTTGTTATACCTCGGAAATACAAGACCAGACATAGCCATTCCTATACAACTATTGAGTCAGTTTCTAGACAAGCCAAATGAGGCTCATCTCAAAGCTGCTCACAGATTATTGAGGTTTTTAAAGTTTGCACCAACAAAAGGCCTCTTCTTTCCTAGAAACAGTCAGCCAAAGCTCAAGGTTTTTAGTGACTCTGATTGGGCAGGGTGCATAAAGACAAGAAAATATGTGACTAGTTTCCTGATTTTCCTTGGTGATGCCTTAGTTTCAAGGAAATCCAAGAAACAACCTACTGTT
Source organism: Gentiana macrophylla (assembly GCA_026214975.1). Lineage (NCBI taxonomy): Eukaryota > Viridiplantae > Streptophyta > Magnoliopsida > Gentianales > Gentianaceae > Gentiana > Gentiana macrophylla. The sequence goes on along the minus strand of CM047808.1, from coordinate 4,882,498 downwards.
TCAAGGAGATCAAGTGAATCAGAGTATAGAGCAATGGCTATAACAACTTGTGATATACAATGGATACTATACCTACTAAAAGATTTTCAAATTCCCACACGTATTAATCGTACTTTGTATTGTGACAATCAAAGTGCATTAGATATTGTGAAAAATACAGTTTTCCATGAAAGAACTAAACACATTGAGATAGACTGTCACTTTATCAGGGAAAAATACCTAGACAATGTCATTAAGCCACTCCCAATACAAACACAGAATCAACTTGCAGATCTTCTAACAAAGCCATTGGACAAAGCCACATTTAATAGATTACTACAGGTCTATCCTCTGAAAGACCTTTGCCAAGAAACTAAGTGTTGAAGCATATGCAAGATGGAGCTATTTTGCAAGCTTCAGTTTGTCCTTTCATGCCCAAGTTAAGCTTGAGGGGGGGAGGGAGGTGTTGAAGCATATGCAAGATGAAGCTGATTTTGTCTAAGTGGCATTTAGTCGAACAGTTAGCAGCAGAGTTAGTTAAAGTTTGTTGGTGGCAGTCGTAACTGTCCTGGCTTATATATACTCCAATTGGAGCTATAAATGATCGATTAGAAAGTTTAAAAATAAGATTCTATAGCTTTACTTCATGAATCTGAAGAAACAAATTTTCCCGCCCTTTCTGTTTTGAATTTTCTAGGAATTCTTATTTCTTGTTCCAATGTTCTTCATTTAATCTTGAGTAATTCTAGTTCAATTCGTTATATCTTGAAGGAGAAACCCTTCTTTACTACGATTTCGACAGACACAATACTTTTACTAGAGTATCCTTTCACCTAGTCATCGTCATCGTCGATATGTTTCTCTTTAAAGCTGATTTAATTGGATTTTCGGATTATGTTTGCTTCTTTATGTACGTATATATGGCGTATGCATATTATATTACAATTTAGTCAGTTGTACGAAGGGGAAAAGTATATGCATGGTTCAACATTCGTTGCTTTATATATATACACTAATGGGATTTGCCGTGCAAGGCACGGCATTGAGGGGCCCTAAGCCCTGGGAAGAGATTGATACTCTTGTTTTGGGGTGATGAAATAAACCATGGCAAAGAAATTGAGTACAAATTGACAAAAAAAATGCATTTCATTACATTACATAGAAAACGCTTAAGGATGTAGAATAGTGTCTTGGTACAGAATAACAAAATGCTACATTCAAGAAATACATTCTAGGGATAATGTATTGCTTACCCACCAAAGAAATGCTAGAAGCTTAGCTAATATATTATAGATTCAGTAAGCTCTAAAGTAATACAAATGTCCACCTAGTAAGATATAGTCTGATACAATAGGAGAAGACTGAGTTATCAAGTATCAAGTCAAACAAATGTAATGTCTTTATGTCACCATCCAAAGGCAAATATTCCATTAAGAAGAATGAATTGTTTCTGAGTGGAACATTTTCTAATCAAGTATGGGCGTATTCAACGTGGTATCAATCGAAAACAATCGACCCCGAGAAAGTCGATTCTCAGCTTTTGAATCGTCATTGTGGTGCCACAATGGTAGATTTGGATTAGTGCGGTGCCACAACGGCATATATCGTGTGATGCCACTATAGATGACCCTAAGAATCAGGGGAAATGACTGCTCGACCCTAAGCATTAATGCACCATTAATTTGTCTCAAAAGGGCTCAAAGTTTGGTCTCTTGTGATGTAGATAATTGCCCCCTACGATTACATGTTGCATTGTAAATTAATATGTACTACAGATTCCTTTACGTATGACGTATTTAGACATACATACAATATTAAAAAGAATAATGATACGGGCAGGCACAATCGTCGTGTAACACAACGATAATCTGCACCGTTGATCAGGGACAAACACACATGTTACCGGGTGGAGTCAAATGACCCACTGAGATCCGGGAATGTTTTTTAGAATTAATACGATGTAGTTTTGTTATTAAAAAATGTCGTTTTGTCGATAAAAGAAATGCAGTTTTAGGCTTTGGTGTCTCTAGAGGAAATTTTTTTTGGTAAAAAAATATAGTTTTTAAACTCCGGTAACACCACTGAAATATATTCCTGGATCCGCCACCGCCGTTGATCAACACAATTAGTAGTACAACTACAATTATGACATTACGAGTGACACGATATACCTTTACACCATGAATACACACCAATAATTACCCTTCTGCATACCAAAACGGTATGTCCAAATCTGAAACACACTTGATTCTGGATTGAAACAGTGTAGTCAGATTTTGACACATCGTCACTTCACACTGTTTAGGGTATATTTTACCATATTTTCGGGCTTAATCCCTAAACAATTTACCTTATTTTTAAGGGAAATAAATGAGAAAAGCGTGTTTTAACCGTTAAATTCCTATAATGGTTATTGAGGGGTTATAATTTAATTATGGGGAAATATTGAGTTTAAATGTATTTTTGTTACACATTTTATTATTATTATTATTTGATGACTTGGTGTAACAACAATCTTGCAGGAAATTAAAAGATTTGCATGGGGATATCATTAATGGAGAAGATTAATCTCATTCAATCAAGTGATTTCAAAATAAAGAAGAAAATCGGAGCATTGAAGAGAGGATAAATCAGATCAGATCGAAAGAGTGAAGTGGGGACATTGTATACGGCAAAAAGCAGGAAAACGCCAGAATAGGTAGGCTCGGTCGACCGAGCCATTTCGGGCTCGACGAAAGTGTCTTAAGTCGCTTGACCGAGCCCCAAAGGTCAAAAAATCGACGCGTTTTTCTAGATCCTTCCTTATGTCAGCAAAACTCCTATATAAGCAGCACCATTTGAGCAGGGAAGAACACACAGAATTTTACACACAGAAAAAGCACCACATCACACAAAAACATGAGTTTCTTTCTTTCAATCTTGCTTGGGAGATCGAACATGATTGTTGGCTAAGCAATCCGCGGTGGGACAACGGAGGAAACCAATCAACAACCACACCAACTAGAGGATTTTTAGCTACATCTTTAGTGAGTTAATTTATGATTTTTCATCAATTAGATATTGTTATATTGTTTATGTTTTATTGAATCGAGAGATCGATGGAGCTATCTTTTTGATTGAATTTATATGAGAATATTGTTCAAGCTTTGATTTATTTCAATTGATGCAATTAGTTGTAATTCGAGAGATCGCTCATAATTAATTGAGTAGAGTTTTGGAGACAATCTAATGATCTTGTTTTGCATGCCGCTTAGTTTTACTTGAAAAAGAAAACGAAACCCTTGAATTCGCTTTAAAGGATTTAATTTCGAATTCATGATTGATCATTACTAAAAATCGTATCTTTAACTTGCCATCTAGTTGGGGTTGGGTTGGTTGATTGGTGGATTCCCGTTGCCTTGCCGTTTCCTTTTAATTACTTGATAAATCGAATAGTTCGTATCAATTTGATTGCTACGCTTAGTTGCTTTAGGAACCCTAGATGTTAATTGTTATTTTTCTGCAAATTTTCTGTTCCAAGTTACTGTTCATCGTTTTAGTTATTGTTCATTGTTTTTTATAGTTTAATTAGTTTAAACCCTAGTCGTAGTTAATAGTCGTGACATAATTGATAGAATAATTGCCCTTAATCCGATAAACATTCGACTCCCTTAGGACGACCCGGTAACACCTTTACTACAAACCTTATACTTGGGGTGTTTCGGTTTATAAATTTAAAACACGTTTTTACCGAACAAATTTTTGGCGCCGTTGCCGGGGAGTCGGTAACGGTTGTCGGATTCTTCGTAGTGCAGTTTTCTGTGTCAAAAGGGATCGCTTTTTGCACGCAGAGTATTTTGCCGTAACTTTCGCTCGAGTGTCCGCTTGCGCGCAGACCCCAATTCGAAAGCTCGCCCCGACGCCGACGACGTGGTGAACGGCCTTAGGCCGTTCAGTGTGTTTTCGAGGTCAAAATCCACTGTTTTCCCTCCATTTTGGCCCTAGAAGATTTCAACACGCTTTTTTTTTACCGTCTTAGTGCCTTTTCTGCTTTTAAATTTTTCAAGGTAGGTTTCTTTCTTGTTTCGCTTTCTAGATCTTTTCTAAATTCAAAATAAAAAATAATAAAAATAATAAAACCTTCAACGAGCAGCGTTCACCCATACCGAACGCCCGCCTCGCTTCTATCTGCCTTCTCGAACGCCGCCATTCGATTCAACGAGCTTTCACTTCTGAATCCTCTCTCGAACTAGCGCCCACTTATACTCGAACGCCATTCGGCCTCTCGAAAATTTCACTTTTCTGCCTCTCTTCTCTCTTCTAACCCTCTAAACCCTCTAATCTTCTCTACATTCCCTCTCATCAACCCTAAGGTTGATTTCTTCCTGTTTCGCTTCTCCGGTTTATGCAAACCAGAGTAAGAAGTGGAAACCTTATCTTTAACCCCGAACTGAAAGCGAGACATTGTCGTAAGAAGATTATTTCAAAGTTCTCGACAAGATGAGCGAACACGGTTCTAGTGATGACGAACCGGAGAACCAAGGAATAATAACCAAGATCCCGCTCAATTAAACCAAATTACGATGCAAATGTTGCAGAACCAACAACAAAGAAGAAGCCTGGATAAACCAAAGAGATGCAACAACAACCTCGAGAATGTTCAACAAAGAATAACCTCGGCGGCTGCGCAAATTGTCAGCAAAAGAAGACCCTTATGCGCCATATCTTGATCAAGACTTCTTGGAAGGGCATAGGCCAATTCGGCCTCCAGAGATGGGAGGAATGCATTTTGATCTTAAGAATGGAGTAGTGGGGATGGTGCAGAATAGTTCATTCCATGGCACTGCTGCAGAAGACCCACATGACTTCTTGTCGACTTTTGTGCAAATATGTGAAGCAGGTCACTACCCTGGCGCCCTTCGAAGTTGTTAAATTGAAACTTTTCCCGCTTGCTTTGAAGGGTGAAGCAAATCGTTGGTTTAAGTCCTTACCCCATCACTCTCTTCATAATCGGGCTAATGTTAAAAGAGCCTTTGCTCAAATTCGCTTCACCCGAAACGATAATGGAACGAAAAAGAGATATAGCCACTTTCGAGCAACTAGAAGGGAGAGTGTGGGAAAGGCTTGGGAGAGGTTGAACTCATTAATGAGGAAATGCCCTAACCATGGATACACTCGACATGAACTTCTAGAATTATTCTATCGGGTGTTACTCAACCCAATAGAGATTACTTAGACTCACACACTCATGGATCGCTTTTTAGGAGGTGGGGATGATGTCTTTCCACAGGTAGCGTAAACAATAGCTAAGAATAACATGTGGGCTACTCAAAAGAAGACCCATGTTAGTGGAAGCAAAAAGGAGGTCATTGAAAGTAACTCGGAGACAAGACTGCTAGTTGCTCAAATGGAAATAATGAACAAACAACTAGCCAACATGCAAATGAAGCGACAAGAAGGGCCAGCCAGATGTGAATCACTCGCCATACAGCCGGGAATGTGATGAATAAGGAAGTACAAGCCATGGAGAACTGTAATCAACCCTTCGAGGCTTCACTCAAAATTCGGTCAATCGAGTCACACTCAAAACCGCAACTTTTCGGAAATCCGTGAAATAGTTATTATACACCGCCCGGTGCATCCAATAACCAAAGACCACAAGGTAATCGGCCCAAACGCAAAAATCAACAGCCCACCTACGTCGCCTCTCGAAGAAATTCGATGAGCTAGTTGACATGGTGAAAACACTAGCCACCGGTCAAAAGACGATGGAGAGACAGATTGGTCGATGGTCGATCAACAAGCAAGCGCACCTCAAGGAAGACCGCGAGTTATCTGAGATAAAAACCCAAGGCGAGATATCAATGCTTGCACCGCCATCACACCTCAATGGGAGTATGGAGAGGAGTAGTTGAATGCAAACACCCTCGAAACGGTAAGACAATTTGGACCCGAAAGATGTCGGAAACGAGTAGCCCCTCCTGATGCCATGAGTTCAGGAGGGGGCAATCAGAACTTAAATGCCAAAGAAAGCATCGTGAGGAAGAGCCGAGTGGTGATGATACTGGGGATAGTGATGAGGATGTTGAGAAGAGAAGTCGTATCCGAACCCTCGACTAAAAAGAAAACTCGAGAAGTTCGCTGATGGAAGGATAAGGAGGATGAAGCCATTAAAAGTCAACCTATGATTAATCATTCAAAACCCTTCCTATCCGGCAAAGAAAAGAGAGAATATCCTAAACTCGACAAACAAGATGACGGAGTGAGGAAGATGCTTAGAGATACTATGGTGACTATGCCACTTGGCCGAGGTATTAACCGAGATGCCTAAGTCTCGTAAGTATCTTAAGGATGCCTGTGGAAGTAAAAAGAAGCTAAAGGAAATGGCGAGAGGAAGTGTTAAGAGAAGAGTGTTCAACGGTTTCACAGAGCGTTGCAATCAAGCGAGGTGACCCGGACGACCTTCAATCTCCTGCACGATTGATTGAAGGCCACACGCCCCACAATGTCTTATGCGATTCAGGGGCCTCTGTTAATGTGATGCCATTGAACGCCTGCGCAAGAGTCTCGGCTGGACAAAAGGCTAAAGGAGCGCCCCGCCTCCCTTCGCTTAGTGGACCGAACTAGCCGCTTAGCACCGGTTGTGTTAACAACGCCCTTATCCATGTTAAACATCTAGTTTTCCAATCGATCGGTCATACCGATTACCACCGACAAGCGAGATGCCCCTGATTCTAGGCCGGCCTTTCTTAAACACATCTGCCTCCACCATTGACTTCCAAACTGGCCAAATCACTCTGAGGATAGAGGACACTTCTGTTACTCTCGGGCAAGGAAAATGTTCTGCGGAAGCCCCAACCCAGGAGGTTTCATTCATTGAAGCAATCTATGGAGATGGACCTGACCCTGATGAAGAACTCACAGAGATAGGAGCCCTGGATGTTATAACTCAACAACCTACGCCTACTAAGCCTATGAGTGAACGGAAAATCTGGGACATTCCAGGGATGAGCAGCGATGATTTGAAAGAGCTCAGCCAGCCAGACTTTAACCTCGCAGAGGAGGAAGTTTTAATGGGTAGTTGGGACGAAATAGAATTCTGGAAAGAAACTACTCATTGGGAGTTGGATGATTGGGAGCAAACTATGTAAGAGCTTGAAGAAGAAGAACTTAAGAAGATGGTTAAGCATAAGAAAGAACAAACGGAAGCTGACAGGAGGATTCCTCTAGATGATGTCATTCAATACCTTTCTGGGGTCACACCTCAGGAAGATGAGGTGTTTTTCAATCAACCGGTCCAAGCTCACAAGGAAAAAGGTGGTCCCTTAAAATCTAGTATGAGCAACGACCTGCCGACTTAGAGTTGAAACCACTCCCGCAAAGACTCCTAAAAATACATCTTCCTTAAAGATGGTGATAAGTTGCCTTGATCATCTCGCCTAAACTCGAGTCGGAGCAAGAAGCGCAATTAATCAAAGTGCTTGAGAAACATATCCTCGCGTTCGGATGGCAAGTGGGCGATATCGGAGGAATCACCAGACGTGTGCATGCATAAGATCCGAACGGAGGAAGGAGCGAAAAAGGTCGACAACCTCAAAGGAGGCTGAATCCGCACAAGCGTGAGGTTGTCAAAAGGAGATCATAAAATGGCTCGATATGGGTATTATCTACGCCATCGCCGATAGTGAGTGGGTCAGCCCTACTCAAGTTGTGCCAAAGAAGGGAGGCATTACCGTGGAAAAGAACGAAAAAGGGGAAGAAGTTGCCTTACGCCTTGTGACTGGCTATAGAGTTTGCATTGATTATCGCAGATTAAATGAAGTCACCGCTAAGGATCATTTCCCCCTGCCCTTCATTGACCAACTTCTAGAAAGACTGAGTGGTCATAAGTATTATTGTTTCCTCGATGGATATTCTGGTTATTTCCAGATAGCCATCGACCCTAATGACCAAGAGAAGACTACGTTTACGTGTCCATCAGGCACTTTTGCCTTTCGCAGAATGCCATTCGGCTTATGCAATGCACCGGCTACATTTCAACGATGCATGTTGGCCATTTTTGGAGCAGTGCATGGAGGTCTTCATGGATGATTTCTCAGTCTATGGCGACAGTTTTGATGAAATTTTAAAGAATCTAGATATGGTACTCCAACGTTGTGTTGAGAAAAATCTGGTGCTTAATTGGGAGAAATGCCATTTTCTAGTCGAAGAAGGGATTGTTTTGGGACACAAGGTGTCCAGTGATGGTATTCAGGTGGATAAGGCTAAAGTAGAGAATGTCGTACCCGAAGACAGTGAAGGAGGTACGAGGATTTCTAGGACATGTGGGCTTCTATCGGCGTTTCATTAAAGACTTTTCGACGATAGCAAAGCCGTTATCCAACTCAATGAAAGAGGAAGTGGAGTTCTTGTTTGATGATGGGTGTAAGAAAGCTTTTAATAGCTTAAAGGATAAGCTAACCAAAGGCCCCATTTTAATCGCGCCGACCGACTAAACCTTTGAATTAATGTGTGATGCCTCTAACTACGCAGTGGGCGCAGTTCTAGGGCAGAGAATTGACAAAAAGTTCAGGCCGATTTACTATGCTAGCCGCACTTTGAACCCGGCTCAATGCAATTACGCCACTACCGAGAAGGAATTCTTGGCAATGCTTTTGCTATTGACAAATTCGAAGTTATCTTTAGGGTCCAAAGTGGTGGTGTGGACAGATCACGCAAAGACTACGCTACCTTATGGGCAAAGCAGACGCTAAACCAAGGTTACTCGATGGATTCTTGATACTACAGGAATTTGACCTTGAAATTAAGGACAAGAAGGGTAGTGATAATGTTGTAGCTGACCACTTATCTCGCCTAGTGAATGAGGGTGGCGAAGTCCCTAAGGAGATAGGCATTGACTTTCCGACTAAGCAATTAATGAAGCTTGATACAGTTAGGCCGTGGTATGCTGATTACGTTAACTACTTAGCAAGTGGGCATTTAGAAGATATGACGTATCAGGAAAAGAAGAAATTTTTCAGCGACTTAAAGTATCTCGTATGGGAGGATCCTTATCTCGCTTAAAGTCCGCAAGGACGGGTTGCTTAGAAGGTGCGTTCGGAGCATGAACAATTGGATATTCTAGAGCAATGTCATAGTGGTCCCACCAGTGGACACTACGGAGCACCTAAGACAGTCACAAAAATCCTTCAAGTCGGTTTTTACCGGCCTACTCTGCTTTAAAGATGTCAAGCCTTTTGCAAAGGCCGTGATAGATGCCAAAGGGTAGGAGACTCAAGAGTAGGATGGAGATGCCTTTGAGGCCTATCTTGGAATGTGAAGTCTTTGACGCCTGGGGCATTGATTTTATGGGACCGCTTTCCATCATCATGCTCTAACAAATATATTCTCGTCTGTGTAGACTACGTGTCCAAGTGGGTAGAGGCCATAGCCACCCAAACCAATGATCACAAAGTTGTAAAGAAATTCTTGCAAAAGAATATCTTTACTAGATTTGGTCGTCCCTGTAGAGCCTTATCGGTGATGAAGGTTCGCATTTACTAAATGCACCACTGGATAAAATTCTTGAGAGATATGGTGTCAAGCATAAAATTGGTACACTGTCCCGGATTTTTATTAACAAAAACAAAATAAAACAAGTAATAATATTTATAAACCGGTTAACCTCAAGTATAAGGATCGTAGTATGGAGGCTAATGCCGGGTCGATCTTACGGGGAACTAGACGAATATTAACCCTAGATTTTGTTGTCAACTAACTATTGTCACAATTACTAACCGAACGAATAACTAACTAAACAAATATGCAGAATATAACTAGACAGAGGAGATTAATCCAATGCTAGGAGAGATTTGAAAGCGATAAAATAAACTAAAAGTGCAGGAAAATAGATTAACTAATCTAAACTAAGCTATGAGGATTGTAAATCAAGTTTATAAAAGACAAACGAGGATTGATCCACCTATCAACATGCATTGATCTATTATCTCGATTTCACGTGGTATTTAATTAGGTTGTGATTTACCTTACCTAAACATGAACTCCTAATTCCTTGGGCAATTCATCTATTAACCTAGTATCTTCCAATACTAAATTAACACGTTAAAGAGATCAAAGGTGCCAACTTTTACGTTAACGATCTAGTTTTTAGACTTACTAACTTCCGTTAATGTAAATCTAATGAACTATTCTTATCTATGGTGATCTATGCTATTCAAGATTTCCATCAAACAATAACATATCAAGCACACAACATATCTTCCAATATAATTGCGTTAAAACAAGAATATGCATAGATAAGAAACAACCGTAATAAATACTCACAAAGAAAAGTCTAAATAAAGAGATCAAGTCAATGCCGACGGCTTCACAATTCGTTTGAAGGAGGTTCTAGCCTCGAGAGCATCCTCAAGAACCCGTAAAAGCGTAAAAATAACATAGAACTAGCCTACTTTGATCGAATTTAAAGTTGCATAAAATCGAAATAAAAGTGTAAAATCGCACCAAAGCCGCCCCTCTAGGGTTTAGGGTTCAAGATTGTAAAACTCGTATATCAATGTGTGAAAATAGGCGGTATTTATAGAGATTTGAGGCGGTTTCACTAAGTCGGCATTCGGACGCTGCTTGATATTCTTGAACTCCCTCACCGCTTCGCTTGATATTCTTGAACTCCCTCACCGCTGCTCAAACTCCGCTCAAACTCTCTCAGATCAAGATTGTTTCCATGGACGCCCGCCTAAATTTCCGGACGCTCGCTCGATATGGACGCCGCATGGACGAACGCTCATCATGACTTGAATGCGATTTTTGCATCTTTATCTCTTTTCTTCAATTCACTTCATCATTATCTCTTCTTAAATCTTTATAGCTCGAGTTTTAACCCTTTTTGATCATCATTTGAGCACAATGAACATACCTATAACACATGGAAAACATCGCAAAACTGTAATAAAGTCCAATTAATTATAATTCACGATGAAAACACATAATTTATTCAATATTGAGATTAAGTCCTTAAAAACCTAGTATGCTCAATATTTCCATATAAGGGCCGTTTATTATGCAATTAATCCAATTAAGAGGGAAAATACCGTAAAATATATCATAATAAAACATAGATTTTCACCCTTAACAACTCCCCCACACTTATCTTTTGCTCGTCCCGAGCAAAACAAAACGAAAATTAGGCTCGAGAAAGGAAAGCATGCATCTAAACAAATATAACATACATCCAATAACTTAGATGTCCACCGGTGTGTGAGTGCATAGCCATAGGGAACTTCCACTAGATCCAAACTTGAACAACTCAAGCAAAACTAGCTATTACCCCCTCGCAGAATAGTAATAAATGACACTCATAAGGTGCACCCTACAAACGTGACATATCCCGAAAAGGATGATCGAATATATCTAGGGCCTTTCTGAAATACTCAGAGGATAATCCCTACATCATATCCATCGGTTTATACTGGGGATAAGATTAACGATAACTAAGTCTTATATTCAATTTACTTAACAATTCTTTAGTTAATTTAACTTATTCACTTTAAACGCACATTAGAAGAAGCTATTGCCCTCATAGTAGAATAGGACATTTCGAGATAATCCCCTACCTTACTCCAATCATAAGGCAGCTTTTTCTAACTGTCGTGAGCTTTTAGTCATCATAGTGGAATAGGACATACGTGGTATACCCTACCTCACCCAAATCATCGACTAGCTTCCGACACACCCATATTAACCAACTATTAACTTATCTTTTTAATTGACATTAGCCCCGTGTTACTTATCACATTCAAACGTCTAGATATTCACAGTATAACGTACTACGGAACTAAATACAAACTATCATAAATCTCACGATATGCACGTAGCACTAAGCACATGACTTATAAGATAATCAAAACTACTAATCCAAAACGGGTATAACTTTATAAAATAGCTCATCATTCACTATGGCTCGTGAAATGTAATTACGTGAAACAACTAACTTATCAAACATATGAAATATCGATGATGATCGCAAAACAACGAACTTCACACCGAATTGCCTACTCGGGACAAAACAAGAACACAAGTGTAGAAATTTTTTGAAAATTGACCATTTTGTTTGCATAATAAACAAACTAACGTAGTAATTAAACATATACGCATCGAACTATCCCCTCCCCCACACTTAAAAACTCAACATGTCCTCATGTTGTGCAGAAAGGTAAATGAGAAGAAACTTAGTGTATTTGGCGTAGAAAAATCGAGATGTTGGTCAGCCGAGCATGAAAAGGCCAACGCCGCAAAAAGCGTGGAAAACGCCAAACGTAACTCAACGAGTACTCGACAAAACCACCTCTCGCAACACGCGAAAAACAGAAAACTCGGGAAACGGGGTAGAATATGGCAAGAGAGATAATAATTCAAACGGATGAAAAAGATAGGACCATCAAATAAATATGTCAACAGAAGTCAAAGAAAAGAGTGCAGACTGCCTTATGGCTTACATGACCATCAAAGTATACGCCTATGATAAACAACAGTCGCGTAAAAAGTAGAAAAACCAAAAAAATCATGGAAAGTAACCAAAAGGAAAGTAGCAAAATGCATAGGTACAAATGCCAAATCGAATGAAAAGTATCAAAAAGTGCAACATCAACCGTAAGGGGTAAAGCGAATAAAAACTCAAGGAGCCCCGAGTCGTCTCAAAGAATAGGAACATCAACATGAGGAGGATCCGAGTAGGGGCGACAGAGAATGGACGGCGCCGGTGTAGGCTCAGTCGCGTAGTAGTAGACGCATGCAGAGAGCTCACCGGGGCTCATCCTCCTCATCCGACTCGGGCTTCTCCTCCATCTTGACCACCTCGCCTATCACCCTCTCTATCTCGCTTTCGGAGAAGACATAATCCATATTACTTGCATTGAAAACTCCGCCGATCTCTCGGTTGCCGTCCATCAACGATACACTACAAAACCGACAAAATATTATCTTGGCCATCCCGGATGTCACTCAAAGATCGCCTCAAACTATGAGCCATACTATGCCGAGTAATCTCGGAAGAAGATAATCCAGAAAGAACTGAGGCTTGAGGCGGTGCCGATGTGGACCCAGGCTCGGAAACGGATACAACCTTTTCTCGACGAATAGGCGGGTAACTCTTGGTCTTGTGGTCCGATGCATACGCAGCAACCCCAAAGATCCGCACACACAATCGATGTATCAAATGTGGAACTATCAAACTCCGGGTGTACACCTTCTGGTTCATGGAAATCTCGTCGTACAAGGCTTGCCCCACATCAACATTCAATCCGAAAGCCAATCGCATAAACATCCCAAGATCACTAATCTGAAAATGAGTAAGATTATTCTTCGGGATCAACCGACTCAATAAAAAAGCGGCACCGACTCTCCAATCGCCGGTCCACGCTCGTTGTGACTAACTCCTTCCTTTGGCCATTGGGCCGCATCGTCCCAAGCCACATCCGACAAACCCGTAATCTCAACTCCTCCATCGGGTCACGACCTTCCTCATGTTGCCTCCGTGCAATCTCCTCCTTATAATCCAAACCCTCAAAATCCGGTAGATTGTATTTTTCATTTATAACCTTAGCAGAAAAAGGAACCTTAACACCTCGCACCATAACATACTTTGCATCTAAATCCGCCTCAGAAAAGTTGGCATAGAATTCACGGACAATAGAATCATTGACATGAGTAGATGGAACTTGTGTCAAGGCTGACCACTTCCTAGTCTTGAACATCTGAGCAAAAGTAGGATCAACTTGAGACACTCTCACCTCCCTATCAAAGATAAGACTTCGGGTCGAGTAGTGCTTAGTGTAGGTGTCATGGGCCAAAGGATTGATAAACCGACGAGGCATCGAAAGAGGGGTAATGGTCTTAGACTTTTTCTTAGGAGGTGCTCTCGGTTCAGGCTCGTCCTGCACAACATTCTCCTCTCCACCCTCAACTCTAGATGGCTTGGCTTTAGAGGACTCCTCACCACGGTTACCTCAAGACATCCTACTCAGGGGGATGGCATCATCATCCTCGATGATCGAGTTGGAGGAAGAATCCTCCCGTAAATTGGTCCCACCCGGTTGAGATGTTCGGGGTTGATCTCTAAAGACTACGCCTCATAGGGTCCAATTGGGATGGATCAAACTCAGACGCGTTTACGCCACCGCTCTCCCTAGCCAAACCTTTACCATAACGCTTCACAATCTCCTTCTTATGCACCATCACAAACTTATAACTAAACTAAACCATTCACACAAATGGTTACCCGTTTATCGTCCAAATCGGGATTTCAATTCAACAATACCAACCCATCCACCACAACCAAAGATTACCACACCATCACAACACCAAAACAAGAAGAAAACAAAGAACAAAATGAGATAAATTTCAAGAAAATGAGCCGACCCGAAGATCGAACCCACAAAAACGTGAAAGGAAACAAGAAAAGTTGCTATAGACTTACCAAATGCTATGTAAGGATGATGATCGAATGGATTTGAAGCCCAGAAACACTAAGATTGGCACCCAAAATTGGAAATTTTGTCCAAATGGTCATGATCGAAAAATCTCTCGATTCTTCAAATTCCGCTTGATTGTTGGAGGAATGGACTAGATAAATGAAAAGAAGGTGCAAGGACCGCTTCTTTTGCAACAAGAATCGTTGAATTTGGTTCGTAAACGAAGATTTGAGGTTTGGAGGAGGGGAAAAGTCGGGTTCTCTTGTGAAAATCGCAGAAGAATGAGGGTTCACACCTAGAGCAAGTATATATAGGCCCAGAGTGGACGCTCGTCCATCTGGACGGACGGGCGTTCACTAGCAACCGTATGAACTGGACGGGCGTCCAAAAATTCAGACGCTCGTCCATGAGGCATTTTTACATACAGGATAGGAGGGTATTTTGCAGACGGGCGTCCAACATTTTGGACGAACGTCCATAAAAACAAGCAATCTGGATGGGCGTTCATTTTCATGAACGGGCGTCCACCAGAGAGAGTGATAAAAATCAAACTTGTTCACACATAAGCTAAATTAAAATTGAAGTGCAATTCTTATTAATGTCAAATAAAATTCAAAAGTACAATGATGAAAGATTAAAGACCTAAAATAGCTTAGAAGTAACTAAAAACATAACAGTGGGTTGCCTCCCACTGCGCGCTTCGCTTTTACGTCGGGGCTCGACGAAAACCAAACTAACTAAGAACTCACTAGTCTCTGCGTGAGATTTCGTCCCCAATCCACTACTGCGAATGAGACGTCGAAGCATGTCGACACACGGAGGAAAGTCGTACTCATCTTGCAAACACCAATCCTCACCACGCTACCTCAACACCTCTCGAAATGCTCAAATTTCGCGAAGACTAGTGCCAAATCCACAAGATAGGATCATTAAGGATCGTGTAGGGGCGCCCTATGGCCTCCTCAGCAACTCCTCGATCGTGAAATCGCCGCCTCCCGAACAAGGTGGAACTATGATAACGTCATTTGATGGTCTTAACCTCGAGTGCTAGTGTCAAAATCTACATGAAGGACTATAGTGCCTCCCGGTCCATCATCTACCGTGATCGTGCGGATCCGACTAATGAGGGGAACTCCTCGTGAAGAACTCCGTAATCCATACCTAAAAGCACACTAACCGATGGATAACAATAGAACAACTTAGTTAGCTAAAACTTAATCAAACTAAAACTTAAATAAATAAAACACTAATAGCGTGAAATGTAACCTAGCTAATATAATAAGGGATATCTAGGATGCCTCCTAGTAGCGCTTTTGGTTAATGTCGTTAGCTCGACACACTTTAAGCTCAGCCTGGATCAGGCCATTTGACTTTTCTGCCAGCCACTACCTCGTGTAAGCTCTGATCGGCAGCAGGTGGTCTGCGAAACAACATCTCACACATGGGGAAAAGTTTTAATAGCCCTCCACATACGCTTGAACCTCCCACGGGGTGACCTCTTCATTCTCTGAGCCCTCGATGACTCTTCACCGCCTCTCCTTTTCAAACTCTTCCATATCAGCACTACCTGCTAGAACTTCTTCAGAAGGATCATACCGTCATCCTCGGAGAACAAGTCGGGTGATAACTCGTTAAATTCTTCGACTTCGAGTAACACCACATCCGAGAATATCGAGAAATTTAACAATCAAAGATGTCTCTTTAGGTTCACCGATATAGTGTTTGCACCTTTGACCGTTGACTCGAAACGGGTCACCACTATAACCATGAAGTTCTAGAACGCCTCCAGGAATGATTTGGAGAATCTCGAAGGGGCCGGACCAACGTGTCCGCAACTTTCCAGGAAACAAATGTAACCTAGAATTGTAGAGGAGAACTTGTTCGCCGACTCTGAATTCTCGCTTCTTAATTTTCGCATCATGGAGTAGTTTCATCTTATCTTTGCTGATCCTGGCACTCTCATATGCCTGAAGTCTGAACTCGTCCAGCTCATGTAACTGCTGCAATCGATGCTGCCCACAAGTTTGGGAATCAAAGTTTAAAAACTTTGTGGCCCAATAAGCTCTATGCTCTAGCTCGACAGGCAAATGACATGGTTTCCCGTAGACCATTTGATATGGAGATGTACCCATAGGAGTTTTATAGGCGGTCCTATAAGCCCATAATACATCATCCAACTTCAGACTCCAGTCCTTGCGATGACTGCTCACGCTTTCTCTCGAGATCTTTTAATGCTTTGGTTGCTTCGCTCAACCTCGACCGCTAGTCATCGGATGGTATGGGTGCGGTCTTATGGCGTACACCATACTTTTCGAGAACTTTTCTAGAGGTCGGTTGCAAAAATGCGTTCCTTCATCACTGATCAAGGCTCGAGGACACCCGAATCTCACAAAGATATTCTTCTTTAGGAACTTCATGACCGTTTTATGATCATTGTGAGGAGTGGCTACTGCCTCCACCCATTTCGAAACATAGTCAACGCAGACTAAGATGTATTTGTTACCGCAAGATGATGGGAAAGGTCCCATAAAATCGATACCCCATACATCAAAGACTTCGCACTCTAAGATGGGTTTCAAAGGCATGTCAAAACGCCTTGTCAGAGTTCCGGTTCTTTGACACCTATCGCAAGCTTTACAGAAGGCTTCTGTGTCCTTAAAGATCGTAGGCCAATAGTACCCGGATCGAAGATTTTAGCAACGGTTTTCCAGGACCAAAGTGACCACCAGGGTCCACTATGGCATTGCTCGATAACCTCACGTTGCTCGGATTCGTGAACGATCTCCTAAGCAAACCATCTTTGCAGATTTTAAAAGATACGGTTCATCCTAAACGAAATATTTCATATCGTAGAAGAACTTCTTCTTCTCCCGATAAGACATCTCGTGATCAAGGTAACGGGCATGAAGGTAGTTCACAATAGAAGAGTACCATGGAACATCGTGAGGACGACCGCCTATCAACATAATGTTTTCAAGAGGAAAGTAAAGATCTATATCATCGATCACCCTTTTCCTCACTTAACATCCTAGAAACATGATCCGCCACTACGCTCTCAACGCTCTTTATCTTTAATTTGAACGTCAAACTCTTGGAGGGTCGGATCCACCGCATGGCAGCGCGTTTAGCTTCTTTCTTTGTCATTAGATAGCGCAGAGTCGTGATCGATCCACACAATCACTTGAGCACCCGAAGAAGTAACTCACGAAACTTATCCATAGCAAAGACTACGGCTAACAATTCCTTTCAAAGGGTCGTGTAGTTAACTTGAGAAGGATTCGGTGTGTGTGATCGGCATAATAGATGGGCTGGAACTTCCCATTAAGCTTTTGTCCTAAGACCGCACCAACCGCATAGTTTGATGCGTCACACATAAGTTCAAAGGGTAAGTTCCATCAAAGCGATATAAGAATTGGGGCGGAGATCGAGGCGACTTTTGAGCTCCTCAAACGCGTGCTTGCGGCTATCATCAAAAATCAAACTCAACGCCTTCCTTTAGTAGGGTAGACGAGGGGCTTGGCGATCCTTGAAAAGTCCTGGATGAACCTCCTATAGAACCCGACATGTCCGAGAAAGCCTCGGACTTCCCGAACATTCTTAGGATAACTCATCTTCTCAATAGCTTCAACCTTGGCCCTATCTACTTCTATACCTTTTGCTGACACTCTGTGGCCAAGGACTATGCCTTCATCTACCATGAAATGGCATTTCTCCCAATTAAGCACTAAGTCCTTTTCCACACATCTAGACAACACATGATTAAGATTATCGAGGCAATCATCGAAGGATTGACCAAAGACCGAGAAATCATCCATAAAAATCTCCATGCACTTTTCAACTAGCCCACAAAGATTGCCATCATACACCTTTGAAAGGTGGCCGGGCATTACAGAGGCCAAATGGCATCCGCTCAGAGGCGAATGTACCATACGGGCAGTGAAAGTGGTCTTCTCTTGGTCAACAGGATCGATGGGTATCTCGAAATATCCTGAATATCCATCCAGAAACAAGAGAATCGCGTGCCCCCGCCAGACGCTCAAGCATCCGGTCAATGAATGGAAGGGGAAAGTGGTCCTTCGTGGTTACTTCATTGAGTTTTCTATAATCAATGCATACCCTATAACCAAAGTGACTCGTCTCGAGCTATTTCTTCTCCTTTTCATTCTTCTCAATTGTAATTCCTCCTTTTGGGAACTACTTGAGTCGGGAAACCCATTCACTATCGCCTATAGCATAAATGATACCCATATCCGTGCTTAATGATCTCCTTCTTGACTACCTCTTGCATGTGAGGGTTGAGCCTTCTTTGGGGCTGTCTTACACATTTGGCTCCTCACTAGTCTTTATCTTGTGCATACAGATGTCGGGAGATATTCCTTTGATATCTCCAACTTGCCAACCAAAGGCTTTCTCATTTTTACGCAAGACGTTTAACAATTTAAGCTCTTCTAGTCGAGATAGCTTGGCGTAGATGATCAAAGGAAGCTTGTCACCCTCTCTAAAAACACATACTTAAGATGTTTAGGCAACGGCTTCGCATGCAAATCTATGGGAGGATCCTCTAGACTTGATTTAAGATCGCCACTCTTCAACTCAACATCGCCGAGCTTACTTAGTGGTCCCACCGCCAAGGCTTCTTCTCTTAGCTCATCCTCGAAATCACCGCTAATTGGTCTAGATTGACCACACCATGACTATTCAAACTTATCAATTAGTCGCTCATATTCGATTCTACACCATGACTTGCTTATCCATGAAGTCGCCGAAATCATCGTAAGTCTCCTCAACGGAAAAGCCGGTTGGAGCTCCGAAAGGTACATTGATAGATCTTGAGACACTATAGCTCACCTCCTGGTCACCAACTCGAATGGTCACATGCCCACCATCACAATCGATGAGGGCTCTCTGTAGAGATAGAAAAGGCCTTCCAAGAATTAAAGGGACATTTTCACTTTTCTCAATATCTAAGACGTACTCAGCCAACCGGAAAGGTAAACCTATCTATTTGAACTAATACGCCCTTTAAGATCCTCGAGGCTTTCTTAGAAGATCGATCAATGAATCGCAAATTCATGGTCGTGGGTTCTAGAAGACTTTGTAAACCCACCGCTTGCACACGTACAATGGCATCAAGTCGATAGATGCGCCTGTGTCACATAAGGAATTTGGGAAGACTAGGCCTCCCATCTGCAATGTGAGCACAAATTTCCCTGGGTCGCTTCTCTTGATTGGTAAGCTTTCATTATTGACCAAAGAAAACTCCTTACCAACTGCTTGGTCCATTCCTGCTAACTTCTTCTTGGAAGATACAACATCCTTGATGAACTTTGTATACTTAGGCATCTCGACCAAGACCTCGGATAATGGCAGATTTACCTGAGTATTTTTCAGAAGGTTTAGCACCTTCTCGTACTTTTTGTCTTCCACCAATGGAATGTTGCTCTTCCTCGGTGAAACGGAAGCTTCTTCGCATCACTCTCGGAAAAGACTCTCTTTGAGGATGCTACCGATAGCTTTGTCTTCCAAATCCTTCCACCGAACCGTCTTTTCGAAGCTTTCGTAGTCGTGGGATCACCCACGACTTTCTTTTCTTTTTCAATCCTCGAGGATCACCACTTGAGGATCTCCAACTTTTCACCTATCGTGGATCGGTCACTGATTACTTGCTTGCACCCAAGGGGATGATGGGTGCTCAACTTCCCTCCCGCCTTATCAATGGCGGGGAGGGGCTGTGGTTTCCCCGAAAGCCGTGGGGACCACTCACCGTAGTACCGCTTCTTAAACTCATTGTACCGGCTTCCTCTTGTCCATAATGCATTGTTGGTACGAGGTCGAAGACATTGGTCTCGCTTCAAATCGGCTGAGCAACATGACCACCCTTAGGATTTTTCGTAAAATCGGGCGGATGCCCAGGGGTCTGATGCTAATTGCTCACCAAATTACCTCTATCTCTGCTCTCTCAAGATTCTTATTGGTACTCATTAGAGCTGAATATTCTTGTTTTGCTCTTCTTTGAATGAGTTCCATTCAAATTCTAAGATCATTTGAATTCGAGGACCTTGAGAGTCCGGACGCTTGAAGAGTATGGTCGGTCGGGCCGATTTTGAAAATTGAATTGGAATTAGAAGGCCAATTCGATTGAACCTTTGCGCTTGACTGGAAAAATTAGAGTTTTGGTTTTGAGCGGAACCAGGGTTCTTATTGAAACTTGAATTCAATTAAAACTCGAATTCGGATTGAAATTGGAAGCTTGATTGAACCCTTGGTTCGGAATTGATTCGCCGATGGTTGATTAAATCTTTGGGTGCTCGCCATAGAACGCATTTATTTCAAAGATTCGCCCATTCATAGGATGAGAATCTGGAAGTATGCCCCATATTATCGCAGCTTTGGCATTGGACTGAGTGTACTTGGCCCATCAAAGATGGGCGATATTGACTTGGTATGAAGAATTGGGGTTTAATTGACATTGGCCATTTACGTGACCAATCGGAAAAGAAGATTCGCAATACGTAACCTGAGGGTTCTGCGGAAACGAAGAGTCCGATTCATAGGATTCGAGTTTGAGGATTGGCCATCTGCCTCTGCAAAGATGGCAATCGGACTTTGAACATTTACTTCCTCCACCTTAGGAGGAGGAGGAGCTTGAATTGCCTGATAGGATGGAGCATAGTTATATTTGGCAATGTCTTGAACAATGCCCATCCTTCGTCTGAGTCTTCTTCAAAAATGCCCGCCAGATGAACTATTGACCATACCCTTGGTGAGCTCGGTCAATCCGCTAAAGAAAGTAATGACTAACCTCTCCAAAGGCAAGCCATGATGGGGGCACCTTCTAAGAAGAGATTTATACCTTTCCAGCCTCGAAAACGATTCATTTTCCTTCCGAGAAAATGTGAAAATTTCATTTAAGCAATGGGCCGTCTTAGAGGGTGGAAAATATTGACTCAAAACTCCTCTCGAGTCCAAATTTACATGTAGTGATGGATTCAGAGGAAGAGAGTGATACCATTCCTTCGCCTCCTTTTAAGGAAAAAGGAAAAAGTTTGAGCTTGATAGCATCCTCACTTACACCTTGGATGCGGGTAGTACCGCATATCTCTAAGAACGTGTGTAAGTGGGTATCATGGATTCTCTCGATTGGTAGCCGTAAAAATTGATGCATGCTTTGCATCATCCGGATAAGCCCTGGCTTGAGCTCGAAAGTTTGAGCAATAATGGCGGGCAAGACTATAGCCGGGTTGATGCGGATCGCACTGTGCATGGCGTAGTCTCGCCAACGTCGTCGATCCTCTCGCCGCCATTATTACTATTTCTTCGATTTCTTCTATCAACTTTTGTTCAATTTCTTGGTTGGCTGAACTTCCTTCGTCCGAAGGATCGGTGAAATGAAGTTTCCGCCTATTGGGTCGGACAATGGTCCGCTCGAGGTCAGGTGAAAAGAGCAAAGGCCCTTTCTGACTTCGAGTTTGCATAAACCGAAACCCAACTCTATTGAACAAAACCTAAAAACTACGAAATTAAAAACTTAAACTACTAAAAGGAAACCTAAGAATCTATCTAAAAGGGTTGAAATCTAGAACTATTATCAAGACCTAGGAAAAAGAAAGAAAGAGAAAGAGAGCAGACGGACGGGCGTCCAAAAATATGAACGAGCGTCTGCCTGGTTTTCAAAACGGACGGGCGTTCAAAATATGAACGCTCGTCTGATTTTTTCAGAATTTTTGGACGGGCGTCCAAATGTATGAACGCTGTCAGAGGTCGAGAATTGATACAGATTGAAATTTTACAATGGGACGGGCGTTAGGCAGGTATGGGCGCTGCTCATCATATGAAAAATTTCCCAGGAAAAAGAACAGAAACGATTTTCAGAACAGAGATAAAAGTAAAGAAAACAGAGCAGGAAAAACAGGAAAAAAAAAAGAAACTAATCACAAAACAGAAACTTTAACCCTAATCCAAAACACTAAATTCCTAACTACTTAAAGGTTAATCCTCCTAGAAATCGACCTAAAAACAGGGATTAAAACGCAGAAAATAGAAAGAAAAACTGAACAAAAACAGAAAAAACAAAAACACACAAAAACAAAAACTAGGCAAACCGTCCGGTTCCCCGGCAACGACGCCAAAAACTTGTCCCGGATTTTTATTAACAAAAACAAAATAAAACAAGTAATAATATTTATAAACCGGTTAACCTCAAGTATAAGGATCGTAGTATGGAGGCTAATGCCGGGTCGATCTTACCGGGAACTAGACGAATATTAACCCTAGCTTTTGTTTTCAACTAACTATTGTCACAATTACTAACCGAACGAATAACTAACTAAACAAATATGCAGAATATAACTAGACAGAGGAGATTAATCCAATGCTAGGAGAGATTTGAAAGCGATAAAATAAACTAAAAGTGCAGGAAAATAGATTAACTAATCTAAACTAAGCTATGAGGATTGTAAATCAAGTTTATAAAAGACAAACGAGGATTGATCCACCTATCAACATGCATTGATCTATTATCTCGATTTCACGTGGTATTTAATTAGGTTGTGATTTACCTTACCTAAACATGAACTCCTAATTCCTTGGGCAATTCATCTATTAACCTAGTATCTTCCAATACTAAATTAACACGTTAAAGAGATCAAAGGTGCCAACTTTTACGTTAACGATCTAGTTTTTAGACTTACTAACTTCCGTTAATGTAAATCTAATGAACTATTCTTATCTATGGTGATCTATGCTATTCAAGATTTCCATCAAACAATAACATATCAAGCACACAACATATCTTCCAATATAATTGCGTTAAAACAAGAATATGCATAGATAAGAAACAACCGTAATAAATACTCACAAAAAAAAGTCGAAATAAAGAGATCAAGTCAATGCCGACGGCTTCACAATTCTCGTTTGAAGGAGGTTCTAGCCTCTCGAGCATCCTCAAAGAACCTGAAAGCGAAAAATAACATAGAACTAGCCTACTTTGATCGAATTTAAAGTTGCATAAAATCGAAATAAAAAGTGTAAAATCGCAGACCAAAGCCGCCTTAGGGTTTAGGGTTCAAGATTGTAAAACTCGTATATCAATGTGTGAAAATAGGCGGTATTTATAGAGATTTGAGGCGGTTTCACTAAGTCGGCATTCGGACGCTGCTTTGATATTCTTGAACTCCTCACCGCTTCGCTTGATATTCTTGAACTCCTCACCGCTGTTCAAACTCCGCTCAAACTCTCTCAGATCAAGATTGTTTCCATGGGCGCCCGCCTAAATTTCCGGACGTTCGCTCGATATGGACGCTGCATGGACGAACGCTCATCATGACTTGAATGCGATTTTTGCATCTTTATCTCTTTTCTTCAATTCACTTCATCATTATCTCTTCTTAAATCTTTATAGCTCGAGTTTTAACCCTTTTGATCATCATTTGAGCACAATGAACATACCTATAACACATGGAAAACATCGCAAAATCGTAATAAAGTCCAATTAATTATAATTCACGATGAAAACACATAATTTATTCAATATTGAGATTAAGTCCTTAAAAACCTAGTATGCTCAATATTTCCATATAAGGGCCGTTTATTACGCAATTAATCCAATTAAGAGGGAAAATACCGTAAAATATATCATAATAAAACATAGATTTTCACCCTTAACATACACCATACCATCCCCAAACCAGTGGCCAAGTCGAGGTAAGCAACCGGAGCCTTAAGCGGATCTTGGAGAAAACGGTGAATTCAAATAGATCCAATCGAGTCGAAAGTTGGACGACGCGCTTTGGGCTTATCGCGCACCGCGTTCAAGACCCCTATGGGTACGCTACCCTTCCAAATGGTTTATGGCAAGGCTTGCCATCTACCGGTCCGAGCCGAGCACAGAGCTTCATCGGGCTATTTAATTCTTAAACTTCGATAGCCAACTCGTGGGGAGAAAAG
Organism: Gentiana macrophylla; assembly: GCA_026214975.1. Lineage (NCBI taxonomy): Eukaryota > Viridiplantae > Streptophyta > Magnoliopsida > Gentianales > Gentianaceae > Gentiana > Gentiana macrophylla. The sequence goes on along the minus strand of CM047808.1, from coordinate 4,858,127 downwards.
ATTACCGCAAACTACGATGAGCTCGATGAATTCGGACTCGGGGCCTCACGAGAACGCCAAGCCGAGCAAGGAAAGAACGAAGGCACTCCACGATGCTAAGATTAAAGATCGGGAATTCAAAGTGGGAGACATGGCTTTGTTTGTATAACACCAGGCTCCATCTTTTTCTTTGGTAAGCTTAAATCTAGATGGTCCGCCCCTTTGAGATTCTTGATGTTCATCCTGGTGGAGCCATTACGTTGAAAGGGTACGGCGATCAACCGTTCAAAGTCAATGGTCACAGGATTAAGAAGTACTTTGGGCAACCTAAGGAAAAGCCTGAAGTACTATACTTTCAACGGAGAAATGAAACGGTTGAGTCGTTTATTTGTGAAGAGATTCCATCCGACTTCTTTGAAGTGGATGATGACATTATTACCCCTATCCTTGCAGATCCTTCTGTCAATGTTCCTGAGCCTGTTAGCATACCTCAGCCGCATCTGAGAAACAAGAACAAGAAGAAAAGAGTCAGTGTTGTCTGGAGAGAAAAATTTCATGATCTTTTCGCGCACTTGACTTGTTGTTGTGGCGAAAACCATTTCCGTCCTAGTCATTCTGAGTCTGAAAGAGAAATGGTTAGCCTTAAACCCAAGTGGCCTGATCCAGGTTGACTTGGTTTACTCTGTCAAGCTAATGACATAAAAGAAGCGCCTCACAGGAGGCAAACTAGTCTTTAAGTTTTTCTTTTTAGTTAAGTTTTTAGGTTATTAGGAATAAAACCTTGGTGGTTATCCTTGTCTTATTTGTGGTTGTTTTATGTGTATACATGTTTACTCATATACCCCTTGTACCCCGAGATTATATGCTATGTCGAGTGTTGCAGATATTGTTGAGCGGTTTGTGCCAGTTATCACTTTTAGTGTTGTCTGTTCATGCTACAAGTTGCAGCGGTACGTTCATGCTACGGCCTGACCACTGCCAATCTACCGCCCGACAACCACTTCATAACCAGCTAAGTATTCTTTTCTTTTATTTGCACATTCTGAGGACATAATGTGATTTAAGTGTGGGGGGGTGTCTAAATTGGGTATGTTATCATGCTATATCTTCTGAGAATGAGTAAATGTGATTTTCTCGACAATTTTAAAAAAAAAATTCAATTTTCAAAGTACACTTGGATAATTGTAAATCTTGAGCATGTAATCAAAACAAAGGCTTGCTAGTTGTAGTTTCCTGACAATGATTTTATGTGACTTTGAGAGATAATTATAGCATGCTTTTACTGATTTGAGATAGTATTCATTTCACACTCACGTAGCCTTTGATATTGAAGCAATAATTTTGAACTGTATCCTTTCATTATTTTAGTGATTTATCTTAGAGAGATTTGTTCTTAATAGTAACAGTGAAGTAACACCTAAGTTCAGAACGTGCACTGTGAATATCTGAAAGTTTGAATGTGATGAGTGAAACGTAACTATTGTTCTATGAAAAATACAAGAATAATACAAAAGAATAAAGTTGAAAGTGTGTATGTCGAAAGCTAGTCGATGATTGGAGTGCGGTAGGGCATTATCTCGAATTGTCCTATACCACTATGATGACCAAAAGCTCACGACAGTTAGAAGAAGCTACCTTATGATTTGAGTAAGGTAGGGTGTTATCACGAAACATCCTATTCTACTATGACGGGTAAGAGCTCATTCTAATATGCGTATCAAAGTGAAAAAATAATAAAGACTTGGTTGTCGTTAATCTCATCCCCAGTATAAACCGAATGATATGCCGTAGGGATTATCCTACTGAGTGCGCGGGAAGACTTTGGGTGGAGCAATTACTGCCTGTAACTAGGAAAGTCATTAAACTATTTGAAGGGGTATTTGTTTGAGAGGATTGTGGAGATTGAAAAGGGCTTGTCACACACACACCGAATCTATCTCTATGTTGGTATTACTTTCTATAGTTGTTGTATCTTTTGTTACGTGAGTTAGGAATCTATGTGGATTACATGTACAAAGGAGCGGTTTGATTATTTTGTTCGGGACGAACAAAAAGCTAAGTGTGGGGGAGTTGTTTAGGGTATATTTTACTATATTTTCGGGCTTAATCCCTAAACAATTTACCTTATTTTTAAGGGAAATAAATGAGAAAAGCGTGTTTTAACCGTTAAATTCCTATAATGGTTATTGAGGGGTTATAATTTAATTATGGGGAAATATTGAGTTTAAATGTATTTTTGTTACACATTTTATTATTATTATTATTTGATGACTTGGTGTAACAACAATCTTGCAGAAATTAAAAGATATGCATGGGGATATCATTAATGGAGAAGATTAATCTCATTCAATCAAGTGATTTCAAAATAAAGAAGAAAATCGGAGCATTGAAGAGAGGATAAATCGGATCGATCGAAAGAGTGAAGTGGGGACACGGTATACGAAACAACAAAGGTGAAAACGCAGAATAGGTAGGCTCGGTCGACCGAGCCATGCTATTCGGTCGACCGAGTGTCTTAAGTCGGTTGACCGAGCCCCAAACCTGAAAAATCGACGCGTTTTTCTAGATCCTTCCTTATGTCGGCAAAACTCCTATATAAGCAGCACCATTCGAAAGCAGGAAGAACACACGCACTTTTTACACACGTAAAAAGCACCACATCACACAAAAACATGAGTTTCTTTCTTTCAATCTTGCTTGGGAGATCGAACATGATTGTTGGCTAAGCAATCCGCGGTGGGACAACGGAGGAAACCAATCAACAACCACACCAACTAGAGGATTTTTAGCTACATCTTTAGTGAGTTAATTTATGATTTTTCATCAATTAGATATTGTTATATTGTTTATGTTTTATTGAATCGAGAGATCGATGGAGCTATCTTTTTGATTGAATTTATATGAGAATATTGTTCAAGCTTTGATTTATTTCAATTGATGCAATTAGTTGTAATTCGAGAGATCGTTTATAATTAATTGAGTAGAGTTTTGGAGACAATCTAATGATCTTGTTTTGCATGCCGTTTAGTTTTGCTTGAAAAAGAAAACGAAACCCTTGAATTCGTTTAAAGGGATTTAATCGAATTCGTGATTGATCATTACTAAAAATCGTATCCTTAACTTGCCATCTAGTTGGGGTTGGGTTGGTTGATTGGTGGATTCCCGTTGCCTTGCCGTTTCCTTTTAATTACTTGATAAATCGAATAGTTCGTATCAATTTGATTGATACGCTTAGTTGCTTTAGGAACCCTAGATGTTAATTGTTATTTTTCTGCAAATTTTCTGTTCCAAGTTACTGTTCATCGTTTTAGTTATTGTTCATTGTTTTTTATAGTTTAATTAGTTTAAACCCTAGTCGTAGTTAATAGTCGTGACATAATTGATAGAATAATTGCCCTTAATCCGATAAACATTCGACTCCCTTAGGACGACCCGGTAACACCTTTACTACAAACCTTATACTTGGGGTGTTTCGGTTTATAAATTTAAAACACGTTTTTACCGAACACACACTAGACCTGGCCAGTTCTGGGTCTTTTTCCGGGTCCAACCCGGCGGGTCCTGGGTACAAACCGGCGGGCATCCGGAACCGACGGGTACACTGGTCCTAAAACCGGCGGGTAGCCGGGTCTGCCCGGTTTAAGGTTCTATCCGACCTGACCGCCCGCAACCGGCGGTCTTGAGAACTTGCCGTTAAACCGGCGGTCTAACCAGCTGGAACCGGACCGGAGAACCGAACCGGCGTTTTTTTTTTCCTTTTTCTTTTCCCAACCGTTGCCAACGTCTATTTTTTCAAATTTTTTGAATAAAATGTTTTTTTATTTTTTATTTTTAAAATATCACACACTCATCACACTATAAATACACACTCATTTCATCACTTTTTCCTCACAATTCTCTTCTAACTCTAATATTATCTACCATTATAATATATTTCGGATAGTAATTTGAAATTTTTCTGAATAAATTCGTGTACTTTATCACAATTCGAAATATATTATTTTGCAATGTCTATCACTCTGTCGGTTTTTGAGTTCTTTTTTTGAAAATAAAATGTTACTGATGAAACTACAGGGAAGTGAATCATTCAAAATTTAAGGTTGTTTGTAACGTTTGCGAAAAAAACGTATCATTATGAGCGTGTAATCGGTCTTGGTTCTTATGTACGACACTTACGAACAAGGCATTCCGAGGAATATGAAAATTATATGCATGATGCACGGAGACAACGAGACGGGTAGGACGTGACATGTAACAACTTCTACATGCACATTATGAAAAATCGATGTAATATCAATGTTGAATGTTGTTTGTTGTAGTGTTTTGTTGTATTAGTTTAGTTTTATTAGTGTCACCGTTACGATGAGTATTCTGTATCCATCCTTTATTGTATTGTATTGTATTGTAATATATTAATGTAATCGAAAATTGTCGTTATAATAAATGTCGTCAAGTGTTATTTATTGTAATTTTTTTGAGAAAGTTTATTGTATTCTTCAATTGTAAAAACGGCCGGTTTGATTTTTTCATTCTTTCAGTATGTGAACATCATCTAACCTTGATTAAAAATTAATATTTAAAAAATTGTTACAAAATATTAATAAACTGCACCATTCTCTTTTATTCGTATAAAATATGATCATTGAGTCCAGAAATGTTGTCGGTTTAGAAGTTAAGTTCCAATCCATGTGTTTTTTTTTAAAACTATAGTTATGAAATTAAATATTTTATATAGTTTAATAACCATTTATATTTTATTATTAATTTTAACGTAAGTTATACAAATTTTATAAAAAAAATATCGATTTTTTTTTGAAACCGTGATCGGAACCGTCTGGACCCAGGAACCGCCGAGACCCGGAACCGGTCCGGAGAACCGCCAAACCTGCCGGTTCCCGAGACCCGACAGAACCGGCTAGAAATTTGAACCGGAGGTTCCGGTTCCTTTTTGGACCCGGAACTAGCGGGCCCAACCAGAAAAAGGGGCCCGGCACAGAACCGGCCACGTCCACTCCACACCATAGACTAACCCCTCACCGACTGACTTTGTACTAAGATTCCTTGAGTGTTGACTGTGTCTTCTCCATGTTTTTAGGAAGATTATTCAGGCATAATAGTTTATCCACACAAACTACACAACTATAATTTTTTCACCATAAATTTTAGAACTTTAGAAAATATAACCGAAAAACAAAACCACAAAATTGACCTTTTATGTGGATGTGTGTGGATAACTTTATGTGTACGTATTATTTTCCTTTTACTATGTCTTCCATTATTCTCAGTAAACCAAAATTACTACAAGCCAAACAGAAAAAAGAAAAGAGGAATCTCTGTATGTTCACATGCATGGAGTTTGCAGAACTCACATGGAACCGAAAGTCCTTAACTCACAGGTAAAAATAAATAAATGATAGTACTATTATTTTTTCCGGAGACGAAAGAGACACACATTTATTAAACGCTCCAAAAATGGTTCAAACCATTGGTCTCTCACCTGGATAATGCGGGGAAGGCTTAATGTATACCACTGCAAAGAATGTACTCAAGACTACTCTTTACTCTTCTCTTCACAATTTACATCATTGAGAAATAAATGCTATTACAAGTTTACAAATAGTTCTATGTTGAAATTGTGAATTATATGTACACAAAGTTTTAAAAGTGATAGTTATTATAATAAAAAACTAAAATAACTTTAAATATAAATAATAAATAAATATTTTGAATCTCTGGGTCCTGTGTCGATTTAATTTCACCGGGATTGCGGGGGCGTGTTGAGGGTATCATTTCAGTGTATCACACATTAAGAGTAAAATTATAAATTTGTGACGTAGATACCTACCTTTGATATCTTCACTCTAAAAGACACTGTAAAAAAAAAGAATGATGCTACAGACAGTCATACAATTATAAATTTGTGACGTAGATGCCTACCTTTGATATCTCCATTCTAAGAGACACCGTAAAAAAATGGATGATGCTACAAAAATCCAGACACGATGGTTGTGTCACAACGAGTGTGCTTGCATCACAATTGATAGGTACTACATCATAATAGATAAATGTATGTGCAATAATGAAATACTCAACACACTTTTACACCATTGATAATTATGGGACCAATAGGAATCCATATGTAACACCCCGATTTCGGCTTGTTGTTTATAAAGGACTTTATAGTCATTTCCAAATAATTGTCTAGATTTATTTTTTTTATTTTTTTCCACCATTTTGATAGAGTGATATATGACATTTCAATACTATTGTTTAATCTACGAAGAAGTTAGGAGTATTTTCTAACATTGAAATGATTTTGTTGTAACATTATTAATTTACGTTAGACATAAATTACAAATATTTTCACGAGTTGATGGATTCGATCTTACATGTATGATCACTAAATTGTAAGACTAGCTATATGATAAATAAAACAAATATAATTTTATATGTCCCGAATAACGTAGGTTTTGAAAGTAGTAGTTTGGAAATGTGTTTCAATTGTTGATATATATGATATATTATTTTGTGTTTTTCTTTAAGAGATTAACTTTCCGGACCCGAACATAATTAGACTAAATAAGTACATAACATATTTAAATAGAATGGATAAATTAGTACATTTAGTATAATGCTATCATGATGGATCTCATTATTGCATGTACGTTATTCATTTTTTTTTTTAACTGAAAACATATTATTTAGTGTGAATAATAAATGTATATGTGATTAATATCTTATTATGGCCGATCAACTTCAGTTTTGATTATACATTTATTTTTCTCAATGCGCTCATGGCTCGAATATATTCCAAAACCTCCGTTAGTAATTTCCCTATAATCTGACCGAAATTGTTTTTTTATTTTGGCTTTGGTTCAGAAAGTATATACGATTCAATAGTCGAAAATGGTATGGTTGGATTATGGGAGTGTGGATATTTTGATTTGTGAATAATGGGAAATTCACAAGTAGATGTAAACAAGCAGGAGTCCGAATATCACAGTCGGGTTAGCTGTGCATTGGGCCTGTGACCGCGGTAGTGGGGTGATAAGCGTTATTTTCACCAAACAAATTTATTAAATACTCAAGACAACGGTGACTAAACAAGCTCTCTAACCGGCAGTGGACCGGGTCGATTGCGAGTAAAGCTACAGTAGTCCGAGGTCGAACCCAAAGGACAAGTGTATGTGAGTACCAAAGTGAACTTAAAACTTAGTCTAGGCAAACCAATGTTCAAAGAGGTTAATTACTACAACGACTAATAAAACGAATACTAACAAAGTTTAACTGAGGGAGAAGGACATAGCCGAACCATGATCCAAATGGCAAATTTCAACCCTAAGGATAGACAAAACCGGGAGTGTGCAATATAATAAACGAACTCTCACATTCAATCTCACGGGTGCAAACTCCTAAACCCGGTGTTAGAGTCTGAACAACTCTCGTCTAACATCGTATGCCATGTTAATCACCAATCCCTAAGGAAAAATCATCAACAAGACAATTCTAGCACTAGAGCCGCTTAAACTTAAAACGAGTAACCTCACTTTGAGCTCGGCTTAACAACTAAACCGAGTCTACGCCATGATCCTAGAACCCTTATCCCACACCCCTCTATCTGAACAACTCTCAAGAGTGATGTGTGTGATTTTGACCTAGGTGATCAATCTAGCTCAAATCCGTTATAACAAGTTCTAAGACGTGAAACAAGCAAGATATAGCAATAAAAACACTACCCACTCCCAATTTCATCACCCAAAGGGTGATTTCATCAAATATCACATGATTCGACTATGTTAAGGAATTAGCTACTCATTATACTAGTTAAAACGTAATCGAAGTAGTAAATAAGAAACATAACAAGCATAAGGGAGAAGAAATATACCATAAATTGCAGAAAATTCGAGTTGGAGAAGAAAAACACCAAAATAGAAAATCAAATAAAAGGTGGAGACTTGTTGTTTGAAATGGAAATTTAATCTAGGAAATGAAAAGATTAAGCTAGGATGTTGTTGATCTACATAAAGAGAAAGTGTTACAAACTATTACAAAAATCGAGCAAGAAGGGGGCTAGGGTTTTCTAAGGGAAGAGAGTTCTCCCAAAAAATGGAATGAGGGGGTATTTATAGTGCAGAGCAGAAAATTCGCAGAAATTGAGCCCTGGACGCCAATCCAGGGCTTCTGGACGCCAGTTCAGCTGGTAAATGCATGAAGATGGAAGCTTGTTCTTGAGTGGACGCCCGTTTGACTTTATTCGAGCTTTTGAATCGGGCTGAGCCTATCCGGACGCCCGTCCTTGGTCATTTTGGGGCATTTTGGACGCCAGTCCAGCCAAAATCTCAACTCTCTGAATGCAGTGGACGCCCGTCCAGAAATGGTGGACGCCAGTCCAGGACCCAGCTCCAGTATTTTGCTCATAACTTCACTTCTAGGGCTCCAAATGAGGTGATTCAACATGCGTTGGAAAGATCTTTCAATCAACTACAACTTTCATGAAGACCACAAGTCCAGAAAATGCCTCCAAGTGTGGCTAAAATGCCCATGAAGTGACTGGTTCCGGTTTCGCTGATGATTCTTCACTCCACTCTTGTGCTACTTAACGTGTCCCTTTGTCCAAAACATCGCCTTCCGGGTCCTCGAGTCACCTAGGCCCTACAACATCATAAACGAACAAGACACACAAACCATTCCGGAGGGTAAAGGTGCTCGGAATGAGGTTAATATCAATAAAAAGAGGTAGTAAACCATCAAAGCGACGGAATTACTCCCCGTGCTATAAACTCACGATATTACCCCAAATATGGTCTAAATACACCAAGAAACATGCTAAAAGTGGGATAAACGGGGGTAGAAAATGCACCGGAATCACGTAAAGTTGACTCCCATCACCACCCCACACTTAGCCTTTGCTCGCCCTCGAGCAAATTAGGTGTTTTAAAACCAACCAAGGGATTCAACTTTGTGATGTAGGTGCTACTACTCACATTCTCGAGGTAACTCCAAAGTAAGAAACACGAACATAAACATACCGATACAACATTATCAAGAAAATGGAGTGTGTGTGGTGCCAAGCTAAAACCAAGTGCTCAAAATGATTGTCGGGGCTTGAATCCCAACCAAACGTCTACCAACCGTCTCATAATCACTAGCCTCTCCACTAATCAAGGTCACTAAGTTTGGACACGATCGGGCAGGGCTTGAAGGGTTATAACGTTAGACTAGGGTAATTTCGGTTAATTGAAAAGGATATTTTGGGAAACTGGAGAAAAAGAAGTACGAGTGAACAAAGTCAATACATGCACCACTCATCTCTATCATACAAACCGCCAAAACTCCTCTTTGATCACTTTTAACACTTTGGGAACCATAGAATGCTAACATACCCGAACTCATTGCCAAACTCGACTATGTTTCAAGCGTCATAAGGTGAGTTCGAACACATTAGCATCTACCTCACTATCCCAACTCTAACATCATAAAAGTAACTTTTGAGCTCAACACTTTTGACTCCAAGCCTTTATTTCTATAAACATCAAAGTTTTTTTTTTGTTTTTGAAAGAAAAGATAGAAAAAGAGATTTTCTTTTCTTTTGGCCCAAAAACCGAACACCAAGCCCAAACGAGCTCCTCAACACTTTATAGCTCAAAACGAGAAACAACAACCCAACTAGAAACATCATCTCCCCCACCCCACACTTGCCTTAGCAAGTGTGGTCTAACAAAAGACTAAGTCCAATCGTAGGGTGAAAATGAAGGAAATGTGACCGTAATTAAGGCTCAAGGGTAGGTTTCTGACTAAGTAACAAAACGGCTACAAAGCGAATGGTGGTCGGACCATTCTATCAAGGCTGATAGGGGCTACGAAGGGGAAATGTTCGGGTTTAGGCTTATTTGGCTATGGTATGGTCAAAAAGAATGCCAGGACCGTCATCCCGTGTCCTACTTAGGTGAACCTCAAACATTTCGCCTCGAGACTAGTGATATGAAAGGTGGTAGCAATCAAATTGTGCACAAAGTGTAGCTTTCGTGAAATTAATAAACTCCATTCTCAAGATAATATCAAACCGTAATGCACATGTTCGGGATCCCCACTAAGGTGATCACCACTCGATTGTGAAAATAACACATACAAAACACGAGTGAAAATCCTTGAAAAATTTTAAAAATTACCCAAAATCGACTCGAGCCCGGTCATAGGCTAACCATACCACATATTTAAGCACATTTAACAATCAATATCAAGAAAACGGCTAAGTCTCCCCACCCCACACTTAAACGAAACACTGTCCTCAGTGTGTGAGTGATAAAAAGGGTAAAAAGACGCTGTTTGACCAGAACCCGGCAGAAAGGCACACTTGTAGCCCACGTGACATCTTCTAGTAAGCTCCATCTCGAGTATCTGAAACCATAAAAACAAAAACCAAGGCAAACACATGCACGGGAAAGGTCCACGTGCCAAAAGATGGTGATAGATACGAGATATATAAAAATAGAAGCCATGCCACAAACAAAGTATCAAAGCACATCAACCATACTAGACGGGAATCGCACTGGATGTAAAGATAATCAAAAGAAACACAGAGCATCCAAGCATAAAATAAGGCCACAGAGGCTCACATAAAAACATCCCCGTCTATGTACAAAAGCAAGAACCAACACGAAGCTCTCACCCCAACCTCTCTTTTTCAAGACAAAACTCTCCCCTCTTGCAACCAAAAACTACTCCAAACACATTATTATTACCAAAAAGGTGGATTGCCTCCCACAAAGCGCCTTTGTTTTATGTCGTTGGCTCGACATAATGACTTATACGGTGCCAACTTTTTCAAAGTTATACCGTTGGCACGGGGCGAGGAAATGATAGAAAGAACGGATGATGGGTCAAAGATTAAATGAGTCAAGGTTTATAGTCCATGACAAGACTTGCACGATTCATCACATGGCACGGGGTCTTCAAGGGTCACTATCTCCAAGGCTTCATCAAAGGGTAGTCTCTCATACTTTTTCAATCTCAAGCCGTTTGTGGTGAAAGTACCAAACTTGGGGTGAGTGATTTCGATAGCTCCGGATGGATAAACTTTAGACACTACGTAAGGACCGGACCACCTAGACTTTAACTTCCCTTGGAATAAATGGAGACGGGTATTATAGAACAAGACCTCATCGCCCTCATTAAAAATATGAGGTTTGATCAACCTATCATGAAGCAATTTGGTCTTCTCCTTATACTTCGTCGAAAGATCATAAGCTCTAAGGCGGAATTCATCCAATTCATTCAATTGAGCCATTCTTCTCTCACCAACTAGGGTGTCATCAAGATTTAGCGTTTTGATGGCCCAATACGCCTTATGTTCAACTTCCACGGGGAGGTGACACGATTTTCCATAGACTATCATGTAGGGAGACATGCCTAAAGATGTCTTAAACGCGGTCCTATGGGCCCAAAGTGCGTCGTCTAGTTTCAACGACCAACTCTTAACATTCACATCCACCGTCCTTTCCAAAATACGCTTAATACCTCTATTTGTGACCTCGACTTGGCCACTCGTTTGAGGATGGTAAGTGGTGCCTAACTTATGCTTCACCCCATACTTTTCCAAAAGTTTATCGAACGGCTTGTTCGCAAAATGACTCCCATTATCACTTATGATTGCCCTAGGGACTCCAAACCTACAAAAGATGTTTTTCTTTAGAAACCGGATAACAACCTTCCTATCATTAGTAGGTGAGGCCAAAGCCTCAACCCATTTCGACACATAATCGCAAGCGACTAGGATGTACTTGTTACCGCACGAGGAAGGATAGGGTCCCATGAAATCAATGCCCCAAACATCAAAGACTTCACAAACAATGATTGGTTTTTGAGGCATCTCATTCCGCCTAGAAACACGACCGGACCGTTGACAAGCATCGCAAGACTTCACATATGAATGAGCATCTCGGAATAGAGTGGGCCAATATAGCCCACTTTGCAACACTTTCAAAGCGGTCCTCTCACCCGAAAAATGGCCCCCGGCCTCTTTATCATGACAGAACGATAACGTGCTTACGATCTCACCCTCGGGGATGCATCTTCTCAAAATGCCATCCGGACACAACCTATACAAGTAGGGGTCCTCCCACACATACTTACCCACCTCACTAAGAAACTTACGTCTTTGATTCGAGTCAAAATCGGGATCTATGAAACCACACTCATGATAGTTGACGAATGGTGCGAACCACGGACTACCCTCCTTACCAACTTTTAGAAAATTTCCCTTTTTAACCGGTAAGATAGTGTCGATAGCATAGAGTTGCTCATGAGGGAAGAAATCGTTTATCTCTCTTTGAGCACTAAGCAACTCTTCATTAAGCTCCATGCGACTTAGGTGGTCCGCAACAACATTTTCACAACCTTTCCTGTCACGGATCTCAAGGTCAAACTCTTGCAAGAGCAAAATCCACCTCAAAAGGCGTGGCTTGGCATCTTGCTTGGCAAAGAGGTACCGCAAGGCGGCATGATCCGTGTGGACAACTACACGAGAACCAATAAGATAAGACCGAAATTTATCAAAAGCAAAGACAACGGCTAAGAGCTCTTTTTCTGTGGTGGTGTAATTCTGTTGGGTGGGATTCAAGGTATGGCTTGCGTAGGCTATGGGCTTAAAAATCTTCTCAATCTTTTGACCGAGCACCGCACCAACCGCGGTGTCACTCGCGTCACACATTAATTCAAATTCTTGGTCCCACCTTGGGGCAACTAAGATCGGAGCGGAAACAAGCAATTGCTTGAGCATTGTGAATGCCTCAATGCAATCTTGGTCAAAATTAAACGGGACGTCTTTTCCAAGAAGAAGAGTAAGAGGACGGGCTATTTTCGAAAAGTCTTTGATGAATCTACGATAGAACCCCATGTGACCTAGAAAGCCCCTAAGAGTTTTTAGGTTGGTGGGTATAGGAAGCTTATCTATCGCCTCTACCTTAGCCTTATCGACTTCTATACCCTTGCTAGATATCTTATGACCTAAGACTATCCCCTCCGTAACCATCAATTGACACTTTTCCCAATTCAACACCAAATTCGTTTCCTCACATCTACTCAACACTTTCTCCAAATTATTAAGACATTCCTCAAAGGAATCACCAAACACACTAAAATCATCCATGAAGACCTCTAAAAATTTTTCAATCATATCCGCAAAAATAGCAACCATGCACCGTTGAATGTCGCGGGTGCATTACACAACCCAAACGGCATCCTACGGAACGCAAATGTGCCATAAGGACAAGTATAAGTAGTCTTCTCTTGATCTTCTAAGGACACATGTATTTGATAATAACCACTGAACCCATCAAGAAAACAATAAAAAGCATGACCACTCAATCTTTCAAGCATTTGATCAATAAAGGGGAGGGGGAAATGGTCTTTTCGGGTTTGGTCATTTAACTTACGGTAATCAATGCAAACTCTATGACCACTTACCAACCGCATAGGCACTGCCTCTCCTTTTTCATTAATTTGAATGGTCATACCTCTCTTTTTTGGCACCACTTGAGTGGGGCTCACCCACTCGCTATCAGAAATGGCATATATGATCCCAAGCTTCAACATGGTAATCACATCCTTCTTCACCACCTCTTGGAGGTGTGGATTGAGTCTTCTTTGAGGTTGTCTCACCGGCTTTGCTCCATCCTCAAGAATGATTTTGTGTTGGCAAATGGTGGGACTTATACCCTTGAGATCACACATCTTCCACCCAAAAGCACGTTTGTGCTTTTTAAGCATGTCTACCAATTGTTCTTCCTGCAAAGATGTTAGTGTGGCAGAAATAATCAAAGGAAGTAATTCATCGTTTTCAAGAAAAACATACTTTAAATGGGGTGGAAGCGGCTTCATCTTCAAATCCTTGGGTGGGTCTTCAATTGAAGGCTTGTCTAGTTCCCCTTCGAGACCAAGATCAATTTCCTCTCTCCATTGTTTGCCCAAATAAGCTATCTCTTCAAGCTCCATCACTTCATCTTCCAACTCTTGCTTTTCATCAATCACCTCTCTTTCTCTTGGTATGCATTCATCGGATTTATCTTTGTACTCCTGCACGTTAACATGTTCCAAAACACAAGAATCTACAACGTCAACGGAAAACAGCCCTGGCGCTCTCTCTTGGGTGTTTCATAGATTTATACACATTCACCGCGACTTTTCCTCACCGACTCTCAAGATGATCTCTCCACTAGCGACATCTATTAAAGTCCTCCCGGTGTTCAAGAAGGGACGTCCTAACAACAATGGTGTTTTGGAGTCCATCTCCATATCTAAAACCACAAAATCCACCGGAAAGGCAAACTTGTCAACTTGTATGATCACATCTTCTACCACACCCATAGGCTCTCGAATGGATCTATCCGCCATTTGGAGTGTCATCCCCGTTGGCTCTAACTCTCCTAGGTCTAGACTCTCATAAACGGCACGGGGCATCAAACTCACACTAGCCCTCAAATCACACAAGACACTAGGGAAATGAGTCTCACCAATAGTCACGGGTATAGTAAAACTACCCTTATCTCTCACTTTTGGGGGAATTCTTGATTTAGCGTCAAAGATGGCAGAACACTCTTCATTCAAACAAACAACCTCGTTCATCTTACTCTTATTAGTAAGCAACCCTTTTAAAAATTTGCAATAAGAAGGCATATTAGCAAGTGCCTCAAGAAAAGGGATATTCAAATCAATCTTTGCAAAATTTCGATGAAACGAGTTTGTGCCTTATTTAAACAACTTGCCTATGACTTTTAGGGGGATAAGGGAGAGTACTCAAATCAAAGTCTTTAGATGGAGGAGAAAGTATACCTTTCTTACCTTTGGCGCGTGGGGAGGATGGCTCTTTCATCGGCTCCTTTCCTTCCCTTCTTGTAGGTGCTTCCTCTTTCACATCGAGTACCACATAATCGCCCCTAGCTTGTGCCTCTCTCATTTCAACTTCCTTCCTCTTGGAAAATTCTTCATGGTTGGTCTCATCCTCAATCTCATCAATGTCACCATCCATGGCTCCCGCTTCAATCTCAATAGGAGCTTTTCTTCCTTTGTCTTCCCATAGGACTCTCTTCTCACCACGTGTTCCCAACACCTTACCACTTCGAGTTTCAATGGCGCTTACATTCCTTGGATTTTTCTCGGTGTTACTTGGTAAGCCGCCTTTTAAATGTACATTCTCCACCATTTGATGCTGTTGAGTCTCAAGATTCTTGATGGCGGATCCATATTTGAGGTCCATCTCAAGGATCGCCTTTTTCATGTCTTTCATCTCCTCAAGGAACTTGGTTAATTGTTCCGCTAAGACATCGGTTGCACTCTTTTGAGGTATAGGTGCCAAAGGTGGGGGGTTTTGATAAGGATTAGGACCTTGTTGATTGTACCCCCCTTGTGGTTGCCTTTGGTGAGGTGGTTGATAAAATTGCCCTTGAGAAGAATGACCTTGTGTCGGACCTTGTCGATAACCTTGGTTTTGGTTTCGGTTCCATCCTTGGTTGTTATTATTTCTCCAAGAACCATCACCTTGCTGTCCATAGTTCCCACCTTGGCCTTGTCCAACAAAGCTCACATCTTGCGGTTCCTCGAATGTCATACTTAAATCCACAGGTTCCATTTGCCCCGCATTCAATTGTCCTAAGGCGTAGGCATTCATCAGAGATTGTTGCATTGACTTCGCATTCGCCACTCCGGTACCGGCTTGAGGTGCTACTTGAGCTTTCATTGGCACAGTTGTTGGTGGTGTATTTGGGGAGGTGCAATTCATAGCCGAATGTTCTCCACCACAAAGCTGACATAACCGGGCCTGCTTGTTCTCCAAAGCCAAATCATTAATTTTTTGTTCCATGGCTAACACCTTATTATGCAACTCGGAGTTTCTTTCGGGTTCATCTACCATGGCGGTCACAAGTGGCTTTTTATGCCTCAATTACCTTCTTCCCGAACTTCATTGCCTATTGTTCTCACAAATCCTCTCAATGGTGGCCAATGCCACATCCGGTGCTACATCCATGATAGATCCTCCACATTCCCCATTCAATTGTTGCATAGAATTACCATCCAAATTCCTATAAAATAGATGTACTTGATCCCATGCTTCGAATCCATGTTGGGGACATTTCCGTAACATAGTCTTGAACCGATCCCATGCCTCAAATAAGTCTTCACCCAATAGTTGCTCAAAGTTAGAAATGTCGGATTTTAAGTCAAGTGCCTTCGATGGTGGAAAGTACTTAAGCAAGAATGTGCTTGCAACTTGTTCCCATGTGTGGAGGGAGTCATGAGCCAAACTTGAATACCACTCATTCGCTTTTCCTTTTAGAGCAAAAGGGAACAAAAGTAGCCTAACCGCTTCCTCACCAACCCCATTTATCTTCACTGTTTTGCAAACCTCAAGGAAATTATTGATGAAGGTGTTCGGATCATCCGTCGCCTTTCCTTCAAACTGAGCATTGTCCCCAAGTAAATGCCAAACATGTTGCCTTATCTCCAAGTTATTAGCCGCAACGGCCGGTACTCGAATAGGAATATGACCCGTGGTAGCCATTGGGGTCACATAATCTCTACAAAGTCTCACCGGTCGATTTCCCGCTTGGTTTACTTGAGCTTGTGGTGCATTCGGTTGAGGGTTCACTATGGGATTTGGTTGAGGATTGGCTTGAGGGATAAATTGTTGAGCATAGGGATTGGCCATTTGAGGATATTGGTTCATCATGGGATTCATCATGGGTTGAATTGGGCCATTTGCATCATCATTTGTTGATATTGTTGAAGGAATTGGGGGTCCATTTGTGGAGATTGTTGTTGTTGTTGTTGAGGTGTAACAACAGGATTGGGAATTTGTTGAGTTTGGAGGGGGATATTGGTACGTTGGTGGAAGTGATGGCTTAATGGAGCACTACGCGTAACATTCTCTTCTCTAGGTAAGGATTCCATTCGTGGGGGAGGTAAGTTACTTTAACCTTGACCTTGAGTATGTCCTTGGTCTTGATGCAAACTTGTTTCCCCAAACGGATCGGCATTGTCCTCTTGATTCAAACCCCTACCAAAATCATTGTCTTCATTTACCACGGCCATACTCGAAGTTTCGGAACTAGAGCCTTCACTTTCCAAATCTTGAATCACTTCTTCAACTGGAATACCCTTCTTCCGCAAAGCGTTTTGGTGTCTAGCCAAAGCTTCAATTTCGGGATTGTATGGAAGTAGTGGTTCCTTAGAGCTTCGGGTCATAAACTACAAAAACAAACAAACAACAAGAAAACAGTAAAATAAAACCTAGGCCCAAGCCTTCGGTTCACTTGCAAGATATCACAAAATAGCACACTATGTCCCCGGCAACGGTGCCATTTTGATGAGCGTTATTTTCACCAAACAAATTTATTAAATACTCAAGACAACGGTGACTAAACAAGCTCTCTAACCGGCAGCGTGGACCGGTCGATTATGTAGTAAAGCTACAGAGTCCGAGGTCGAACCCAAAGGACAAGTGTATGTAGTACCAAAGTGAACTTAAAACTTAGTCTAGGCAAACCAATGTTCAAAGAAGTTAATTACTACAACGACTAATAAAACGAATACTAACAAAGTTTAACTGACGGAGAAGGGCATAGCCGAACCATGATCCAAATGGCTAATTTCAACCCCAAGGATAGACAAAACCGGGAGTGTGCAATATAATAAACGAACTCTCACATTCAATCTCACGGGTGCAAACTCCTAAACCCGGTGTTAGAGTCTGAACAACTCTCGTCTAACACCTTATGCCATGTTAATCACCAATCCCTAAGGAAAAATCATCAACAAGACAATTCTAGCACTAGAGCCGCTTAAACGTAAAATGAGTAACCTCACTTTGAGCTCGGCTTAACAACTAAACCGAGTCTACGCCATGATCCTAGAACCCTTTTCCCACACCCCTCTATCTGAACTACTCTCAAGAGTGATGTGTGTGATTTTGACCTAGGTGATCAATCTAGCTCAAATCCGTTATAACAAATCTAAGACGTGAAACAAGCAAGATATAGCAATAAAAACACTACCCACTCCCAATTTCATCACCCAAAGGGTGATTTCACCAAATATCACATGATTCGACTATGTTAAGGAATTAGCTACTCATTATACTATTTAAAACGTAATGGAAGTAGTAAATAAGAAACATAACAAGCATAAGGGAGAAGAAATATACCATAAATTGCAGAAAATTCGAGTTGGAGAAGAAAAGCACCAAAAGAGAAAATCAAATAAAAGGTGGAGACTTGTTGTTTGAAATGGAAATTTAATCTAGGAAATGAAAAGATTAAGATAGGATGTTGTTGATCTACATAAAGAGAAAGTGTTACAAACTATTACAAAAATCGAGCAAGAAGGGGGCTAGGGTTTTCTAAGGGAAGAGAGTTCTCCTAAGAAATGGAATGAGGGGGTATTTATAGTGCAGAGCAGAAAATTCGCAGAAATTGAGCCCTGGACGCCAGTCCAGAGCTCTGGACGCCAATCCAGGACTTCTGGACGCCAGTTCAGCTGGTAAATGCATGAAGATGGAAGCTTGTTCTTGAGTGGACGCCCGTTTGAAGCCCCTGGACGCCCGTTTGACTTTATTCGAGCTTTTGAATCGGGCTGAGCCTGTCCGGACGCCCGTCCTTGGTCATTTTGGGGCATTTTGGACGCCAGTCCAGCCAAAATCTCAACTCTCTGAATGCAGTGGACGCCCGTCCAGAAATGGTGGACGCCAGTCCAGGACCCAGCTCCAGTATTTTGCTCATAACTTCACTTCTAGGGCTCCAAATAAGGTGATTCAACATGCGTTGGAAATCTCTTTCAATCCTCTACAACTTTCATGAAGACCACAAGTCCAGAAAATTCCTCTAAGTGTGGCTAAAATGCCCATGAAGTGACTGGTTCCGGTTTCGTCGATGATTCTTCACTCCACTCTTGTGCTACGAACATGTCCCTTTGTCCAAAACATCGCCTTCCGGGTCCTCGAGTCACCTAGGCCCTAAAACATCATAAAAGAACAAGACACACAAACCATTCCGGAGGGTAAAGGGGCTCGGAATGAGGTTAATATCAATAAAAAGAGGTAGTAAACCATCAAAGCGACGAAATTACTCCCCGTGCTATAAACTCACGATATTACCCCAAAGATGGTCTAAATACACCAAGAAACATGCTAAAAGTGGGATAAACGGGGGTAGAAAATGCACCGGAATCACGTAAAGTTGACTCCCATCATGGGGTCCGAGGCAAGTGGACTCTCCGGAAGCCCCAGGAGATTGGGTGTCGGAAGGACGGATTTCACTATAAAATACTTGTTGTGGATATAAGGTGGTGAAATGGGAGTCATAAGGTAGAGATAATCGTATCGGCTGTATCGATGTCTAGTAAGGGAACTTGATGAATTGACGGATCTCGAATGAGCTTGCTTGACTTGAACTTGATATATAAATTTTAAACAAGTATATTATTACATAAATACTCCAACAAGATTTCTAGAAAATGTATATATTGTTACAACATTTTTTTAAAAATATATATATAACACTCTCGCATATGCTCATACCAGCGTTTTTGCTGACAACTCGCTTTCTTTGTTTCTTGTGTGTTTGTTTTGTTTTGTTCTGTTTTCTTCTATAAATAAAATCAGGTAATGGTTCGAAGGAGATGTAATGAGGATGAAAGTGATGACATGGACCAGGATTTAGAATATTCTATATAAATTATGTTAATTACAATTGTAGTATTTCATTTGTTGTAATTTTATAATTGAAACAGTTAGTGTACATTTGTAAATTTAATTATAAATTTATTGGATATTTTGGAAAAGATAGTGTAGTTAATGAAGTCGCGGCGAGAGCTTCGCAACCACTCCTAGAATGACCCTAGTAGACCTAGGGGTCGGGAGTAGGGTATTACACCATAGGTCTCACATTTTGATCAATGTTATAAATTAAAGATGTGTTGTGGTGCTTTGTTGTGCATATTTTGTTATGACACTATCACCTCTCCTACATCATAATCGATGATAAAAGCATGTGTTGTGTCACTCATTGTGGAACCACCGTTATACCCGTAAAAAATCATGGTAAATGAGTGGCCCTCATTGAAATTCTATCCTTGGAAGTTTTTTTACGCGTGACCCGTACCTTTTGAGAATCATAAAGTACCATCATGATAGATTTATGGTGCAACGGTTGTAAGAATGTTGTACCAAATGCTATTAATAGCGAACCTTTCATTTTTACTCTTATTCGTATAAAACACTTTTATCATTTGTGATAGATTAGAATTGAGAGGTTGAATTATATGTCACGTAATACATCATTTCTACAACGGTTGTATTGTAAAATTTATTATGTCATCGTTTCTACCACATGAACCGTACCTTCTGGGAACCAAGTGCACCATTAGTACAAATCATAATACATTACTAATGAATTTTTTTTCCTTTTCATTTTATCCATAATTTGTTATCAATCTAATCGAATATCATTACTTTATAACTATTGTATTAATGATTGACAAATAATACTTATGTATACCATTTCTTCATAAAGTTTATGACATCCATTCGTTTTTTTATTACTTTGTGTGAAAGCCCTGCAACGACTTATATTTGGTGTCGGTGAGAGTATTATTACCATTTCGATTGATGTTACTAATTTTTAGTCGGAGTAGTAGTGGTTGAACACATGCATTGTGCGTTTTGATTGTTTGTGATTGTTTGTGAGTCTATCACTATTTAAAATACAACACATTAATTATCTTTTTAATCTTTCTACACCACAAAAATAGATAAATTTTTATAAGACGGAAATAGTAACTTTTAATATGGGTAAAAGGGGAAATGTACCGACCCCTGTTTAACCCCAACCAATCCCTACATTTCAGCTTTTCCAAAAGCAGAGAGGCGGCAAGACGGGGGAGAGGGGAAGAAAAGAGAAAAAAAAAGGAGAAGAAGAAAAAAAATCTCCTCAATCGTTCCAGCCATCGAAATCACAAATTAATCACATCAAAATGCTCACAAGGAAAAAGGTTTCATTTTGATACAAGTTTTACTACGATCGGATAAGAGTTTCGAAAACATATTTTCTTAATCTAGAAGTGTTGTTGAACTTTTTTACCTAAATAATACTTTAAAACACGGTAGTTATCGTTATCGTTCGTTTTGGCTGTAGATTTGAAATGGGTATTTTAGATTTGGAGTGAAATTTCGATGGGAAGAGTTCGGATAAGATGCGGTTAGAAGGCGGGTTATCAGTGGGGACAACAATACTCTGCTTAATTTCTTCTTAATGATGAAAGTCATTTGTAAAAGTGTTAAATCTGCTCATTTTCTAGTAACAAATGAGCATGAAAGTGTATTTTTTTTTGTGTTTTGATCGAGAGGATGACAGACATTTTTAAGAGTTTAGATAGATAAATCTCATTTTGCAGTAGATTAAAAAAAAAAAATCCATTTTGTGTTTTGATCAAAAAGATATATTTATAGACTTGCGAGTCCAGCTATGTACTGATTTTTTCATCTACCCGACCCAACGTAATAGGTAAACGATGTGAATTGTTTAGCAAATGGATAGTAACAAATAGGTTGATTTTAATATGCTCAAATCGTTTTTACATTGTTTAGCAAATGGATAGTAACAAATAGGTTGATTTTAATATGCTCAAAATCGTTTTTACACATTCTATTCCACATGTCAGGCCTGATTTTCCAATTTCTGCCTCAAATACTGAGGACCTTGGTTGTTCACATTGCCGGCAGCTATATGCGTCAGTGATATGCCGTATGTTCCCAGTGTAATTGTCTCTATTTAAATGTCGTAACAATCAAAACCCTAATTCGGTCAACCGTGGGAGCTTAATTGACGTCTCGTCGACCATTGATCTCGTCGGCGACGGCTGTTATACCTGTATTAACTTGAACACGAGTGTCGAGCCGTTTAACCGGTAATTATTCTTCATATCCAATTGATCTGAACATTTATTATTGAATATATATTTTATGTAGTTACAATTACATGGTTTTGTTCTTGGTAGTTTGTGATTTATTTATTGATGTAATTTGATAGGTTAGTGAAGCTCGCAGCTCGGGCTTTTTATGATGATGCACTCCCTAAAGGAGATAATCAGCAGAAGACGGGAAGGAGCGATAACAGAGGAATTGGTGTTGTGATTCTTGATGCTCTCACAAGGTCAGTTTTGTTTTTAATCCTTGTTGATGATCTCAAAGACATTAATCAAAAAGCATCATTATTTATGTACCTTGGGCTATTTCTGCTGGTGCTTTTATGAATATAGCATATATATATATATAATTCAAATGATAAACGAGTATAGGTCCTGAATATGTTTTTGCTGTTTTTGATGTTCTCACTGTGTTGGATCATTGGAACACACCTTAGAACTCATATGCAATTTGAGTATGAACGCTGAAGTTGAACTGGGAAATGCGAACCATGAACGCGTTCTTCAGCTCCGGTGTCTGCTGTCCCTTTTCCTATCCTCAGAATTTGAAGTATACATTTTCAACTTCTGTCAAGATATATTTTTTATCCTTGACTATGTATTCATTTTAGTCAAACAGTGTTGGATAAACATCTCCAACCTTCTGCTAATATGCTCCATCAGCTAAGCATGACTATTTGTGGAACCTTGACAAAGTTGCCATATGCAATGAGAATTAATTAAAAGAAATAAAGATCACCAGAACAACCTTTCTTCTTATCAACAAAATTTCCATCAATGAGCTTTGTGCTGTATCATCTAATTTGGTCTGTCTGTAGGGATATCAAGTAGGTGTTTTCTGAAGTGGTTCCGGAAACTAGTCATGACCACAGTTTGTATCATAGCCAAGAGTATGTGAAACGAGATTAGGGATACTCAAATGTCTACTTTACAGTGTCTTTATGTTGAGAGCTGGAATTCATGCAAATGCAGCCTTCTCATTGCAGAAGTGCCTAGTATTTTTTTTCCATACAAAGCTGACTAAGGCATCCTGAGTTTGAGCTTGATGGCTGCACTGGTTTATTATATCCTTGCTTGCGTTTCATGCTGCTGTCTGTATGGGCTTTATGTTGATTTTTGATGAGGCAGTGAACAATCAGTGGTTAAAAGTGGTTAGAAAGAAATATAGGATTTGGAAAATAGACACGAACTTATAGCGTTGTGTGTGATATTATTTTGAATAAATTACCTGCTAAGTTCTGTTTTTGGACTATAGATTTAAATTGTAAATTGCCATGGAACCGACTACTGAGTATGGGCTTTAGTTTGAGACAAGTTTTTGATTTCTGAGTATTCATATTTCATTTGTTTTTGTTACATATGTCCAGTTGTGCTATTCCTGCATGTTTTGACTTGTAAATCATTTATATGGAATGTATGTCTTTCCTTATGATGAAGGGGTTTTTGCATTAATTAGCATTAACCGTTCACTAATACTGGTTCTACTGATACTTCTTGCTGAAAAATTTCTCTATTTGAATTTGTCTGGAGTTCCTTATCACAAGATGGATAGTCCTTCCTGATCTTCTGACTTCTATTTCAGGAGGCAGTGGGTGCGGGAAGAGGATTTGGCTAAGGACCTTAAATTGCACACAAAGCAACTTCGCCGGACTTTGCGATTCTTTGAAGAAGAAAAGTTAATCACTCGAGATCATAGGAAAGAGGTAGATTTCGGGTGATATAGGTTGACTTGTGGTAAAGGGGAGTGTTGGCTCAGCAGTAAAAGCTGTGGCCATGTGACCAAAGGTCACAGTTTCAAATCACAGAACAGTCCCATACAGAAATCTAAAATAAGACTGCGTACAATAGCTATATTGTATGGCTCTTCCTCGGACTCTGCATAGGAAGAATATATTCGTGTACCAGACTGCCCTTTTCATGGTTAACATGGTGATCAAAAGGGGAAAACGGAGAAGAATTACAAAGAAGTTATTGAGGGTGTGGGAGGAAGAACTTAAAAGCATCCTAAGATCAGTCTGCTGGGCTTTATGTAAATGAAGAAGAAATAAATAACTATGTCGAATATATCTTTCATTGTTTGTCAGTTGCATAAGCACAAAGAATGTAAAAAGATAGAGAAAAAGGAAAAAATCGCACTTTGTTGAGTTGCTGTTTCAGGTTATGTTCTTTGGTATTGGGACGAGTATGGTACTTGAAACATATAATGTTTATATTGTCAAACAGAGAGAGAAGCAAAACGGACAAATCCACACTTTGTGTAATAGCTGTTTCAGTTAATGCTTTGGTATTGGGAAGAGTATGGTAGTTGAATCATCCCATCACTTGTAAACTGAAAAAGATGCAGAATGCAGTAATGTTGTTTTGGCCATGACATGTGGATCTAAAACATTGAAAACTTCGCATGTAGGAAAAGCTCATGTAACTTTTTGCTAAAGAATTTTTTTTTATTTTTTATTTTTATCTTGTGCGGTTGAATTATCCTTTTATTTAGTTGACCTAATCTGGTTGGGAATTATGCTAGAGCGTTTATGATTTTTATTTCTGCTTTTAATTTCTTCTCTGCAGACTGCAAAAGGTGCAAAAGTACATAATTATACAGTGGCAGCTACTAATGGTGGTGGTCATTATAATGGAAGAGAAGATGACAAGATGAAGATGCACACCCACTCTTATTGTTGTCTCGATTATGCTCAGGTTTAGCTTCACTTCTCTCCCTTTCCTTTTTTCAGAGGTTAAAGCTTATTTCATTTGTTTCCCTCTGTTGAATTATGGAGAATCTATGTACTCAATACCTCGATTTATGTTGTAAGTTTGTTATTAAGGATTGTTCGTATTAAAGTAATCATAAACCTGTCATATTATCCCACTTTAATATTTTTTCTCCATGTTTTCAATTGGAAAATGTATTGTTTTGAATAGGTATAACCTAGGCTCTCTGAGTCCATTCCCTTCACTTATTAGAAAGGAGTTTACTGCTTACTACTTGCAAAAAAAGTGTTTTTTTTTTCTTTTCCTTTCTTTCTTTAAATGCTTAATGCAACGTGATTTGTTAAGTGTGTATTTCCAGTTTAAAAACGAATGGTGGAAAAACCCTATCTGCCAACTCCATATCAGTATCATTTTGATCCCTCCATTTTGCTCATCGCTACCATGACTATAGCTTTCTTTGTATAAGCTTCGACTTTAAACCGTAGCTCAAAGATGAAAACAGTCAGTTGGCGGTATCTATGGTCTCATAATCTGGCAATGATCCATGAAAAGGTCTGCAACTCTGCATAAGCTACATTTCAGCATATAGTGCACAATTAGGGATATGTGCATAAGCTAGAGTTTCAGCACATAATATGCCAATGGATTTGAATGATAATGCAAGTTTGAAGCGTGAGGAGTCCTTATGTCTAGTTAAAAGTCGTTTGGGAGTTGGGACATATATGTACAACTGGGAACTTGTGGGACTTATAATAGATACTGATGCAATAAGAATTGGGATGACGTGTACTATTCTTTTGTTGCCATTTTTCGTCAACCAGTGCTTCCTTCTTTTATGGATTACGGGGTTTGCTTGGAGTTATTGGTGTTAAATAGACTCTTTGGTTCTGTATGTAAGTTGAAGCGCTTAAAACCTTTTGCAGATATACGATGTTATCAGATATAGACTGCATCGCATGAAGAAGAAGCTCAAAGATGAACTAGATGACAAGGACAAAGTTCAGGAGTATATTTGTCCCAATTGTCAAAGAAGGTTTCCTTGTTGATTTTATCCTTTTGGCATATCGCTACGCGTTTGTTTTCTTTATGAACCTTTTATGTTGTTTTAAATGTCAGATATACGGCACTGGATGCAGGTCGGTTAGTATCTATGGAGGATTTTGATTTTCATTGTGAAGCTTGCAATGGGGTACTTGTCCCTGAGAATGAGAAGATAGCCGTTCAGGATGTTGGAGATGCCGATGAGAATGCAAGGAAACGGAACCGCAGTCTTCTACAAGACATGCTTAGTAAGATGGAGGTTTGTCTTTAGTCAAACCTGTTTGTGATGCAGTTGGTCTTGACTATCCTTTTTTGGTACTTGAAATTGAATCAGGATGTCTTGTCAAAACAAAACAAACATAATCCGACTTGTTAATCTTTAATGCTTGTCAGCTAGCAACTGCTACCGTGTCCCAACGAGTCTGTTGCGTTGATTCCTAACAAAAGCTTTACTTTTATGTTATTTAAATGTTAATATTTTTTTTTTTGGTTGGCTTCTTTCTGTACATCAATATCAGTTTATCTTCATTTATTTCTTCTTCCTGCCACGTAATAAAATAAAGTGAGGTGCAGATACAATTGAAGCCGTTGAATGATCAACTCAACCGAGTCAAAGATTTGGGTGCCCCTGAATTTGGTACACTACAAGCATGGGAAGCTCGAATAATTTCCGAAAGGATTGCAAATGGGGAACTAATTGGTTCTGATCCCTCTTCTTCATCACAAGGGCTTGGTTTCGGAGGAACACCTATGCCTTTTATCGGGGAGACAAAGGTCGTAGTCTGAATCTTTTGTTATTTCATTCTTATTTTGTACTTATTAGTGGTGGTTGTCTTGTGTTGTAAAACGGAGAGAACATGTAAACTGATTGTGATATCTTTTTTCGGTAAACAATTGTGAATTCGGCAGGTTGAAGTTGCATTTGGTGATGAAGAAAAAGATGTTAAATCTGAGATTGGCAGTACTCCAATGAAAGTGTTGCCTCCATGGATGATCAGGCAAGGAATGAATATTACAGAAGAGCAACGTGGCGAAGTCAAGCCAGAAACTAAGATGATGGACGGTGGTTATTCTAAAACTGCTGATTTATTTGATGATAAGAAATCCGTGTCAGGAAATGACGTCGAGAAGAACTTGCAGGTCTGTCTTAACAGTTGCTATTACTATTAATAATTTTAAGTATTTTGTATTGAGACTACGTTTTGTAGGATGAGTATTTCAAGGCCTACTATGCTGCTTTACTTCAAAGACAACGAGAGCAAGAAGAAGAAGCTGCTAAGAGCGAGCAAGACAATTTAAACCCTAACTCGAAAGGTATCTCAACATCCGAGCGTCAAGTTGGTGAGAAGTCTAAACGCGACGATGACGATGATGAAGCTGAATGGGAAGAAGCTCCTACAGGTGAATCTATTCTTCTTATCTCTAACCACGGGAAATACTTGTGTAGAGAGTGCTTTTTGAGGTGAAGTGACGGGTGAAACGATCAGAACCACACAGTTTAAATACAAAATGAAACCGTGTGGTTCATATTGCTCCACACTTGTGGAGACACCACCTAACCACTCTTTTGCATTAGGCCTTAGGGTAGCTTTAAATGTTGTTGGACATTTGATCAGAGGTAATGAGTTCGAGCCGTAAAATACACCAGACTAGTATGACCTAGCCTTCCTTGGGGCCCGACCTTGTATAGACGGGCAGAAACGAATGTCCTGGGATTTGGTGGGGGGCATAAGGGAAATTGGGGATTTCTTTTCAAAATTCACTGGGGCACATGTCCCAAGTGCACACTACATGTGTCTGCTTCTATAGACAGGGTGGTTCCATGGATATTGGGGTTAGAAAGATCTGATTATGACATTGTTTCGAATAATTATTGTTATTATTTTTTTATATACAGGCAACACGAGCAAACAATTCAAGGTGAATGACTTGAATG
This sequence comes from Gentiana macrophylla, assembly GCA_026214975.1. NCBI lineage: Eukaryota > Viridiplantae > Streptophyta > Magnoliopsida > Gentianales > Gentianaceae > Gentiana > Gentiana macrophylla. Next base: position 4,830,490 of record CM047808.1, on the reverse strand, counting down.
TGGAAGCAGCAGGTTCAGAGGACGAAAAGGAAGAGGAAGAAGACGATGACGACATGTGGGAGGAAGGTTGAGGTTATATCTGATCCTTTCAACGCCAAGATCTCGAATTGCTAAGCGTGTTTGAACATTCAAAGCCTTCTGCTTGGCCTAGCTGGGGGGTTACCTTTCGTCTTCTGGCTCGTTTCCGCCTTTGATGAACGAAATATACAAGGTTTTATTTTTCTTGTCTTATATCTGGAGTGTGTTTATGTCCCTTTTGTCCTAAGGTTTATGACTTTGAAGAGCTATTGGGACAAGGAGAGTGTGATAAGGAACAGATCATTTCAAGTACAGGATAAAAACAATACCTTCTTTTTAATTTTTAATTTTTTGGGGGTGGGTTGGGGGGTGGAGGGTTTACATAAGGAGCCTAAAGGCCAAGAATGATGTTTTTATAATAGTGAATAATATACTGAAATACTTATTATATTTTGAACACATACCGAACGTTTGAATTCTTGTCAGACACTGGACAACCTTTATTTTTACTACACTGCTTCTCTTTATATCAACATCCTGGGACAAAATTTTATGAAAACCACCTCTTTTTTCCGACACTGTTACTCCCTCCGTCAAATCCCATGCTTGTTCTTCCTCGGAAATAATTACAAGAGCCTTTATTTGCATCACAATGCAACACAATAAAATCGACTCTGTGAAAATCGATTCGCAACTGGTCTAGTGTCGTTCCTGAACCGACTTCGCAGGATTGGCTTTAAAATTGACTTTAACATGGTCGATTATGTGAAAATGGTGTGGTGCATTGGTGATAGCGAGTAGAAAGGTTGTAATGCAAATAATAGACCTCATTGTAATACACTTGTACACGCAAACTACCTAAGCGGGTAATATACTCAATTTACAAAGTGACACTATAAAGTGTAGCTACTAACTGAAAACTGCTAGCAATAGAACTCCCCCTCCAAGTCCAAACTGACATAACAACGTCTAGCTACAAACTATAAACTACTGGTTGTAAAACTCCCCTTCAAGATGGACTTGGAGAGCTGTAAATATCACGTATATGCAACCAATCCACAAGTGAATGAAAAGAGCGACCATCTAGAGTTTTAGTGAACAAGTCAGCAAGCTGGTCAGCTGAAGAAACCCCGAGTAGCTTCACAAGGCCATCTTGCACCTTTTTCTTTGTATGAGATAGCATTCTATTTCAATATGTTTAGGGTGCTCATGATAAAGGGATTATGAGCAAGGTGTATGACACTAACATTATCTCATGATTATGTGTTACATATCTTTCGTATTATGTATTAGTTCAACTATTATGTAATGTTGTGTCATGTGTGTTTTAAATCAATAAAAGTTTATATGGTGTATTTATCTACCTTTTGTCACTACACTGTTACACTCCGCACACTTTTATTTCATTTGCACACACAACGGTCATAACTTTGACCCGCCCACCCTCCCTGCACACTCTAATTACATAATCCTTTCTTTGGCCATTAATTATCATCCTATTATCCCTTTTATTTCCTAACTACTCCTTTTACACTCATTCCACATTGAGGACAATGCAGATTCGTAAGTGGGGTGTGGAGCCGTAGTTAGTCAATAAAACGGAAATACCATAAAATGTTTGAGAAAAATACTTAGTTTTTAATTATCCTTAGGCATTCCAAACATGATAAAATATAATTGACACACTTGATGTAGTGTATTTGAAAGAATAAGTTTTTAATAAAGTGAGTAACACAATGCATTATGATGATATAATACTTGCCTATCTTTGATTTTAATATGACTTTTGAGTACGTATAATTAAATAATTATTATCAAATATTTTATTTATGAAATTAGACAAGTATACTTGCATTTATAGTTAATTTTTAGAAAAACTTTCTTTCAAGACGAATCATGGTTCTGGAATCGGATTAGGGATGACGATTTTTGGCATAACTTTGACTTAACTATAGCCAAATGGCCTACCCGAACGTAATTTCCAATTTTGTCCCCGTCTCAGCCTTGTAGAGTGGTGAGACCCCACTCGAAACTAGCCATTCGTGATTAACCTCATTATAACCGACCCTTAGCCTAAATTGGTCTACATTCCCTTGAAATTCCGCAAGTTTAGTATGTACTTATGGATAGCGGTGAAGACATCGGAACTAAGTGTCGATACATTAGAATGGCAGGAGTTGAGATTGGTACATTATTATTTGGAGGTCATTTCTATCAAATTATATCCTTTGTGTTTATGATTTCAAAAAAAAAATGAAATTTTCATGGTTTCAAATTAATCGGAACCATTTTGTATTAAGTAAAAGTCATTGGAGTTAACTTTAAAAACGATGATCGGGATGTTACCGATCGAGATATTTTTGAGCAAAAGTTGAAGGCGTAAGTACGTATGACTTGCTTCTTTCTCTTTTGATTTTCCTTTTTTATCCTTTCGATTAGCCAACACCCTGAGCCTGAACGTTACAAGCCACTTTGCCAACTACTTGACCTAGTCTTTGATTCCGGATATTCATTAGTGGCGATTGGAAGTATTTGTAAGACTTTAACTATATCTAGTAAGTAATGCATGTAGAATTTCATTTAAATAATGTTTGATAACTAATTTGATAGTTATACACACTTTCCTCCATTAATCTCTTAGAAAGACAAAATCATCATATGATCATGATGCTATCTGCGTACAGCACTGCATTAGAACCTTAAACTAGATAATTACATTATCTCCTTTGTGTCCTTATAGTTTATCGCTTTGATTGCTCAAGGACGAGCAAAAGCTAAGTGGGGAGTGGTTGATGTAAGTCAACTAGATGATACTTTTTATGATGTTTTATCCCTATTTCTCATGCATTTATTGATATTTTTGTATCAATTCAAGTCATTAATTTCTTAGTTTTATCAAAATGTGTAAGTAGTAATTATTATATAAAATATCATATTTTTATAGGTTTTGTACCGGTTTAGTAACCGGAGTGTCGTGTCGGGTTTACGTTTGGTATTTTGGTAATTTATTGCAGGACTATAGGTTGACTAAGACCACGATTGACGACACGTTTTGAGCCTAAAACATGTCTTTTGAGGGATAGAAGAGTGTGCCATAAGCTTACGAGTTCAAACGGATCAATTGTCCTTAGTACTTCTATCGTAACCTATCTTCAACGGACATTTGACCCACCTTAAAGGCATTTTCTGGGGAAGACTTCTTCATGAGTGTTTTCGATCTTCAAATGAGCTTTTCAACGCACTTTTAATCACGTCAATCGGAGGTCTACAACTCAATTTATGGCCATTTTACCGAGCTGCTGTGAAGAACTTATTTTGTCGCCAAGCGCCGCAAAAGAAGACTTTTACCGGCGTATGCCGGGAAAATAACAGATTTTGGCATTATACGGCGAATATTTGCAATGATGAGCATTAAATTCGTTGGGAATCTATTCTTAGGTATTATCGTTGGTAACGATTTATGTTGAGCCCGCCGTGCATTGAACGGCTCACATTCACCAGTATAATAATAATGGTGTATATTATGTTTTCTTGGTACTCTCTAAAATGAAGTGAATATAATTATATCACTACTACTAGTGGGAGAATCGTGCTCCGCACGATGTGGCTCTCGGTTGTTATGCTATAAGCTTGGAATATTAGCTATCGAAACTAAAAAGCATACATGCATGCTTAAAGGCGCACCGTGCGATGCACGGTTTGCCCTCACTTTTTTTTATACATCGGTTATAGTTTTTATGTCTGCAATAAATTCACTTTAACCAAAATAAAAAAAAATATGAACCTAATTCAATGCTTAGAAAAGCATTTAAACCCTAGTGAAGATCGAAATGCACCGTCGTGCACAAAAAGACGAATGAGTTTGAGAACCAATAAAAACTACACGACAACAAAGTTAAAAATTTCAAAACTCGAATCGAGAATTTGAATACTCCAAATCAAAACCCTAGTGATAAACACGTTCTTCGTGATAACACGTGCCAAATCATACGACGTCATTTTCCTTAACCCAAAAATGTTACTGCATTCAAAAATCATACGACGTTGTTACTGCTAACTAACCCTAAAAAAAAAAAAGTTGCTGGATTCATACGATGTCGTTTTGCTTAAGCTAAAAAAAAAAAAAAAAAAAAAAAAAAAACAGAAAAGACAAAAAAATCTTCGTACCAACATGCATAAATAATATATATGGCCTTTATATGGCCTTTTATATGATATATATCTACTCTCTCAATTTTAACCCAAAACAAATGTTATTGTAGTATTTAAAGAAGATTATATTTTGACTATGTTCTATAAAAGAAATGTCTTTGTGTATTACCCTCTAATTATATCATTACTATATATATATATATATATATATATATATATATATATATATATATATATATATATATATATATATATATATACTCTCTCCTAAAATAAGAAACATTAAATGTTATTACGTAACATTAAATAATAAAAATACGAATTTTAATGTTATTACGTAACATTAAATGTTTTTTTTTTTTTGAAAATTTTTAAATGAGTTTGATGGTGTTAGTGTGTAGACTCTGTCATTTCGTAAAATTCTAATACTGGTTTTACGTGATTACATAACATAAAATTAGAGTATCTACGGTTTTTATGTACACGCTTTGTACGGTTAAAACAGTTGTGATATTATAATGAATGACACAGCACACCTTCGATTACAACCCTTGATTGTAGTAAACATCATAATCAATGAGAAAAGGACAATGCTAATTTGATTACAATCAATCTATAATTTGAACAACAAAGTGAAATTCGACTTTACAATAGTCGAAATTGTACAAAAAAAATCGACTTTGGAGGAAACGAAATTGCAAACTCTGACATTTTTCCGAAATATATGTTACCCAAATAGATCAATTGTGTCAATGATAAATACATATGTTGTCATACGTTCTGGCAACCTGATTGTGTCATTATATTACGATATTAGTGTGAACAGACGGTGTGAACATAATATATTTAGAATATTTTTTAATACTATACAAAAAGTATTTCTTCTATTGACCCCCAAAAGATTACATGTATAATGTATATATACACTTCAAAGAATACTTTGGAATCCCTACGTAATTAATACAAAATGTTCTATATATATTATGTTTACGCCGTCTATTCACACAATTATTGTATACCGTACTATTTCTCTACCAAGTAATTATATGGGCCAATCGCGCGTCATCGTAATATGCGGTGATCTCAGATCATTGATTATAATGTGTCTAAATTGATATAATTAAATCTAACATAATTAACGAGAGATCACCATTGTCATTTGTTGTGACACAAACGTTATGTCTGTATGATTACACTTCTCTGCCCGTGACATTTATTTTAACCTATTACTTACCTTTGCAAGTCGTGTGTTCCACTTCCATAGTGTACTACAGTACACCCGTGACCTTTCAAAAAAAAAAAAGAGTACACCCGTGACAATCCTTCACACACATAATAAAACTTGCAAAAATCAATTCTAACAAAAATCACAGTATCTGTGTATTGTTATGGGATGATGGTATTACGGACACTATACTTATCTCATGATGATTGACACAATGATGAATTACATCGTTGATGAATTTAAATTGATCATGATATAAACACATCATGATCAACGTTGCATGTAACTGTCGTGGATAATATAATTTGAATATTATATTACTTTAAATATTATTATTGTCATATTTATCTTGTAGTAACTTATTGGCTAAGTCAGCGAACCCTATATATTTGTACTCTCCGTTCAGTTGAATCAATGAAATACGATTATTCTAAATGTTGGTAGTAACCATTGTGTCATCCGTTATTACATAGATACTGATTATTGTTGTGTCATCCACTTGTACGCATCTATTATGCTCCTATCATTATTTCTTTTAAACAATATATATATTGTATATTATTATCTTTTTTCCCGGGGTAAAGCATACCCGTGATGAGTTATGATACATGTACGATGATTACAGCACAACGAATGATATAATATATTTTTACACATTTGATTGTAAGTGTTCTACACAAACAAAAGAAAATACATCATAATCAATAAATGAAATGAAATTGCATAGTTGATGACCGTTTTATAGTATACCAACTTTGACCGGCAGAGTACTGTCACGGATTTTATCTAACAAAGCAAACAAGTAATAATCCGGTTAACCTCAAGTATAAGGATCGTAGTAATAGTGGTTAATTCCGGGTCGATCTTACGGGGAACTAAACTGTTGTTAATCCTAGTTCTTGTTCTAACTAACTATGTCACGAAAACCAAACTAAACAGGGAACAAAACTAAACAAAGATACTGAAAATAAACTAGACAGAGGATATAATCCAATGCTAGGGAAGATACGGGTTGCGAACTTTAAATTAACTAATCTAAACTAAAGATGCAAAGAGTAAACTAACTAAACTAAACAAATTCAAGTTGTGAGGATTTTAAATCAAATTTATAACAGGCAAACGAGGATTGATCCACCTATCCAACAAGCATTGATTTCCCAACTCGATTATACCGTGGTTTTTATCTAGGTTGTGATTCACCTTTTCTAAACATGAACCCTAATTCCTTAGAAAGTTCATCTATTAATCTGTTATTTTCCAATGCAAGATTAACGCGTTTTCTAACCAAAGGTGCAAACTTTAACGTTTATAATCTAGTAATTAAACCTACTAACTCCCGTTATGATAGATCTAAAAACTATTCCTATTCATGGTGATCTTAAGGTTTATAGAGATTTCCATCAACATAAACAATCAAAACATGCATATATTCCGATGTAAAAGCAATTAAACATTGTAAGCATGAATAAAAGAAACAACTTTCAATAAAAACTCACAGTATAATCCAAGAGAACGAAATCAACAAGTGTTGGATGGCTTCACAATACTCGTTTGATGAAGCTCTAGCCTCTAAACATCCTCTTTTACCTTTCGAATTGTGTTTGAATAAAAGTGCATAAAAGAATTTGAATAAAAACGAAAACAAACTAAGAAAACGCAGCTAGGCGCCTCTCAGGGTTTAGGGTTCGAATATCTCGATCCTTTTTGTGGAGAAACCGCAGCTATTTATAGAATTTTTAAGGCGGTTTTGCTAAGTCGGCGCCGGACGCCTGCCTGGTTGAGTGGGCGCTCGTCCGTATTATTCGACTCCAATGTAGACGTTAAATCCCGGCCAGCGTTCAAACTCTCTGATCTCTTTTTGACACCTTGAACGCTCGTTTGAATCTTCTAGACGCTCGTTCAATAAACTCATGAAGCCTCAGTATTGATAATCTCCTCTGGACGCCCGTTTGGATTGTCAGACGCCCGTCCATTCCTGGACGGGACTTGGACGCCAGTTTGCTCGACTTGACTTGATAATTCCATGTTTATCTCTTTTTCTTGCCTCCAATTGATCATTATCTCTTCCATTATCAACATAGCTCGACTTTTATCTCTTTTTAATCATCATTCGAGCACAAATCATGTACCTATAACACATAGAAACATCGCAAACTGTAACAACGCTCAAATAAATATAAATTCATCAATAAATCACATAAATTAGCCAATATTGCGAATAACTAATTGAAAACCACACTTGCTCAATATTTCCATTTAAAGCTCGATTCTTATGCAAATAATACAAATAAAGGGGAAATTAATCGTAAAATATATCGTTAAAAACCATACAAAAACACCCTTAACAACTCCCCCACACTTAGCTTTTTGCTCGTCCCGAGCAAAACAAAACGAAAATTAAGCTCGAGAAAGAAAATAGACATCTAAACAGATATAACATACATTCAATAACTTAGACGTTCACCACTGTGTAAGTGCATAGCCATAGAAAACTTCCACTAAATCCAAACTTGATAAATCAAAGTGAAACTAGCTAATACCCCTCGTAGAATAGTAATAAATGACACTCATAAGATGTACCCTACAAACGTGAAATATCCCGAAAAGGATGATCGAGTATATCTAGGGCCGTTCTGAAATACTCAGAGGATAATCCCTACAACATATCTATCAGTTTATACTGGGGATAAGATAGACGAAAACTAAGTCTTATATCCATTTCATAACAATGCATTAGTTGATTTAACTAGTTCACCTTTAAACGCACATTAGAACAAGCTATTGCCCTCATAGTAGAATAGGACATTTCGAGATAATCTCCTACCTTACTCCAATCATAAGGCAGCTTTTTCTAACTGTCGTGAGCTTTTGGTCATCAAAGTGGTATAGGACATACGTGGTATACCCTATCGCACTCAAATCATCGACTAGCTTTCGACACACACAATTTATTCTTTATTAACTCAACTTTTCATTTGACAATAGTTACGTGTACTTATCACATTAAAACCTAAGATATTCACAGTATAACATACTTCGGAACTAAATACAAACTATCATAAATCTCGAGATATATACGTAGCACTAAGCACATGACTTATACGGAAATAAAAAATCACTAATCCAAAACGGGGTAATAACTGTATAGCATAGCTCATCATTAACTATGACACGTGAAAAAATAGTGTTGGGTGTAACACTTAACTTATCAAACATATGAAATACAGCATAGATGACTATGAAAAACACGAACATCAAATTGGATTGCCTACTCGGGACAAAAACAAAAAACAAAAGTGTCGGAAAATTTTGAAAATTACGCTCATTTTTGCATAAGAACATAAAAACATTCTAACGTATCAAGCAAACGATATGCGTAGGTACAATTCGAACAATCCCCTCCCCCACACTTAAAAATCAACATGTCCTCATGTTGTGCAGAAAGTAAAAAGAAAAGAAGCTTAGCTGAATTCGCGTAGAAAATCGAGGCGTTGGTCAGGCTGGAGCATGAAAAAGCCAACGCTCGCGAAAGCATCGAAAAACGTCCATCTAACTCAATCGAGTACTCGACAAAAACTACATCTGCACGTACTTGAGAAAACAGAAATATCTCGGGGGAACAATGGGGTATAATATCGCAACAGAAGAGGATAACAAATCATGATCCATAAAAATTCACGCCTACGAATAAACGACAGTAGCGTAGAAAAATAAAAAGTACAGGAATCATAACAGGGCAAAAGGTAAAGTGTCAAAAATCAAGTACAACCAAATCGAATCAAAACATAAAAAAGTTCAACATCAAATCAGAGAAATAAAAGATAAAGCTCAAGATGGTCCCGGAGTAGTCTCTGGAGTAGGAGGAACAGCAGAATCAGCAGCAGTAGGAGGTGCAGTGGAGGGTACAGCAGCCGTAGACGTCGTCGAGGAAGGTGCAGGCCGTGTAATCGGAGCAGTGGCAGTCTCAGTAGGTCTCTCCTCCGCATCCTCATCATCAGAAGGCTCTTTCTCCGCCTCAAGCACATCGGCAATAACCTGCTCGATCGCATCGGAAAAGACGAACTCCGTATCACTCTCCTTGAAAATCTGCATATCCCTCGGTTTCTTGCCCTCAACAATACACTTCAGCACGTACATCATATTCTTCTGCGTCTCTTGGATATCAGTCATCCAATCTCGTAAACTGCTGGGCATGCTATACCGAGCCCTCTCCGTAGGAGATAAACTAGAAAATGAGGGAACCGGAGGTGGTGCCGAAGAAGGTCCCGGTACCTGTGTCTCTGCCTCAGACTAGCCCGGAGTCGGAACTTTCTCTCTCTGGATCTCTCTGGGGTTCTTAGGCTTATAATCCTGCCTATACTCCGGGACGCCGGCATCGATGCACAACTGATGTATCAAATGATGAACAATTAAACTCCGCTTATAGTTCTGCTGACTAATCACGAGCTCATAATATAAGGCCTGACCAACATTGACGTTCAACTTGAACGTCAAAGCATACAGCATCCCTAAATCACCGATGTGGAAGTGCGTCAAATTGTTCTTCGGTAATAACCGACTCTGAATGAAACGGCAATAAACTCTCCAATCCTCAGACCAAGCCGTAGTAACTAATTCCTTTCTATCGCCGCCTGGCCTAAGTGTCCACGCAACATCGGGGCAAACCGTCAATCTCAACTCTTCCAACGGATCTTGTCCTGCATCCTGCCTCCGTTTAATCTCTTCTTTATAATCCAGTCCCTCGAAAGCCGCCAAACCGTATTTAGCATTAATGACTTGTGGCGTAAACGGAACCTTGACACCCCTCACCATCACTACACCCGTATCCAAGTTGGTTTCCGAAAAATTGGCATAAAATTCTCTAACCAAAGAGTCATTAACCGGAGTCGTCGGGATCTTCATCAAAGCATCCCATTGCCTATCCTTTAACAGTTGCACAAAAGAGTGATCCACTTTTGCCTCCAACACTGCCCTCTCGATCAACATGTTTCTTGCAAAGTAGTGTTTTGTGTAGACCTCGTGTGCTTTCGGATTGACAAATCTACGAGGCAATGGTATAGGCACTGCCGGTCTCACTTTCTTTCTAGGATTCTCAGTCCTAGGTTCAGTCTCTTCATGCATAGGTACCTCCTCCGTAGCCTCAGCCCTAGAAGATGCTCCCCCCCGATTCACCCTAGGCATCCTAGTCAATGGTACATCATCATCAGTCTCAGAATTGGAAGTAGGCTCATCCCTCAAAGAAGTTCTAGCTTGCTGTGAAGCTCTTGGGGGTTGCTCTCGGATTATCACACCTCGACTGGGATCAATATGGGAAGGATCAAACTCTTTAGGTTTCTTACCCGAATCCTTAGCCAATTCCTTACCGGCACGCTTCTTAGCCACCTCTTTCCTCACCATGATGCAACTTAAGTCTAAACCAAACAATCCCACAACAAAAGGTTACCCGTTTAACATCCAAATCGGGATTTCAAATCAAACAAACCATAACAACCCATCAAACAACCACCATACACCACCACCAAACCATCACAGCAAGAAAAGGGGAAGAAAGAAACAACAAAACCAAGAAAAAAAACAAATTAAGGCATTATTCATGTGAACGAGCCGACCCGAATATCGAACTCAAAAAAACGTGAATAAACTTGAGAAAAGTTGCCAAATTCTTACCAAAGATAGAGAAAAGGTGATGATAATGCTAAGAAATCGTCCAAATAGTGCAATTTGGAGTCCAAAATCCGATTTTTCCTTTGCAAAAGTCGGACCACAATTTGCGTTGATTCTCCACAAATATGGATTGTTGGGGAATTTAGCCTTGAAAATCAAAAAGAGGGCACTAAGAGCGTTCTATAGCAACTGGAATCACTCGATTTGGTTTAGAATTGGAGAATTTAGGGTGAGAGAAGGGCAAAAGTCGTGTTTCTTCGTTTGAAAATCAGAAAAATGAGGGTTCGTGGGGGTGCAGGGGTATATATAGACAAGGGTCGGACGCTCGTCCAACTCAGTGGACGGGCGTTCACTGGAAAAGCATATGAACTGGACGGGCGTCCAGTTCAGGTGGACGCTCGCCCAAGTTTCAAATTCACATACAGGATTGGAGGGAGTTATCCGGACGGGCGTCCACAGGCTCTGGACGGGCGTCCTAATTTGGGACTCAGAACAGGATTGAAATAGGGATGCCTGGACGGGCGTCCAAGGTTTCTGGACGGACGTCCACTAAAGACAGGGGCCGGACGGGCGTCCATAATGTATGAACGGGCGTCCAAGCAGGGAAAATGCACAAATCATAACTTCGTCATATAAAATAAATTCAAAGGCGACCTTCTCATTAATTAAAATTTCAAAAAATACAATACCAAACTACGAAAAACATAAAATGACTCGAAAAGAAAACTAAAATAGTGGGTTGCCTCCCACCAAGCGCTTTCGTTTTACGTCGGGAGCTCGACGAAACAACCTAAGAACGCTAGTGCTCAAAAATCTCGTCTCAATCCACAACACGGATGAGACGACGGAGCATGTCAACAGCCGGAGGATAATCATACTCGTCCTGCAGGTTCCAGTCCTCTCCAGCCACCTCTACTCCTCGAAAGTGCGAAGCCTGTAGCACTAGCGCCAAATCTGTCAGCATAGGATCGTTGAGGATCGTATATGGACGTCATATAGCCTCCTGTAGCTCCTCTGTAGTGAAATCTCCACCTCCCGAACAACGGGGAACAATAATGACATACGTGATGGTCCTGACGTGGGTACTAACATCGAAATCTACGTGCAACACTATAGTGCCTCCTGGGCCATCATCTACCGTAATCAGTGGGATCCTACTAATGAGAGGGTAATCCTCTGGAGGAACTCCAAGATCCATATCTAAAAACACAGCTAAACTGAATGATTTAAACAAAATCTCAATTAGACTTAAATTAAAAACTAAATCAAAGAAAAGAAACAACATAGAATAGATTCCTAATATAATAAGGGATATCTAGGATGCCTCCTAGTGGCGCTTTTGGTTAATGTCGTTAGCTCGACACCGTTTAAGCTCAGCCTGGATCAGGCCATTTGACTTTTCTGCCTGCCTCTACCTCGTTTAAACTTTGATTGGTAGTTTGGCTGCAGAAACAGCATCTAACACATGGGGTTAATTATTTGATAGCTTTCCATACTCGTTTAAACTTCCCCATGGTTGACTTCTTCTTCTTTTGAGTAATCTGATGACGTTTCAGTTCACGCTCCCTCTCATACTCTTCTATATCCCAACTACCCGCTAGAACTTCTTCAGATCGACTACTACCGTCATCCTCAGAGAAAAGATCGGGTGAAAACTCGTCAAAATCATCGACTTTTGTAGCACCACATCCGAGGATATCGAGGCAACGAACAATCAAAGGTTTCTCTTTAGGTTCACCGATATAGTGCTTGCACCTTTGACCATTGACTCGAAACGGTTTACCGCTATAACCGTGAAGTTCTAGAACGCCTCCAGGAATGATTTGGAGAATCTCGAAAGGACCGGACCAACGAGTCCTCAACTTTCCAGGAAACAAATGTAACCTAGAATTGTATAGAAGAACTTGTTCGCCGACTTGGAATTCTCTTTTCTTAATTTTAGCATCGTGGAGTAGATTCATCTTATCTTTACTAATCCTGGCACTTTCATAGGCCTGGAGTCTGAACTCGTCTAGCTCATTTAACTGCTGCAGTCGATGCTGTCCACAAGATTGGGAATCAAAGTTCAGAAACTTTGTAGCCCAGTAAGCTCTATGCTCTAGCTCGACTGGCAGATGACATGGTTTACCATAGACCATTTGATATGGAGATGTACCCATAGGAGTCTTATAGGCGGTCCTGTATGCCCATAGTACATCATCCAACTTCAAACTCCAGTCCTTTCTATGACTGTTTACCATTTTCTCCAGGATTTTCTTAATACTTTGGTTGCTCCTTTCAACCTGACCACTAGTCATCGGATGATATGGTGTGCATGTCTTATGGCGAACACCATACTTTTCAAGAACTTTCTCTAGGGGTCGGTTGAAGAAATGCGTCCCTTCATCACTGATCAAGGCGCGTGGACATCCAAACCTCACGACGATGTTTTTCTTTAGAAATTTCATGACCGTCTTATGATCATTGTGAGGAGTGGCTTGAGCCTCCACCCATTTAGACACGTAGTCTACGCAGACTAAGATGTATTTGTTACCACAAGATGATGGGAATGGTCCCATAAAATCGATGCCCCATACATCAAAGACTTCGCATTCTAAGATGGGTTTCAAAGGCATGTCAAAACGCCTTGTCAGAGTACCGGTTCTTTGGCACCTATCGCAAGCTTTACAGAAAGCTTCCGTGTCCTTAAAGATCGTAGGCCAATAGAAACCGGATTGGAAGATCTTAGCACCGGTCTTCCAAGGACCAAAGTGACCTCCAGTGGGTCCACTGTGGCACTGCTCGATAATATCACGTTGCTCTGATTCTGGAACGCACCTCCTGAGCAAACCATCTTTACAAATCTTGAAAAGATAAGGTTCATCCCAAACGAAAGATTTTAAATCAGAGAAGAACTTTTTCTTCTCTTGATAAGACATTTCAGGATCAAGATACTGGGAATGCAGGTAGTTTACGAAGGAAGAATACCATGGAACGTCTGGAGCGCAACCATCGATTAGCATTACATTTTCTAGAGGAAAGTAAAGATCGATATCATCAGGATCACCCTTTTCCTCACTCAACATCCTAGAAACATGATCTGCCACTACGTTCTCACTGCCCTTTTTGTCTTTAATTTGAACGTCAAACTCTTGGAGGGTCAATATCCAACGCAGTAAGCGCGGTTTTGCATCTTTCTTAGTCATCAGATACCGCAAAGCAGCGTGATCAGTCCACACAATCACTTGAGCACCCAGCAAGTAACTACGAAACTTGTCCATGGCAAAGACTACGGCCAATAATTCCTTTTCAGTGGTCGTGTAGTTAACTTGGGAAGGATTCAGTGTGTGACTGGCATAGTAGATAGGCTGGAATTTCCCATTAAGCTTTTGCCCTAAGACTGCACCAACTGCATAGTTTGATGCGTCACACATAAGCTCAAAGGGTAAGTTCTAGTCAGGCGATATAAGAATTGGAGCAGATATTAAACGATTTTTGAGCTCTTCAAACGCTTGCTTGCAGTTTTCATCAAAATCGAACTCAACGTCTTCCTTGAGTAGAGTAGACAGGGGCTTGGCTATCTTGGAGAAGTCTTGAATGAATCTTCTGTAAAAACCGACATGTCCAAGAAAACCCCTTACTTCGCGCACATTCTTCGGATAGCTCATCTTCTCGATGGCTTCGACTTTTGCCCTGTCAACTTTTATACCTTTGGCACTAATCTTGTGGCCAAGAACTATGCCCTCATCAACCATAAAGTGGCATTTCTCCCAGTTGAGGACTAAATTCTTTTCCACACATCTGGACAACACTTGATCAAGATTGTCGAGGCAATCATCAAACGTCTGACCAAAGACCGAAAAATCATCCATAAAGATCTCCATACACTTTTCTACTAGCCCGTCAAAGATAGCCAGCATACACCTTTGGAATGTGGCTGGGGCGTTGCAGAGACCAAATGGCATTCGCATGTAAGCGAATGTACCATAAGGGCAGGTGAAGGTGGTCTTTTCTTGGTCAGTTGGATCAATGGGTATCTGAAAGTATCCTGAATATCCATCCAGGAAGCAGTAGAATGTGTGCCCCGCCAGACGCTCAAGCATCTGGTCAATGAATGGAAGGGGAAAGTGGTCCTTCATGGTTACTTCATTTAGCTTTCGATAATCGATACATACCCTGTAACCAGTGACCAGTCGTAATGCTATTTCCTCTCCCTTCTCATTCTTCTCAATCGTAATTCCTCCTTTCTTGGGAACTACTTGAGTTGGGGAAACCCATTCACTATCGGCTATGGCGTAGATGATTCCCATGTCCAGAAGTTTGATAATTTCCTTCTTGACGACTTCTTGCATATGAGGGTTGAGCCTTCTCTGAGGCTGTCGCACACATTTAGCACCCTCATTCGTCTTGATCTTGTGCATGCAGATGTCAGGAGATATACCTCTGATATCTCCTACTTGCCAACCAAAGGCTTTTTCATTGCGTCTCAAGACGTTGATCAATTTCATCTCTTCTTCAAATGTTTAGGCAACGGCTTCAACACCAAATCTGCAGGGGGGTCTTCTAAACTTGATTTAACATCTCCACTTTTCAACTCAACATCACTGAGTTTACTTAGTGGTCCCACTGCCAAAGCTTCTCCTTTCAACAACTCGTCCTCAAAAACAGCTTCTAAATGATCCAGATTGACCACACCATGATTATTCAGATTATCGACCAGTTGCTCATATTCAGTCGCAACAGCCATGACTTGCTTTTCCATGAAATCATCGAAGTCATCAGACATATCCTCAATGGAAAAGCCGGTTGGAGGACCAGAGGGTACTTGAATGGATCTGGAGACATTATAGCTCACCTCTTGCTCACCAACTCGTATCGTCACTCGCCCTCCATCGCAGTCAATGAGGGCTCTGGCTGTAGACAGGAAAGGTCTTCCAAGTATCAAGGGAACATTTTCATCCTTTTCAATATCAAGGACGTACCAGTCAACGGGAAAGGTAAATATATCAAATTGAACTAGTACGTCTTTTAGGATTCCCGCTGCTTTCTTAGAAGATCTATCAGCGAACTGAAGGTTCATGGTGGTGGGTTCTAGAAGATCAATTAAACCCAGCTGCTTGCATACAGACAATGGCATGAGGCTGATGGATGCACCCAGGTCACACAAAGAGTTAGGGAAGACCAGGCCTCCCATTAACACTGTAAGCACGAACTTTCCAGGGTCACCTCTCTTGGTTGGTAAGTCTTCATAATTAATCATTGAACAATCCTCACCAATCAGCCTTTCCATGTCTGACAACTTCTTTTTTGACGAAACAACATCCTTGATGAATTTTGTATACTTAGGCATTTCAACCAAGACCTCGGATAATGGAAGATTTACCTGAGTATTTTTCAACAGATTTAACACCTTTTCATACTTATTATCTTCACTCAGAGGAATGTTGCTCTTTCTCGGTGGAAATGGAAGATTTTTAAGGTCACTCTCAGAAAAGACTTTCTTTGAGGATGCGCTTACAGCCTTGTCTTCCAAATCTTTCCAACGAACAGCTTTTTCAGATTTTTTTGTAGTCAGGGGATCAGCCTCCTGACTTTCACTTGCTTTTTCAGTCCTCAAGGGATCAGCCACTTGAGGGTCTCCATCTTTTTCACCTCTCAGGGGATCAGCCACCTGAGTCTTTCCTTGCAGCCAAGGGGAGTGTAGGTGCTCAGCTTCCCCTCCTGCCTTATCAGTGGCAGGAGGGGTTAGTGGTTTCCCTGGTGGGAAGGACCACTAATCTAGGTACCGCTTCTTAAGTTCATCGTGCTGGCCTCCTCTCTACCGTATTGCATTGTTGGCATGAGGTCAGTACATTGGCTGTTGCTTATATCGGCCTGAGCAACATGACCGCCCTTTGGATTTTTTTTCAGTAAAGCTGGGCAGATGCCCTGGGGGTCGTGAAGCTAACTGCTCAGCCAGCTGCCCTATTTGTCGCTCCAGGTTCTTATATGTATTCATTAGGAGCTGAATATTCTTGTTTTGCTCCTCTCTGAATGAGTTCCATTCAGCCTTGAGGTCTCCTGAGCTTGAAGGGCCTTGAGAGTTGGGAAAATTTTGAGAGTATTGTTGGCTGGGCCGATTTTGAAAATTAGAATTGGAAGGCCAATTCTGATTAAACCTTTGCGTAGGATTGGAGAAATTAGAGCTTTGATTCTGAGCAAAACCAGGGTTTCTATTAAAGTTCTGATTCGAATTGAAGTTCGAATTTGGATTGAAACCTGAGGATTGATTTAACCCTTGGTTTTGGAAAGTATTCTGGCCAGAAGCTTGATTGAACCTCTGAGTGTTCTGGCCGTAGAATGCATTCACTTCAGCACTTTGCCCATTCATAGGATAGAATTTAGCAGTATGCCCCATATTATCACAATTTTGACACATGACCTGAGTGTACTGTCCATAATCATGGACAGCATTGACTTGGTAGGGAGTAGGGGGATTAAATTGACACTGGCCATTCACATGGCCAGTTTGACAGCAGTTCTCGCAATACAGAACCTGAGGGTTCTGTGGAAACGAAGGAGTCTGAATAATCGGGTTTTGAACTTGAGAACTTGCCATCTGCTTTTGCAGCATGGCTATCATACTTTGAACATTTACCTCTTCAACCTTTGGAGGAGGAGGAGGAGCTTGGATAGCCTGATAAGAGGGGGCGTAGTTGTACTTGGCAATGTCCTCGAACAGTGCCCACCCCTCATCAGGTGTTCTTTTCAGGAAAGCCCCACCAGAAGAGCTGTTGACCATGCCTTTCGTAAGCTCGGTCAGTCCACTAGAAGAACGTATTGACTTGCCTCTCCTTAGGCAAGCCATGGTGGGGGCATTTTCTCAGAAGAGATTTAAATCGTTTCCAGCATTCGAAGAACGATTCGTTCTCCTTCTGATAGAACGTAAAAATCTCATTTAAACACTGGGCAGTTTTAGAAGGTGGGAAGTATTGACTCAAAAACTCCTTTTCGAGTTCTGCCCAGGTAGTGATTGATTCAGCAGGAAGAGAGCCATACCACTCTTTAGCCTCTCCCTTCAGAGAAAACGGGAACAGTTTCAGCTTTACAGCGTCCTCACTTACTCCCTGGATGCGAGTGGTATCGCAGATCTCCAGGAATGTGTGCAAGTGGGTATGTGGATTCTCAGACTGATACCCGTGAAATATAGATGCATGCTACATCATTTGAATGAGGCCCGGTTTGAGATCGAAGTTCTGTGCAGCAATGGCTGGAATAATAATCGTGGGGTTGACTTTGACTGCGCCAGGCATGGCGTAGTCCGCCAACGTACGTTGGTCATTTGCAGCCATTATTACGAACTCAGTTATCTCTTCGGCCAACCGTTCCTCGAGATCTTGTTCGGCTCTATCTGTCAGAACCGCAGAACGGAAATTCCGCCTGTTTGGCCGGACTACGCTTTTCTCGGGGTCAGGGGTGTATAATAACGGTCTCTTCTGACTCCGGGTTTGCATAAACCGGACAAAAACAAGTGCGAAAACCCTAAAAACTAAAAACTTAAAAAGTCTAAACTAAAAATTAAAGCCTAAGAAAAGAAAAGAAAAGGAAGGAAGAAAGAGAAAAAGGATTATTAAGGAAGGATGGAACAGACGGGCGTCCAAAGGTTTGGACGGGCGTCTCGCTTAACTTTAGATCGACGGGCGTTCGATTCCCAAACGCTGCCTGGGTCTCTAAAAAACTGAACGGGCGTCCAAATTTTATGGACGCTTCGTCTGAAATGGTAAAAGTTATCGGTTTGAAAATTTTCCAGCGGACGGGCGTCCAATGCCCCAGACGCCCGCTTGATAGCGGGAAAATTAGAACAGAAGCAGAAAATTACATAGAAGAGAGGAGGAAAGAAAACAGAGAAAAAGAACAGAATTAGATAGAAGAGAAGAAGACTAAGCACAAGACCTTAAACCCTAAACTGAAAACCTAATATCCTAATACCCTAAACGATTATTAACTAAAAACAGGAATGAAAACGAACTAAAAATAGGAAAAACGAAAAACAAAAACTAGGCAACCGTCCGGTTCCCCGGCAACGGCGCCAAAAACTTGTCACGGATTTTATCTAACAAAGCAAACAAGTAATAATCCGGTTAACCTCAAGTATAAGGATCGTAGTAATAGTGGTTAATGCCGGGTCGATCTTACGGGGAACTAAACTGTTGTTAATCCTAGTTCTTGTTCTAACTAACTATGTCACGAAAACCAAACTAAACAGGGAACAAAACTAAACAAAGATATTGAAAATAAACTAGACAGAGGATATATCCAATGCTAGGGAAGATACGGGTTGCGAACTTTAAATTAACTAATCTAAACTAAAGATGCAAAGAGTAAACTAAATAAACTAAACAAATTCAAGTTGTGAGGATTTTAAATCAAATTTATAACAGGCAAACGAGGATTGATCCACCTATCCAACAAGCATTGATTTCCCAACTCGATTATACCGTGGTTTTTATCTAGGTTGTGATTCACCTTTTCTAAACATGAACCCTAATTCCTTAGAAAGTTCATCTATTAATCTGTTATTTTCCAATGCAAGATTAACGCGTTTTCTAACCAAAGGTGCAAACTTTAACGTTTATAATCTAGTAATTAAACCTACTAACTCCCGTTATGATAGATCTAAAAACTATTCCTATTCATGGTGATCTTAAGGTTTATAGAGATTTCCATCAACATAAACAATCAAAACATGCATATCTTCCGATGTAAAAGCAATTAAACATTGTAAGCATGAATAAAAGAAACAACTTTCAATAAAAACTCACAGTATAATCCAAGAGAACGAAATCAACAAGTGTTGGATGGCTTCACAATACTCGTTTGATGAAGCTCTAGCCTCTAAACATCCTCTTTGCAACTCGAATTGTGTTTGAATAAAAGTGCATAAAAAGAATTTGAATAAAAACTGAAAACAAACTAAGAAAAATGCAGCTAGGCCGCCCCTAGGGTTTAGGGTTCGAATATCTGATCCTTTTTGTGGAGAAAACCGCAGCTATTTATAGAATTTTAAGGCGGTTTTGCTAAGTCGGCGCTCGGACGCCCGTCTGGTTGAGTGGACGCTCGTCCAGGTATTCTGGACTCCAATGTAGACGTTCGTCCAGCCAGCGTTCAAACTCTCTGATCTCTTTTTGACTCCTTGAACGCTCGTTTGAATCTTCTAGACGCTCGTTCAATAAACTCATGAAGCCTCAGTATTGATAATCTCCTCTGGACGCCCGTTTGGATTGTCAGACGCCCGTCCATTCCTGGACGGGACTTGGACGCCAGTTTGCTCGACTTGAACTTGATAATTCCATGTTTATCTCTTTTTCTTGCCTCCAATTGATCATTATCTCTTCCATTATCAACATAGCTAGACTTTTATCTCTTTTCAATCATCATTCGAGTACAAATCATGTACCTATAACACATAGAAACATCGCAAACTGTAACAACACTCAAATAAATATAAATTCATCAATAAATCACATAAATTAGCCAATATTGCGAATAACTAATTGAAAACCACACTTGCTCAATATTTCCATTTAAAGCTCGATTCTTATGCAAATAATACAAATAAAGGGGAAATTAATCGTAAAATATATCGTTAAAAACCATACAAAAACACCCTTAACAAGTACCGAGTCGGTTGTAGTATAAAACTGGAGAGCAAGGTCGTAATCCCACAGGGAATATAGTTACATACCAAAGTTAGTGTCATCTCGAGTTTAGATCAACAAGATTTAACAGGAAGATTATATTATTACAATGTCACGTGCTAAGTTTACAAAAACTAACTTAAAGCGAAGGTTATTAAAAGGTTAAAAGCGATAGCCAAGCTATGATCCAATCAACTACTTACCAAACCCTAGCTATGCCTAACGGTATTCTTGATTCACCTAAACGATCTTGACGTCCCGTAGGGTGTCGTTTCCTGGCTCTGAGAATAGACATTATTTCAATAATCTACCCTCCTATGTCAGGTTCAACAGTCTGCTCAACGGATTTAACTGACCTCACACGGTCTACGATTCATGAAACGCTCGACAAGTCGATACAAAACCTCACAACGAAACCGAGTCTGAACAACTCAGTCGGTTTTACACAGTGATCCTAGAACCCCGGCTCCCGTATCCTCTCGCAAAATACATCTATAAAGACGATACGTGTAAATACGATTATCAAGTCGCGAGTTCAATAAAGGTCATTAAAAATAAGTTCTAGGACTACAAACACATCAAGAATAAACAAATCAAACATCAAGAATAGCACATGGACAAGCTAGGATCCAGTTTCGACGATTATTGCATAACTCGGCTATAAGATGATTAGCTACTCATACTACCTATCAAAACACAAGATTTAGTCATACTATAAGAACAATAAAACGAAAGATAATGATTGGAAATGCTTACCAAACCGAAAACCAAAAATTCTGAAAACGGGAAAAACTGAATAAATAGCTATGCAATCCAAGATGATCCAAGTGTTTGTTACAAAAGATTATGCTAAAAAGGCTTGAAAAACTAATCTATGGTGTTCTTGGAGATGAAAACCGCCTAAAAATGCTGTAAAAAGTAGTCTATATCTATCCAAAGCTCAAAATTTAGCTTTTATAGTGTTTGTCAAAAAGGCACGATAGGCGTGCGCCTAAGGAATGACAGGCGCACGCCTGTCATTTTTTCTAGAAAGTCTCTAGGAGCAGGTGAAAAGCTAGGCGTGCGCCTAAGTTCTGATGAGCTTGGAAATCAATTACTGAAACATTGGCCTATTTTCAGGGTCTTAGGCGTGCGCCTAAGTATTGACAGGCGCACGCCTGTCATGGATTTTCCCCAAAGTGACCCTCTTTGCATCCAGAAGCTCCGTGTCATGTTTTCCGGGCATTCTCGAGTACCTAGTTCCTGAAAATCATCAAAGTACATACCAAATGTAACCCCTACGGGACACTAGGGTGAACGAGAATGAAAGAAAAACACAGAAAAAGACCGAGATTCACGGATTATATACCCGAGTCCCGGAATTTGCAAAATGGCGTAAAAACACCAAATCTTAGCCAAAAACTCCCAGAATTACACAAAACGAGTCGTTATGGGACACAAAATAGATAGAAAAGTAGAGTCGAATTGACTCCCATCAGTAGTCAATATTTGTTTAAAGTTCACTTACCCAATACCTTCAAATATGTATTAATAATGATAATGCCACATCAATGTTACATAACATGTGTCTATAATATGAGGTGACAA
Source organism: Gentiana macrophylla (assembly GCA_026214975.1). Lineage (NCBI taxonomy): Eukaryota > Viridiplantae > Streptophyta > Magnoliopsida > Gentianales > Gentianaceae > Gentiana > Gentiana macrophylla. The sequence goes on along the minus strand of CM047808.1, from coordinate 4,808,188 downwards.
TGACAGACGAGAGTGTAACATTGCCACCTCATATTATGGACAAATATTGTATAAAAGTAGGGTGGCATTATTGTTGTTCCGTGTGTGTGTATATATATATATATACTTGTGGCCGAGACCATGCAAGGCACGGTCAATGCCCATTCCAGATTTTTGTTGTATTGTGTTCATAGTATGCAGATTCATCATTTGTGGTAACATGCAACAAGTAGTGGTTATTTAAAGCAGCATATTATTTTTTGGTGTACAAGAGAGGCGGCAAGATATAAGATACATGGATTTCATACAATGATTAAGTTATTGTTGGGTTACAAAATAGGGAGCATTAGAACATAGATAACATAGTACACCTGTTAATCTATGGAACATGATTAACGTTGGTTTTTTGCAAAAGATATACTCCAAAGTCGGAGTAGTTAAGTACAAACTCAAAAGAAGCAACATATTATTAATCATTAAGATTTATTGGACAATAATTCTTAATAATGTAATATGTTGCTGTTAGCTCCGGAGAGTGGCAGTTGTTTATTTATAGAAATCTTGCAAAGATTTTTTGTAGTGAATACTGAGAGTGACAGATGCTAGACATTCTTCTCTTTGCCCCTAGCTTTCTTTGTTGGTGTGGTTTCTACTGGTCGATTGGATTCTTTGTCGAGAGTAGAGGTGGTTGTTGATGGAGGAGGCAAATTATGTGTGGGCTGGTCTGTTGGTGGGGGTGTTGGCTAATCAGTTCCAGGTCCTTCAAAAGTCGGCGTTCGTTTTGTTCCAACTGGTTCATGTGTTTGTGTGGCTGTAGGTATAGGAACGCCACTAACCTCTTCAAGGACGGTTTTTATGGTTGGCGTGAACAGTTGTTTTTCAGGCACAGTTGAGGGTGTAGACAATGATGATCCAATGTGTTCAGGTGGTGCAAGTTTTTCAAAAGAGTTGCCGCAAGTGCCCTTGACTGTTGTGTTACTTCGTACTCGTGCACTTCAGCTTCGGTGTAGATCTTTACTAAGGGGTAACAGCGGCGCACAATGCTTCGATGGTGTTGATCATAGTATTTAAGAAAGCAGATAACATGTTTCTTTTGGAGAGCTGCTTCCAGCTGGCTTGTCAACGGTTTGTTCTGGACGGCGTAGAGTAGTTATATAAGTTGGTTAGTATGTAAAATGGTATTATAGAAATGTGTACTAAAGTGTTAATAAGAAAATATACCTCAGCAGCAGAAAGTCGTAGGTCATTCGCTGTGAAGGGCAGCAATTTGTCAATTTCAGGTGATTTGATTGTTGCTTGAACAATTGTAGGTCCATGGCTCAAGAAAACAGAGATATCAAAGCGGCAGGGGTGGGAGTAAATATGTTAGTGTTTAGTGTTAATCAGGCCAGCATTGGTAATGGTATAAGGAATGTTAAACAAAGTTTAAAAAGTGGAAATTTAGTATGTTACCGGACGGTCACTTTGGTGTATTCTTTACAGTATGAGCACATAATTTTCCAGTCGGTGTCCACATCTAATTCTGTCAGACACTTTTCACAAGCCTCGAACCAAAGGCGCTCTTGTCCAGGCAAGTAAGTCAATGCACCTTCAGTCCAAACAGCCTTCACCTGAAGTGTATAGATGGTGTTAATACAATCAGAAGCAATGGCAGTGGTCCAGGGGATAGGAGAAAAAGTTGTGGAAGCAAAGTACATTTTCAATAGCCGAGACTGCAAAGCTCAACGGTTGTATTTCAGCAGCGCGTGGTGGGTGGAAAAGATAAGTTGGATTTCTGTATGCCCGTTCCTCGATAAGAGCGCTTATTTCTGTTGTATGAGAAGCGTACCTGGTGGATGGATGTAACAGATGTCAGACGTAGTAATAGCAATTAAAAAGGGTAATTAACGTACAAGCAGGCTTACCACTCTTTTAATGACAATTCTTCATTCATTGGTGCGTTTTCCATTATATAAGCACTTGTCTTTGTGCGAAGTGAGAGGCCTGTATTATAATAGAGTCAGGTGAGTAGTGATATTTTTACAATTGGTGATTTTGTAGGTTGGTTAATGTTGTGTTACTAAAAAAAATATACGTTTTATTGGTTGCAAGTGAATGGGGGGAAAAGTGTAGTAATGGCTGTGACTGTGAAAACAGAAGACTGAAAAGATAGTGGTATATATAATGATTAGGGGAAGGTTTTGCATACTGTGTTGTGTTGTTACTTTCAGTCCGTATGCGATAATCAATGTTGGGACTTTGTAGCGTGCGTAGATATTTACGTCTGTGTCAAATTGGACATCATCCCAAACGCGCATGATCATGGGGATCTTCCTGGTATGGTGCACAAGTAAGTATTTGTTTAGTGTTTACCTAGGTAGCATAATTAATAAAATTTGTTTCATACAAGGGAGAGGAAATGGGGATACATACTCTTCATTTATGACAACACAGTCCCTGTAAAAAGATGTGGCATCGCTTTCTTGGAGTGGCAAAGTGTGAACAACCAGTGCTTTTATACCTGCATGAAGGTGTGGTTAGAAACATATCAAATAGAAAATAGTGTGCGTGAGAGAAATATGTGTGTTGTGTATGGCAGGTGATAGGTAATGCTTACAGACTGAAGGCTCTTGATCAGCAAAGCGGTACAGTTGGTTGAAGTTTTCGTAGGGGAAAGTGCAAGGGAGTGGAGGTGGAATTGGTTCCAGGTATGACTCAACAAGATTTTTGCGGTACAAAGTCCAGGTGTATGGATATTCAAGTGACCTGTAGTTTGGTGGAGTTTCTTTCACTGTTGCGTTTGACACGTAGTAACGCTTGTATGGCTGCAAAGTGTGGGCGAAGAAGTCCACGTTCTTATCGTACACCATAATAGGTACTTTGGTGCCCTGTAGCAAAGAGGTTGATGGTACAAACGAACATAAGTAGTGTAAGTTAATAGGTTAAATGACTTGAACAAGCACACACCATTTTCTGGTGTATGAGGGGGTAATCTGGTTAAATGACTTGCGACGTTCAATGACTTGAACAAGCACACACCATTTTCTGGTGTATGAGGGGGTAATCTGGTTGGCTTGAACATTTGGCCTTTCCTTAGGCTGAAGTAGCAAAAAGGGGCAAAGCTGTTATTGAGTGTGGTATGGAGTTGTAGGGTGTATGTTTGTGTGGTAACAGGCGATTAAAGAATGTGCAAACAGTAGAGGGAAGTGCATGTTCAATGTAAAATATAATAGAAATATTAGCAGTAGGATGTTTTCTAGTTTGTACATAAAGTTTTTGTGTAAGACTGTCGTTTTTTTCCAACCGGAATATTCTATATTTACCTTGGTTTTATGAAACTGTAAAAAGTATAATAAGTACTACGGTTGAACAGTGTTGTTTGAGTAGAAGTGAAAAGCATGTCACCTATTGGGTATAAGCATAGGGAAAAACAGTATGGCAGTCAGTCTGTGAGAACAATAGTGACGATTTTCTAGGCAAAAATACTAAATACAACGGGTGGAAAAGCATGAGTCTGATTTCTATGTTATAGGAGTGTATTTAATTTAATGTGGAGGGTGTGTGTGTACAAGGGTGAAGCAATGTGCTGGATAGAAGTTGGTTAACGACGCAGGACTTCCTTGTAAACAACATTGCATGTTTTTGTCTATGTGGACATGGTGCAGATGCTGTCGCTGATGTAAACTTTTACATGTGAGGAAGTACGTGCACGGGATAGGGCCACATACTGTTGTCCATGTGAAAAGACATGTTCCTTAAGGTAGACGCCTACAAAATCTAGAGTTTGTCCCTGGGATTTATTTATGGTCATTGCAAAGCATAGGCGCACTGGGAATTGTGTTCTTTTGAAAGGAACATGGCAGAATTCACCTTTCGTTGGTTGCAAGGGTATTCTAGGTATGAAGACCTGCTTACCCGCAAAATCTCCAGTAACAATCTCGGCGTGTAGGACATTTTTGGAGAAATTTCTGCAAAGCAAACACGTGCCATTGCAAAGGCCTTTAGTTGGGTCTATATTTCTCAGTAAAATAATTGGTGCATTTGGCTTTAGAATAAGTTTGTGTGGTGGCAAGCCGTTGGGAGACAGACCATTTATCATATCTTCGTACAGACCTTGGTCAGAGGGGTCCATGGTTTCGTCAAAGCCAATGTATTCAACTTGTGGCCCTGGAAACTTATCTATAATGATTTCATTGATTTCGTCAACAAATGAGTTTTTGGTTCTTAGGATTGCTCTGTTGAGGAACGGAGCATTAATGGCTGATGGTTCTTTGAGGTTGGGGTAGATAAGAGAAATAAAGTCTTCCAGATTGGTGGATAGAGAAGGTTGGCTGTAGCAGATGTGATGAGGTAGTGTTACAGTGTCAATGTCCTTGGTCTGATTGGTACCGTCCCCTATAGCTAAGAGGAATTCAGTGAAGTGTGGATCTTAGCGCGCACGCATGTTTGTGGAAAGGTGAAGGTGTACAAGGCTTGGCCATAGCGGAGGCCTAATCAAGGATGCATTGATGGTTTCTGTTTTGCTTCCTTTAGCAACGACTGGTAAAGTTTTCCAAAAATCGCCGCCTAAGACAACAACTTTCCCACCAAAAATCACATCAGATTCCATCAGGTCTTTGAGCAAATTATCTAGAGCTTCAACGGCAGTTCTTTTTGCCATTGGAGCTTCATCCCATAGAATCAACTTTGATTCTTTAATGAGTGAAGCCAAAGAGGACTGTTAGCTAATTCTGCACGATGTAGAGTCTTCAAGGTCAATGGGTATTTTAAATCGAATGGGCGATCCGCCTCCGGCGTATGCAAAGCAGCCTATACCGATGTGGCGAAGAGCTAACGCTATGTGGCCTTTTGATCTCACGTGGGCCAAAAGAGCACGATAGAGTAAGGTTTTACCAGTATCGCCTGGTCCATCGATGAAGAAAGGCTGTGGATTGTTCTGGTAAACAGATGCAATTATGCAGTCGAAGGAGGTTTTTTGTTCATTGTTAAGCAAGGATTCAGAAGCTAGATCTGAAGGTGATACCAGAATAGCCTTTTCCAATGTTAGTTCTCTTGTGTTGTCGTTAGAGACAATCGCGATTTCTGGAAATGAATCCTGGCATATGTTATAATGCCTAAGGCTCTTTCCCATACCAACCAAGTAGGAATTAATATGACCTAGTACTTTTCTCCTTATGCAGTGGGTCGGTGTGTTTAAATGGAGACTAAAGTCAGCGGACATATCAGATTCAAACATAGACCACAGAGCTTGAGGGTTACTGGGGCATGAATGAACCAGTAAATCTGCAAAAAGCTTCCTCAAAGAACCGGGGATGTTGTAAAGCGCAGCCTCAGCCATACACTATTCCTGGCTATTATTTTGTTCTAACAGGCCATGTTCTAAGGCAGCTTCACGGTATGTGGGATAAAGGCAACCATGGACAGTTCTAAGGCAGTGGTATGATGTTGGGCAACGGACTTTGTTCAGGAGCAAGCGTAGGAAGTAGCGTTCTCCCTCGGAGGGTTGAACCGAGACAACTCTGCCAACTGAGTTGCCCCGAGCCCAAAGTTTCCATTTCTTTTGTCTCATTAACTGACAAAGTGATCTGAAACTTCGAGAATAAAGGCAATTCTTTGTTTTTGCGTTAGAATCAGTGCTATTCATAGAGAAGAATTCTGTAAGCATTGTACGCTTATTTGTCGGGTTGTCAAGAACAGCGGAAAGAAGTTCCCGGTGTTTGAAGGTGACAGGTTGGTAGTCTTCAAGATGAAGGTGCATTTGGATGACGGGAGGGTTCATTTCAGTTAGTGGAAATCGGAACATGCGCCATAAAGATTCAGCGCCAAATCCAGCCATCCGCTTCAGACTTTGGTTTATCTCATTGACTTGGTTCTTGGTGGTATCAGATTGGTCATTATGATTGTGAGTGGACAGGCTGAACAGAATGCGATCGCTTCCTTTGCATATATATTTATATATGTATTTTACAGCCTTGATTGTGGAGCAGATCTCAACGTTCATGTGGCAGTCAAATTTAGCTAGAAAATAAGGGTTGTATGGCACGACCCAGCGATTGTCTAACCAAACGCCCCTAACTTTTTCTTGAACGCCATTATTGCGTCTGCGGTAATTTGGGTATGCATCATCAGTTGTGTTGGTCTCACTGTAAAAAGGCTTTGGGTAGAAATCTTTGCATGTGTCTTTCTTTTTCATGCATATGTTTGTAGGATTGTGAACACCACAGGGTCCATGTGGGGATGTTTGATTTTATCAGGGATTTCAGCCGATACAAAAGTATCGAATTCTTCAGTCCGATGTACCTTAAACTGAGGTTTAAGGATTAGAAGAAAATGTGCATGGGGTAGGCCTCTTTTTTGGAACTCAACAACATATGTGTATGCTGCAACTTTACCGAAGACGTTTTTCTTAAACAATTCGTTTTTTAAGTCTTCTAGTTTAGTCCTAAAGGCTCTACATGCAATATCAGGCCTATCTTGAGACAGCTCACCATATTTTAGATAATCTTTAATCTCAGACCAATTAGGGTTGCATGTTACAGTCAGGAAAATATCAGGCTTCCTAAATTTTCTGACCAAAGACATATCATCTAAGTATTTCTTTCACATGTGTCGTGGGCCGACTATGAAAGTAGGAGGAAGAACAATGCGCTGGCCTACCTTAACACAAGCTGTTTCGCCTGTGGCGAAGGCATCGGCAACACCTTGTAGGAATTCATGCCTGATAGTTTCTTGTTGGGATTTGAAATAGTCCAATCTCTGGGTTTCTAGCTTGACAAACATATCTACAACATACTGTTGAAAGAGTCTGCCAAAATGGAGTAGGTACGAGTAGTCAGATTCCCTAATCTGGAATCTGTAACAGTAGTACTCACGGATGGAAACAAAAATAGGGTTTTCTACGGATGTATTCATTGCATGTGCTTCTTGATCTAGCAAAGACTGTGCATCAAGTACATATGCAGGATTTAATGATGTATTGCTGTATTCAGATCTACCTCTTTTCCTGCCTCTATTGGGCAGACCTTGCTTCGGGATGCCTTGGTGCCAACCAAGATGTCCGTAGGGAAATAATAATGGGTATTGAAGAGGATCATAGCAGGCATAATAGTATTGTATGCTGTGAGATTGGCCAGTGAGAGTGTATATCTTAATACTTCTATGATGGTTCTCAGTACCATCAACTAAAATACCTACAACTTGGCTAACCGAAGGTTTGTTGTATGTGCGTTGGTCAAGACCTGGATTACAGTACAAGAATATATCGTGGTCTTCAAGATTATTTTCATTCCTAAGACTTCTGAAAAAGCACGCATATGGGTTTTCCTCTAGGACAGTAAGGATGTTTTGGAGAGACATCTCATAAAGCCTAGGACATTGTGACAACCTATTTATGACCTCGTGTTCAGTATCGTGAAGGTAAAGCTGCAAGTTTTTAGCAGTATTGCCTTCACCTAACAATGGTGGCATGAAGTGGTATATCTGGCCTTGAACTCTGAAAGTGTAGATGCCTTTATTCCGTCTGGACAAATCGTGGTCATAGTTTGCCCCTAGGGAAGTGAAAGTTAGGTGGTTGTTGTAGGTTCTTATGCAGGATCTGAAATTCTTGGATTCATCAGTTCCTGAAACTAACAAGTCAACCAGAATGCTTGGAAGGGGAGTGTTGACGAGAACAACAGTTCCGTTATTGCAGCAGAAGGTAGGAGGTTTGTGGGGAAATCTAACTGCCCCACAGAAACTGCAATTACCTGCAGGAGGTGATATGTCCGCCGCAGATGCTATGTTGGAGGAAGTATTTGCTAGGGAAAGGGCAGTAACATCTGGGTTTTTTTTGTGTGGTTTTTTTTGGTATTGGTTGCAAAGCAGGGAGTACCGTGGTAGAAGTACATGGAATAACAGTGGGGTCATGATTCATAACATTCATGGAAGTGAATGTGTTTGGATTGGAAGGCAAACTTTGCAACAGAAGTTCATGCACAACACGGGAAGACAAGGCAGGAACCGAATAATTATTGTCAACTGCATGCTGATCATGTAAGCTAATTGAGGAAGTAGATCACATTAGCGTAATATGTGGTGAAGGTCTGAATAAAGATTCAACCCAAGAAGTCGGTTTAGCGAGCACGGAATGAAGAGCTGGAATATGCAGTTTTTTACGTGCATGAATATACGAGCGGGTCTGCTTAAGTTTGTTGGTGGTAGTTGGGTTGGTTAGATGTAAATGAGCAGGCTCGCTTTCATGAGCCAAACTTGAACCTTGATGGAGGGGTTTTTTCAGGCGTTGTTTCTTTTCGCGCCATCTAAGTATGGCTAAGCGCCTGTAGGTACGAGACGGTAACATCTCACCAGAAGCAAAAGTTGTGTTCATGGGAAAGTGACTGTGCAGTGTGTAGATAGTAACCTAAAGATGACACAAAGTATATCAGGAAATTATATGTATGACCTATGGTTGTCAAGCTGTAAGGGAAGTAGTGTGCAGTACAGTTGACAGAAGGTAGGTGTGAGCACGAAGTGTAGAGGTAGATAGGTTTTCCAGAAAACCTAAATGACTGCGGAGTAAAGTAGATCACTAATGTAGCTACACACAGAAGAAAAGACAAGCACTATCCCAACCTAAAGCAATGCTATGTTGTTATCGTACAATCAGAGCCTATGTGTAAAAGGAAGGTGAAAATTTTAAGCCGCACTTCCTACAGGTATCAGAAAGCAGTAACCGATAGAACCTATTATATGTTGAATAAGGAAAAACCTACAACAACCGCTAGTGTGAATATAAAAGAGCGGGATTTTCTGTAGATCCCGTAACTACGGGGTTTTCCATAGGTCCCCTAACTATTGGGGTTTGCAGTAGTACCCTAACTACACTAACCTGAAGCATCTTTTTTCTCCGGAAAACAAAGGGTTTGTAACGCCTTATATGTGACAACCTGACAAACAATAGTAGGCAGGTAAGTACGGGAACAAAATGATTGGCTTTCATGTATGCAAACAATAGATTTGTAAAAATAGATTTGCAAAGAAAGAGATCGCATGAGTACGGAAACACAATGATTGACTTGCAAATGACTTTTTATTACATGTCTTGACTTTCAATTTTTGATGTATTTCTACTTCCATATTTTTCTTAGTGTCTTTGCTAACAATAGGGGTTGTGGAACGAAGAATATGTTGAAGGTTAGATGTAATAGGGGAAATACACTTCTTGGGTAAGACATTTTTATTCTTATGTTCTTTCCAATGCTACCTTTTTAATTGCTAAATACCTGTATTCACGATAACTGGCAGGTATACTAACAAGAAGTTGGGGTGGCAGGTATACTAACACGATAACTGGCAGGTATACTAACACGATAACACGATAACTGGCAGGTATACTAACACGATAACTGGCAGGTATAGTCAAAACAGCAGCATGAATCCCTGAATAATCCATACGAAATTCACAATAAAGATGATACCCTTAAAATCAGCAAGGCTAGAAAGCATAATTAGGCAAAAAAAATAGATGTTGGTAGGTTATATAATTAGGCAAAAAAATGGATGCTTACCTTGAAGTAAAAAACCGTGTGTAGAAGAAGGCTCTTATCTTTTCTACTATATAGATGAAGAAAGAGAAGACACATACATCGAATGAAGGCTTAGTCATGGGAAAAATGATTTCCTTTGTACCCAAATCTATTTTAAAATCAAAGTTGTTAGAAGACTGACAAGCCGGAGACGTTTTTATTTCCGGCGACATGACAGGAAATGCAAAAAGCAGCGGCAGTAGGCGGTGGGCTGTGGTTGAGAAGAGGAAGAGGTAGGTTGAGTGGGTGGGTGTAATAAATGTGATTGATATACACTTTGAATTATCTACCTAAAAGACGTTGGGAAAAAAAATAGAGTGATTATTCATCATAGCCTTTGACAAAAGAAAGTTGTATCCGACTCTTTGCCCTCTACCCCCCACCCTTTACCCCCCACCATTGATAAGCTATTAAATAAATGAACTTTTTATTTGGCTGCATAAGATAAGTGTTAATACAAAATATATATAAAATTGCGTGACTTAGGTGTATAAAGAAACTAAATGAATACTGTTATTATATAGTTTAAGGAAAAAATTAGTAAGAAATATTATGTTTAAATCGAAATATAAGATATTTTAATTTATTGTATACAGAATAAGGAAATATTTGAATGCAATTAATTTAAAGGATAATACCGTAAATATTATAGGATGTTTTATTATTGAAAGACGAATAAAAAACTGTAGCATAATTTATACTATGGACTAAAAGCAGTATAAGAAACAAATATATGAAGTATCGTTAATATTATTTTGAAAATCTTATAACAACTTAAAAGCGATCGTAAAAAAAAGATCGCTATATTGTAAAAATTAAAAACAAAGAAAGAAGAAGAAGAAAAACGTACAAGGCTGCGACGTGGTCTTCCCAAACCCTCCCTCCTCCTCTGTCTTTATATATAGTGAAAGGATAGATAGAAGGGAAACGTACAACGACAATTGAAATAATTGAAAACCACGGTAATAAAATAAAGAGAAAAAAAACGTAAGAAGCATAAAGGATTCCGAAGAAGAAAACGTAATACAAACGATATTAGATTAGTTAAAAATCTATGGAAAAACAAAAGGAAACACAAAAATATACAACAATGAAAAAATAACACTACACAATAATCAGACCAAAAAATTAAAAGGTGCCACGTGTTAACCCCATAATATCCCTCTTCTCTTTGCATTAAGTATTAGGGAAAATCGACAACTATCAAAAAAATCGACATAGACACACAATAAAAAATATATGTACGCAAAAAAGGGGGGAAAAAATACACAACCGTACCATAGAGAGGAAATAAGATAGGAATATATATGTGATGTAGAAAAGTGAAGGGAAAAACAAAAAAATAAAGCAATTTGATATAGGGGGAAAAAACAACCAAACCAAAAAAAAAAAAAAAAAAAAAAAAAAAAGACCTTCCAGCCAATAGAGGGTGACGCGTGGCAGCACCACAAAAGCCCCCTTTTGTCTTTGGATATATATATATATATATATATATATATATATGCAGGAATAATATATGGGAACTTGAATATATATAACAAGTCTCTTAAAAGAAACTCTCATTGGCTTCTCGGATTGCTTTTTAACCCCACCCTTCACTCTTTTCCACTTTTACCAATCTATCTCCTCCGCCATCTGTTGAGAAGATTTTTGCATCATTTAAAACAAAAGAAAATTTATAAACCCTTAACCAAAATGCAAAACTAACTCCTCACCGGCCAAATACCGGGTTGTTGTTAGCATAGCGTGATGAGTAAGAGGTCGATCCACAGGGAATTGGGATGTTGAATCTAATCTCATTAATTTTTCTCAATTGTTACTCTAAAACACTCATAAAAGAAAGACTGTACAAAAACACAAAGGAAAAGTAAAAACAGTCCTAATCTAAGGATAAGAAAAACAACTTAAACTAAGGAAACATGAAATCAACCAAAATACAAACCAAGTGATTTCAATCTAAGTTCAACTCATGATTTCAATTCAAAATGTGGTTTCACCTTTACATGAGATACAAATCCCTAATTTCTTAGTGAATCCGTTTCTCAAGCTATGAATCCCTAATTTCTTAGTGAATTCAATTACCGGTCTCTCCTCTCTCGAATCTTGAAACCGATATTCCATACAAAACGAAGGTGTAGATTCAAGTTAACTCTCGTATTTTAGAATCTAGCAACCAAGATAATTAATCTATTAATTTGTCATCATTAAGGATTAAAAATCCCATCTTTCTATGGTGATCTAGCCTAACAACGATTCTCATCAAGTTAGACAACGATTAGCAACCAATCTATCGATCTAGTCACACAATAGCATCATAATCACAGAAAAGATACAAATCAAACTGAAAATCATGAAGATGAAACAAAGACTGAATAAATCAAAAGATAAAGCTGAATAAATTAAGAAGATGAACTCACAAGGTCTTGTACAATGGATGAATCCATGAATCAACAAAGAAAAGAAAACATCTAATCTAACCCGGATCACCCGAGCACAAGGCTCGGGTGACCGGCCTTGAAAGCTCCCAGAAAAGACTGCGGCTGCTCTGAGTGTTTTCTGATGTAAAAATGTCGAATAATGAATGCATAAGTGTTGGGCGCTGCAGCTGTATTTATAGAATTCTGAGTTTGAACGGCCGTTCTGAAAGCCAAACGCCCGTTCTAAATTCTAAACGCCCGTTCAAATTTCTGGACGCTGGTTCAGACGCTCGTCCAATGCACGTCCAAACTCTCTCGAATCGATTTTCTCCCCTGGGCGCTTGATTTGGATGTTGAACGCCGATTTAAGCTGAAATTGAGTGGGCGAATTTTATCTTTGACATTATCTCTAACAACCCATCCTTATCCTTTTGCAACAAACCTTATCTTCTTGGATATTCTAGATTATTCATGACTTGTCCTCCAAGATATTATCCTTGACACTTGTCCATTCCAATCTTTAACACTTGTAAGCTCCTAATTAATCAATGAATAAATCCAAAATGTAATATAATTCCAAATTAACAATAAATCATCAATTAAGCACAAAATTCATTACATTTTGAGAATTACCATTTAAAAATATCATTTACTCAATATTTAAATATAAGGCTCGATTCCTATGAAAATAATACGAATATGGGGGAATTTTATATAAAATATATCGTTATAATTCATACAATTTGACCGAAAACACCATCCACAACCAGCACCACCACCTCTACCTCCACCTCCACCTCTGCAACCGTCTTCATCCACCATAAGGTTCAAATAAGAGGTTGTCTTCCAATCAATCAGAGATGCGGTTTTGCCGATGAATATTAATCACACCGAAGGTATGTTTAATCTTTAAAACCATTGCTTTTGTTTTGTTTTGTTTTTGGTTTAGATCTACTAATTTTATAATGAACGTGAGCTATTTAATTAGCTCGTTTGTTTTTGGTTTAGATCTATTACTTATGTCGTTTGTTTTGGTTTAGATCTACTAATTAGCTCGTTCTACTACTAATGTAATGAATGTGAGCTATTAGATCTACTAATTAGCTCGTTTGTTTTTGGTTTAGATTTATCGTCTATAATGTATGAGTCCTAATGACGTATTTTGTCATTATATTTTTGCTATAGACAGACAATCTACAAATAAATTAGGTCCGTTAATTAACATATATTTTTAAGAATAATGTATGTTTCTATGATATTTATTTTATTTTAGAGACAACGAGTCACTTTTAATGAAACCTCAAACAAACTGCTTTACTGAGGAAGTAAACTCGGTAGAAATAAAAAAAAAGGGGAGCGGTTTAAAAGGATAAAAAAAGAGGCAGAAAATAAGAATCAGGACAGTGGAATTATAAATTGGGTGATAAGGACAAATCCATCATATTAAAAGGAACAAATCCATCAAGCTTTGCAGCCGAATCAATTCTAAATATAATGTTTAATATATTCCATTGTCCTTTTTAACCAGAAAAATATTCCACTGTCTTTTTTACCTATTTCTATGTTCAAATTATCCTTTTTGACAATAAACCATTAAAAAAATACAAGCTAAAACATCCCCTCTCTATTTAATTAATTTAAGAAACAACAACACAGTACTACTAAGGGCACTTGCACTAGATGTGCTAAATTGCATCTCTAAAATAATATTAAAAAATACATATATCTATTTTACAACATCTTAATTCAAAACACTCCACAGCAGCATTTCTATCCATATACCTATAACATTAAAATATTTATTTTTTGCAAAATTCAAAAACACCTTGTAACTACTTTTTAAAATTCCAATGCTATATTCCAACAAATTTATATTTCAACTGGCGTGTCTTATAAAAAAATTGAGATTCAAATTTCAAATTCAAATTCAAATTCCAACGCCTATATTTCAATGGCATGTGCTATAAGACAGACCTGAGAGCCGGCGAGGGGAGAAGGAGAACGCACGGGGGAGTGCCGGGTTCAGCTACAAGCCTGCAAGTGAACCGGATTAATGATGAATTACTCGTGATGGACTCGTAAAATACATTTACTCTCAAAAGAAAAATCCCACAAAACAACTTCAAACGGTATATACAGCTACTAATAAACAAACCATCATCATCGTTATCATGGATGGCAAATGGCAAATCGATAATTTCCATTTGCAAGAAATCCCCAAATTCATGTTGCGAAGCAAAATTCTGAAATGGCTACAAATTGATACAAAATGTGAAAATCCCATATATAAATCAACAACAAAAAGAGCTTACTTGTGTGGAATGTGGAAATTCTGTTGAAAAAAAAAATGGAATGGCCGCTGATGCTTCGTCTGGTCTATGGAAAAAAAAATAGATGAGGAAGAAGAAAGGGTTCCCGCGGTTTTGAGCAAAGAGCAGCTACAATGTCGTCCCAAATATAGAACAACACTATTCATTTTAGAATTTAAATATTTTAGGATAAAATTTCATCCGATGTAGATCAGATTTGTAGTAGTTTTTTGTTTTTTATTTCTATTTTAGATATAGGACACCTAATAGAACATCTACTACGAGTGCCATAACACATCCTTCCTTCTTCAGAGAAAAAAGTTGATACTAACACCCCGAAACTTGTATACGGGAGCCAACTACTTAGATACTAATTGTCCAGATCATAATCATCATCTTTTGATTAAAATTGAAAATTATCTTTTTGATGAAATTATTAATTGGTGTTCACATTTTAGCTGTAAAATGTAGTACTAGTGTTCTACTACTTTGAAAATGAATAGCCTGAGATGAAAATGATAGGAGGAAGAGGAAGTACTACCCGTGAAAAAAAAAAAAGTAACAATGACTTTGAATTTAAATTGTTCAACCACTCAGTTTTTTTTAGTGTCAATCGTTTGCGATATACTCATTCTACTCGTGTATTATTTTATTTATGCTTCGTAACAAAATCGGTTTGTAAAAATAGGTGTTTATACTAGTGATAAACACGTTACTGTGATAACATCGTACCAAATCATACGACGTCATTTTTTCTAACCCAAAAATGTTATCGTACAAAATCATACCAACATGTATATGATATATATCTACTCTCTCAATTTTAACCCAAAACAAATGTTATTGTGGTATTTAAACAAGATTATTGACTCAAACTATGCATTCCGCAACATTTCCTTTTCCTTTTCTTCAACCTACAGGCTCCAGTCCACTAGCCAGAACGCTGCCGGCGGTGGAGCAACCACCACATTCTCCATGTTTTCCGGTCAAATCAAATCACCGTCGTGAAGCTAACAACAACACCAAAGTAATCAATCTTCTACCGTTTTGAAAAGGTAATTACTACAATGCTATCTCTTTTTTTCTTTCTCCGACCTCCAAATCACGTCGGTAAGAGCTATTCCACACCCCATAAAATTCACCACATACCTTCACTTGCTCCGATCTGCACCTCCGCAAACCACCACGGAACCACCACTCATCTTACACTTACTACAACAGATTCTCCACCTCTCACCACCACCGAAAATGTTGTTTGATGCCACTAGAAAAATCTTACTTCATACTTTCTCTTTGAGTGCTTGGAATCGATAGCTCGTTTGTTTTGATTTAGATCTACTAATTATGTGAGTTATTTAGCTCGTTTGTTACACACAATTTTCTGTCCGTAAATGATTTTCATATTTTATAACAAGACTGTTTTAAAAAGGTTTTTCCTCACTTGCGTTTTCCTCGTCATCTTCTTATTTCTCTGGTTTTCAAAAAGTGGCCGAATGTATGTTTAATTTTTATAACCATTGCTCTGATTGTAAAATTGTAATGTAGGCATTTGTTAGCAAAAAGCTACGATCCCCGAAAGTGTTTCCAGATTTTCCCCCGAAAAGTGATCCGAGGCGTCCGATTGTTTTGTAAAAAATAAAATAAACGGTCGCTGTGAATTTTCGGGAATGATGCGGGGGAAATTTTCGGGGCCTGTAGCCTCTTCCCATTTGTTATTGTATTGCCCATATAGTAAGAGATGAACTTTCCTCTCCTCCTCTTATATAAGTTTTAGCCTAGATTTTCTACTTTAGATCTGTTACTTACGTAGAACACTTTGACATTCTTCACACTAACATATTTTTTTTTATTATTATCGATCTTTTATTGAATTTATGATCAGGGAACTATAAGTTTGGATTTGTTATTTTACATCACGGATCTGAATTTTCAATTTATTTACGTGACACGATTTTTCCAGTATAAAAAGGTATTGTTTATGGGTTTTTATTCATTCATAATTAGAGCTTTTATTAAGTATGCTATTACTCATATATAAATCCGGAAAGCTTTATAAGGTTATAAAACAATCTTTTTTTTTAGTAGTTTTTATTTGTTGTGGTGTAAGTTTTTATCGGAGCCATATAAATTTATATTGTGATTAATGCAAAATCTTCTGGGATTCAAGAAAATTATCGAGATTAAATTTATAGTTTTAAGTGTATGGAAGGCTATGAGGGCATTTGCAGCAGAAGTTCTATATGGTGTCCTATCCCTAAAATGAAGATAAAAAATAAAGTTTGTGCCTAAAAACCCTTCCAGCAGAATCACTATCCCTAAATATTAGGGATGGTGAACAGTACATCCTCATTACTGTGGCAACACTGTAGCAACTCTATTTAATTTTTTATTATTATTTCTCTTTCTTCTATTTCTAAAACACAGCTATCAATAAAAAGAAAACCGTAGGAGCTTCAAAAAAAAAAACCGCAAAACCGTGCTGAGCACGGTTACACCAACTAGTATATATATATATATATATTATCTATACATATGTTTTCTTAACTTTTATCTTCGACCTGCTTTTTCCTCCTTTTTAATCCATAAAACCTGAGCCCACCTTTTCAACCTTGTAATAATTCTACCTTTATTTTATATTCAAAACCCTTCTACTCTTTTACTCCAACTACTCTGCCGCCTCATCATTTTTATCACGGGTAACGATAGAGTTACATTCAAAATTTTATATATTTACCTCTATGATAATTTTGTAGTTATGATTTTTTAAAATATTTTTACAAATAAAAAATATATGATAAGATAATAATGATGTAAAAATGATCTAAATTTAAGAGAGTAAATCTATTCTCTCCGTTTATTACCCCACCTAGATTAATCAAAACAACTGCACCACATAAAACCATCCTTAGAGTATCTCCAATGGTTGGAGATAAAAGGTTTATAAAAATTTATAAACCTTTAGCAAAGGTTTATTCACGGTTGGAGAGTAAGTGATTGGGCAAAGGTTTTTTGAAAAGCTTCATCTGCACCAACCTTTTCATTGTGTGCCAGCTGGATAATATATACATATATATTTTTTTTTAATACACTTCCTGTGTCGCAGCTTTTGCTTTTTGTGTAACTCTTTTTTTTCTACCTTTCTTTCAATAGTTGTTTGTACTTTGTAATGTTTTTATTTCTTTTCATTATATAGAATTACTCTAATTCTATGGAGAGAGTTATTTCTCAAATTTACTCATTCTTCAAATGCTGAAGATGTTACCAATATCCCATCTACATTTAACTCTTTTCGAGTTAAAATGTTTGTGCATAATTGTAAAAGGTTTATGTAAAATTTTATAAATTGATGATGTGGTAATGTGAAAAGTTTTATAATTGTAATAATGTTATATATAGTTTTGAGAAAAAAATTTAATTCATTTTATGTAATAATAAAATATTTATAAACTACGATGTATAATAATATTAGAAAGGTTTTGTAAAGTTGTAAAGGTTTATGTAAAGTTTATTACGTGATGATGTACCGGTGTAAAGGTTTATGATTGTAAAGAAAGGTTTATAGAGAAAAGGTTTATAAGTTCGATGACGTGGATGGTCATCATAAACCATAAAGGTTTATGACTGGAGATACTCTTATGATCCCTCCACCTCCTCGTGACTCTCTAATATTCCCACCTCCCAACACACGTCTTTTTCACAATTGCTTTCGCCCCCGCCCCCGTCCCCACCCCACCCCCTACCCGCACTCCCCCCCCCACAAACCTCCTTTTTTGGCATTAAATTATCTAGGAAATTTCCTAGAAACTTCACACCTCCTCACGTCTATATCTTTCTCTTTTCTCCCCCCTCACCACCACTTTGTATCTTTTCTTTCAATTTATTTTTTACTGGATAGAACGTTGCCGGCGGTGGAGCAACCACCACATTCTCCATATTTTCCGGTCAAATCACCGTCGTGAAGCTAACAACAACACCAAAGTAATCAATCTTCTACTGTTTTGAAGAGGTAATTACTACAATGCTATCTCTTTTTTTCTTTCTCTGACCTCCAAATCACGTCGGTGAGAGCTATTCCACATACCTTCCGATCTGCACCTCCGCAAACCACCACGGAACCACCACTCATCTTACACTTATATTTTTGACAGACAATCTACAAATAAATTAGGTCCGTTAATTAACATATATTTTTAAGAATAATGTATGTTTCTATGATATTTATTTTATTTTAGAGACAAAAGAGTCACTTTTAATAAAACCTCAAACAAACTGCTTTACTGAGGAAGTAAACTCGGTAGAAATAAAAAAATAGTTTTTTGTCCAGAAGGACAAAATTATCAAAAAAAAAAATGGGATAGAAGGACATTGTAATTTAATAAGAATAAAGTAATTTATAAGTAAATATATATATGAAGTAACATATGTGAAATAAAGTAAATATGAAGAATAATTCATAAATATCAAAGTAAAATTAACACATGAAGTAACATTTTTAAAGTAACATTTGTGATTTTTGTCCTTTATAATCATAAAAATGTTTACTTTTGTCCTTGCAGACCCATTTATCAAAATTTTTGTCCTTATGGCTCCTTCCCCCATAAAAAAAAAATTGGTTTAAAAAGACAAAAAAGAGGGAGAAAATGAGAATCAGGACACTAGAATTATAAATTGGGTGATAAGGACACTGGAACTGACCCTAAATATAATGTTTAATGTATTCCATTGTCTTTTTTAACCAGAAAAATATTCCACTGTTTTTTTTATCTATTTCTATGTTCAAATTATCCTTTTTGACAATAAACCCATAAAAAAAATACAAGCTAAAACATCCCCTCTCTCTTTAATTAATTTAAGAAACAACAACACAGTACTACCAACACATCCTTCCTTCTTCAGAGAAAAGAGTTGATACTAACACCCCGAAACTTGTATACGGGAGCCAACTACTTAGATACTAATTGTCCATATCATAATCATCATCTTTTGATTAAAATTGAAAATTATCTTTTGATGAAATTATTAATTGGTGTTCACATTTTAGCTGTAAAATGTAGTACTAGTGTTCTACTACTTTGAAAATGAATAGCATGAGATGAAAGTGGAGGAAGAGGAAGTGCTACCCGTGAAAAAAAAAAGTAACAATGACTTTGAATTTAAAGTGTCCAACCACTCAGTTTTTTTTAGTCTTTCGTTTGCGATATACTCATTCTACTCGTGTATTATTTTATTTGTGCATCATAACAAAATCGGTTTGTAAAAATAGGTGTTTCTACTAGTGATAAACACGTTACTGTGATAACTAATTATGTGAGTTATTTAGCTTGTTTGTTACACACAATTTTCTGTTCGTAAATGATTTTCATATTTTATAACAAGACTGTTTTAAAGAGGTTTTTCCTCACTTGCATTTTCCTCGTCATCTTCTTATTTCTCTGGTTTTCAAAAAGTGGCCGAATGTATGTTTAATTTTTATAACCATTGCTCTGATTGTAAAATTGTAATGTAGGCATTTGTTATTGTATTGCCCATATATTAAGATATGAACTTTCCTCAATCCTTTTGGGTGAGGCTCCTCCTCTTATATAAGTTTTTGCCTAGATTTTCTACTTTAGATCTGTTACTTACGTAGAACACTTTGACATTCTTCACACTAACATATATTTTTTTTTATTATCGATCTTTTATTGAATTTATGATCAGGGAACTACAAGTTTGGATTTGTTATTTTACATCACGGATCTGAATTTTTAATTTACTTACGTGACACGATTTTCCCCGTATAAAAAGGTATTGTTTATGGGTTTTTATTCATTCATAATTAGAGCTTTTAGTAAGTATGCTATTACTCCTATATAAATCCGGAAAGCTTTATAAGGTTATAAAACAATCTTTTTTTAGTAGTTTTTATTTGTTGTGGTGTAAGTTTTTATCGGAGCCATATAAATTTATATTGTGATTAATGCAAAATCTTCTGGGATTCAAGAAAATTATCGATATTAAATTTATAGTTTCAAGTGTATGGAAGGCTATGAGGGCACTTGCAGCAGAAGTCCTATATGGTGCCCTATCTCTAAAATGAAGATAAAAAAATAAAGTTTGTCCCTAAAAACCCCTCCAGCAGAATCACCATCCTTATTAATATTTAGGGATGGTGAACAGTACATCCTCATTTCTGTGGCAACACTGTAGGAATTCTATTTAATTTTTTTATTATTATTTCTCTTTCTTCTATTTCCAAAACACAGCTATCAATAAAAAGAAAACCGTAGGAGCTTCATCTCTCTCATACAACCCTTCCGTGATGTAACACGTATACCAAAAAATCTCCGATCTCCGATCCATTCCACAAGAACAGTCAACAAGCGGCTCTAGTTTTCTAAATTCCACAAGAATGAAACCTAAGAAGCAAAATTGAAAAAATAACTAATTCCTTTGTTCATTAAACCAATTTACCATCAACTTTTACATAAATTACATACCCTTTAGCAGAAATCAAACATCAAATTGATTTACACAGAAGAGCACAAAATTTGAAAATCATGGAGAAAACAAATGACTGGTTTCCTCTTTCTTTATTTCTACATATTATGCAGTGAATTCTTGCACATCCGATGATGAATCCTTGTGAGATTGAAGGATAGCCTAGTTTTTTCGAGCAGGGCTGTATGAGAGAAAACTGAAGAACATCATCTATTAAACAAGTATATAATTCTCTTTTTATCTGCCTATATCAAAGCTAACTGAAGAACATGCTTGCCCTCAAAGGAATTCAAGCCTTTCACACGCCACACAATCAAGCCTTTTTCCATGGAAGAGAAATCGTTAGAAGAAAAATCCCCAATCTGCATTTCTGCAAAGCTACTGATTCATCTTCAGAACAACCTCGTCAAGGGGATATACGAAAACAAGAACTCCTCGCAAGAATCGCAATGCTTCAAGCACAAAAAATGCAATTGACTGATTTTTTAGATGAAAGATCCGAATATCTTACCCAATTTGCTGAAGAAGCCACAATTGAACTTGATCAGATCGGAGAAAATGCCCTCAAAGAACTCGATCAAGCCAGTTCAAGGGTATGTTCAAGTTCAAACTCCTAATTATGGGTTTCTGTTATAAAAAAAATGTATAATCCGATTTTGCTGTTTTGTTTGAGCAGATAATGGATAAAATCGAAAGCCAGATGCAAGCTTTTGAAGAATCAGCAGAATTGAACAGACAAGAGATTGAAGAAAGTGAAAAGAAATTAGCAGAATTTGAAAGCCAAATGGAGGAAAATAGAAATGAAGGTATGTTCTTCAAGAACCTCAGAGAAAATAAACCGGTTGATAAATCAGTAGCTAAAGTGGAGATGAAGAAGATTAAGGATTTCACAAAAGAAAACGTTGGATCTAAAGCTAGAAGGAATGTTTACATTGCATTGATAGTAATCATAGTTCTTGGAATTTCAAATGCCTTGGTCACTTCATCATCATCTGATTTGGGGAAAGTTGCAGTTCTTGGAGCAATTTTGGTGGGTTTGTTTTTCCAACTTTATTACGAGCAAAAGTTGTTGTCTGATATACAAAAAACAGATGAACAAAATCCCAAGTAGAGAAACAGTGAAATTTTGTATGCTTCAGCCGTATATAATGCGTATACATTTTTACTCTTCTTCACATAGTACGAGGTTGTATGAATAAGCTCCATTGATCTTAACAATGAATGATGTCAAGTATCAAGCGCTTGATCTTAACAATCTCTCCAAACACTTACACGTGTGGTAGTTAGCACCTTTGATGAAAGTACCAGTTGTACATGATGCTTTGTGATGAATCCTGGAAGAGAATGAGTGTCCACCCTCTACATCTCAAGCAATTGATCATTGGATTCTTCACAAGGTACATTTGTATGGAAATAGATTTTAGGATGCTTTGCCTTTTGGTGCCAAATGTTGGTCTTTGATTTGTTCAAATACATACAAGTGAGACTAGCTTGTTGTGTGTGCATTCAAAAGAACAAATTCGCACAAAAAATTTGCAAATTGAACTTGTTCCAGAGTGAAGCAATTTATTGATTCATTCTAACTAACACTCTATGTTTTGTTGAGTTGTTCAAATCTTTAACAACTCTTGGTGGATATTTTGAGGGGTTTTGAGCTAGAATTGAAGAAAATGACCTATGTTTGAAATGAAAGATTGAAGGTAAATATTTTTGTGATTTTTGGATTTGTGAATGATGTTTAACAAAATGTTGGTTTTTATTCTTGGGTTCACTTTTGGAGAAAAGGAGAAGAATAGTTGGAGATGACTAAATGTGAGTGTTGTGTTTTATTGCTACTAAAAAAATAATTAATCTTTGTTCTACGGGTGTGATTAAATGTCAATTAAAAATACACTTTAAAAAAAACATAACATGTAACATTCATATCAAATAGAAGACTAATACAAAGATTCAACATAAAAACATGATGAAAAAACAACACGAAACTTATTTCTAAACAAGAAAAGACGCTCAAATTTGATACAACAAAAGACACATTATGTCTGACTATATAAATTCCATAGATGCTCCACTAGATCTTCTTGAAGTTGGCTATTCATTGCTCTATCTCTGATCTCGTCGAGGGATTGCATGAAATTCATGAGTTCTGATGTATGAGTACATAATACAGTGGGAATCGGAGGACTTGAAGGGATTTGTTCATATTCAGAGATATCGGGTTGTGGGTGAAGTTCTCGCTCATCCTCGACAATCATATTGTGCATGATAATACAAGCCAACATGATCTTCTTGAGTGTGGCACGGTCATAAAACCGCGCAGGACCACGAACAATTGCAAATCTTGCTTGTAGCACACCAAATGCACGTTCAACGTCCTTTCTAAATGATTCTTGAGCAGCAGTGAAATATTTGGTCTAACGATTCATTGGTAATGGAATTGCTTTGACGAATGTCGCCCATGGAGGATAGATCCCATCAGCTAGATAATAACCCATAGTGTAGTCGTGACCATTAATGGAATAGTTAACCGGAGGGCCCTCGCCCTTTGTTATTTCAGAAAACACATGTGATCGTTCTAGCACATTAATATCATTATGTGATCCCGATAATCCAAAGAAAGCATGCCAAATCCATAAATCATAAGATGCTTCCGCTTCTAAGATAAGTGTGGGTTCATGACAGTGACCAGTGAACATACCTTTCCAAGCAGTTGGGCAATTTTTCCATCTCCAATGCATGCAATCGATACTGCCCAACATTCCTGGAAAGCCCCGAGCTTCACCGACTCGAAGCAATCTTGCAATGTCATATAGGTTTGGCTTTCGTAGATACTCGTGACCAAATATTTCAATGATTGCATCAACAAAGTGCCTCAAACTTTCTTGGGCTGTGCTTTCTCCAATCCGTATGTATTCATCCATGAAATCAGCTGTTACCCCATACGCCAACATTCACAGTGCCGTAGTTGTTTTTTGAAGAGATGACAAACCTAATTTTCCAGCAGCATTTCTCTTTTGTTGAAAGTATGGATCATATGCTTCCACTGCCGAGTGAATCTGCATAAATAGCTCACGACTCATCCGGAATCTCCTACGAAAAATTTGAGCTGGAAAAACCGGTGGTGTAGCAAAATAATCATTGAATAAGCGTTGATGCCCTTGCAAAGTGTCACGATGAATTGATGTCCGTGATTGCCGGGAGCTTTCACCTCGTGCCTCAAGTTTTTCTCTTTGACGTTTCCAAGCTAGATTTTGAATCATATCATCATCATCATCGCTTCCGTACAAGAATTTTTTCAGAAACTTATTGCTTCCACTCATTGTGTAGGATAAAGTTTGAAAAAAATAAAAATTGAAATGTGACAAAGTTTATTTTTGAGCTCTCAAATGTGTGAAAAATGAATGGGCTAGTGATATATTTATAGTTGGATTTTGAAATATGACCGTTGGAATATAGCCGTTAAAATATAGCCGTTGTAAGTTTGAATTTCAAATTTTAAAAAGTAGTTACAAAGTGCTTTTAAGTTTTTGTTAAAGAATTAATATTTTAATGATGTAGGGATATGGATAGGGATGCTGATGTAGAGTGTTATGAATTGAGATGCTGTAAAATAGGGATATGTATTATTTTATATTATTTTAGGGATGAAGAATAGGGATGCTGCTGGGAGTGGCCTGAAACTAATATATATATATTTTTTAAATGTTATAGTTTCAAGTGTATGGAGGCTATGAAACTAATATATATATTTTAGATTAAGCAGCATATGAGTATTAAGCTTGGTAACTACAATGAGTTTTGACCAATGATCATTGACTCTTTTGCGGGCAATCATTACGGAAAAAATCCCCCCATGCATTTGACAATCAAATGTTAAAAAATACACATAATGATGTCGTTTTGCATTTAATGTTGCACTTGATTATCAAGTGTTGGAGTATATAGATTAAAACACAGATAAAACCTTAAGTCGTGCTATGATGTACTGTCCTAAAGAAACTATTTCAATGGATTGAAATATTTCCTCAGGATAAAACAATTCTTCTCTATTAATTAAAGGAAACAAGAACAACAAAATAAATATCTTTGGTTTGCTCACAGACAAGTAGAATGTATTTGTGTACCAGAGTTGTGGTGGTGATCAGATTGATGTGGTATGTGCACTGATGAATAATAATTATAAAAGAAATCAAATTTCTTTCCTTTCTTATAAATTTAAAGTGTAGTGCTCTATTTGAAAAGAACCATGATAAAGAATGCAATCAAAGCTTAACACACAAGTTCCAAAAAAAAATCATCAAACCACATACAATTTTTTTTTGTTTTGGAAACAAACCACATACATTAAGAAAACATTTTCGCCATTGAATAGATTTTATGTAAATTTTATCTTATTTTCACCTAATGATGTGTGAAATGTTTTTAGGATTTTATGTAAATTTTATCTTATTTTCACCTAACGATGTGTGAAATGTTTTTAGGAAAATGATTAGTGCACTGAAAATGATTTTGTGGTTCAGAATTTTTGGTTTTTCTTTTTTGTTTTTCTTTTAAGTTCAATTGTATGGTTAAAAAATGATGATGTGTAACTTTGTGTGGATATATTATGTGTCCTAATCATCATCTTTTATCTTATCAGATTTTAAGGTAAACTCGATTGAACCATACAATGATTGTGTTGGGGGTGCCTTTATTAGTCATGAAACTTTCTCCTCCTTAACACAAAGGGAAACATGGCTGCAGTCTCTATACCCCGTTGTAACTTTGCCCGATTATCTTTTCCGTTTCCCAAAATTACCCTTCCCATTTCCCAATCTCGATTTAGCCCTAGAAAAATGGAATCCCTATCTGCAGTATCCGCCGACGGTGACGCTTCGGCCTCAGAAAAGCTCACGAATTCGGTGCCGGAGGATGTTCCCACTAGCCTTGGATAAGTTTATTGAAGGATGAATTGATCATAAGCTTTGGATAGAACAACCAGAGGATGTTCCCACTAGCCTTGCTACTAAACCTTATCCTAAATCTGTTGTATCATCATTTTTCAGAAGGCTGAAACTCTGCAAATAAAGTTTTTTTTTTTTTTTTTTTTTTTTTTTTTTTTTTGTAATGCAAATAATATTGGTTGAAGAGGCACTTCCCAAAAGCAGAATTCTACAATTTTTTCTTACAGCATAAGAACAGCACCATCGAGATGATGTATGATCTCTAAAGTTCAGACGAAATCTGATACGGGTTTAGGGGGGCGGTTCACCGGGCCCGCAGGACGGACAGCCTGAACATGATGCAACAATTATTTAGGATATATCAAATGGAGGGTTGTGATGTATTATTGTTATTCATCCTCTCTCACACGGTAACGGCACTTGGTATATGCCTCAAATACTTGTTGCACAGTAAGTTCTTGCTTGGAAAGTGGGATTTTGGTGTCTTGAAACTTCTTAGCAGAAAGAAAAGACATGATTTCATTTTGTTGTCCAAAGAATAATACTACCTCTGTCCTACAAAATTGTGTTTATTTCTTAAAAATCTTTACCTTTTATGAGCCTGTTATCTCTGCTTCACTGAGGGGTCCTAGTTTGGTAAAACCTCAATGTTATCAAACTCAGTGTAAGAGAATCTAAAGAATATGTACTAACTGATATTTATTTTTAAAAAAAAAAATCCTTTATCTTATCAGAGGAACATGAATGATCCGAGTGTAATGGAAGAAAAAAAAGGAGATGTATAAGTTGTTTTTTTATTTATTAGATAATTAATTGATTTTTATTAATTTTTTTTCTTTCTCTAATAGTAAATTACTCTGCGGATGATTACAATGTCAAAATTAAGAGACATTGTATTCAGAGTCATGATGGGCATTGTGTCTGATGATTATGATAAGTATGCCATCGAACGATATATTGATGATTTTGTTTTCATGACATTATTCATGCAAAACGACTACTTGCCTAAGTTGGCATGTAGCAAATTGGGGTGAGTATTTTTTATTTCTAATTTCATGCAACCTATCTTTAATTTATAGATATATTAATAAAAAATTAAACCTAATTCTTTGTTATTGATTTAGCTTGATGACCTGATTAGTTGCTTTAAACAATATAAAAAAGAAGGCAAATATTTGACCGAATTTGACCGGGTAAATGATTCTTTTTACCCTTAAAATAATTTTTTTTGGAAAGGTATTAAGATTGATTTGATAAATGATTAATTCATGCTTATGGATGTAGATGCAAGGCGCAATTGGATTAATATTGTTAAGGCGCGGAGCGAGGAATGATGTGGAATATGTGTTTGTGTCAACTCATATTGTGATGGATGTGGTGTTCGAGAACATGTTGTGATGGATGTGGTGTTCAAGAAGTCAAGAACATGTTTTGATGGATGTGGTGTTCGAGAGAGAAAGAAGTAGCAAGTTCTTAAGCAGTGTGATTTTTTATTTCTTATCTGAAAAAAAATGTATTCCAACTAGTTGTCCATGTTAAGGTTTCGATTTGCTTATCTCGAATTGCTATGATTATGTTGTTTGTGGTGCGTAATTAAATCCATATGGGTATCAAGTCTCATTTGCTATTTTAGATCCTTTACGAAAACATTTCAAAATTTCTTGGAGAGGTTGCATCGGTGGAAACGGCCAAGATTATGGAAGATCTGGTGAGACTAGCTATGTCTTATATGTACTCACTTGGTTAGCTTTAATATATTAGTGTCATTCGTATGCCCCCAACTCTTGGGGTGTATCTTAGACTCCGTGATTACACCGCTAAAAATGTGTCCATAAATATGTGGTTCAACCCAGAAAAAAATAGAGAATTTTATGTAGAATTGAAAATTTAGACCATAATAGATTGAGACTTTATTTCTTTTTATTAAAAATTCCATCTAGCCCAACTTATATATATTATCCTTCTTCCTCATATTTTTATATAATTTTATATGTGCAAAGAGAGAAATATACGGAGGGAAAGAAAAAGCCAAGAAGGATGAAAAGGCCAAGATGGATGAAAAAGTCCAGACGAAAAAGAAAGGGAGAAGTAACAAGAAAGGAAGTGAAAACCAGCCACAACAATTAGATATAGAAGTTGTTGTCCCTCAGGCCGATCTAATGCAAAAGCTGGAAAGAAGATGAGAGGTTTATTATCAAACCTACAACAGTTATTCACCGGAAAATATATCAGCATCAGTAAGTTCAATATTACCCGATAGAGTTAAAAAACAGGGTGTATTGCTTAATTATGCATAAAAAATGAACAGAAATTTTATGGAACGATATTAATTGTGTAGGTTGGCAGTCATATCACTCTCTTAACTTGCTACTGGCAGTTGATCACGTCGGGAAAGTCCGGTTGTAAAGGGTACGTTATATAATCCTAAACACTTTTTGTGCACCGTATTTTTTTTTTTTTTTTTTTTTTTTTTTTTTTTTTTTTTTTTTTTGCGGTTTAGGGATCAAAATTATCAAGTTAAGTCCTAGTTCTGCACATATCATACACACTCAGATTTTAAACGGAATTCAAAATGATTCGCCGTTAGAATTAATATGCAAGGCAGAAGGGAGATAGCTTTGATTATGCACTATTCATTAGATGTATAGTTTTATTGGAACACACGAAATATCATGAGGAGCAACCCCATCATTCACGAAAAATCATCAACAAACGTAACGAAATAGCAATATTTATTAGATGTAATATGGAATGGTCCTTATTTATATTTGAATGGTCTAATGTGTTAAAAGGATTTTAATTATTTGCGTGGATGTAAACTGGGCCTATGATGATATTTAAATGGTTTAATGTGTTAGAGGATCTACGATGCTTGATATGACGACATGTTTCATATGTTAATGTTGAAACATATAATAGGATGGATAGAGAGGGATGTCTTAAGCGTTGATGCCAGGGCAACATAGTGTTGGTATTAATCTCTAAGTTTTTTTAATAGTATTAATTTTTTCAGGTCATACCGCCGCCCATTTGCCCCTTACATATCCGACATGGTCGGAAAAGATGAATTCAGAGAATGTTGGTTGAGGAGGGAAGCAGAATATTTGGAACATTTTGCTCAACTTCTTCTGATTCTTCCACCTGAATGGTTTGACCAACATACTTTATTTTGTTTTTTTTAAAGATGTATTATGCTCTTTTTTAATCTCATTTGACTGTTGTTGCAGCATCAGCCCTATGTTCCCGCATGCAAATCAATCTACTAATCCACATCAATGGTTTGATCGACCTACTTATTATTATTATTATTATTATTATTAAAGATGTATTATGCTTTTTTTTTTTTTAAAATCAATTTATTGTTCTTGCAGCATCAAACCTATATTGCCACTCGCGTATCAATCGTTTAGGGATGAGGAAGATATATGTAAAATATTTGGTATGATAGATATTTTGTAATTATAGATTTTATGATTATTATGGGTTCATATATTTTGTGATGTATTTTATTTTTGAAATGATAGATACGCAAAGAACTGGAAAACCAGAAAAGAAACCGGCTGGCGAAAACGAAAAAGTAATTTGTGGTTTAAAAGCCGGTGAAGAAAAGGAAAAGCAATGAGTCGTTGGTTTAAGAGTTGATGGAGAAGAAGAGGAAAAAGAAATCGAGGATAAAGAAGGTGGTGAAGAAGAAAAGGATAAAGGATTTGACAATAAAGACACCGGTGAAAAAGGAAAGAAAAAAGTGGTGATGGAACAGGGGGACAAAAGGCGAGGGGGAAGGGGTTACAAGGACAAAAAAATTAATCAATGGGTCTGGTAAGACAAAAGTAACATTTTCATGATTATAAAGGACAAAAATCACAATTGTCACTTTAAAATTGTTACTTCACATGTTAATGTTACTTTGTGTTTTACAATTGTTACTTCAAATGTACTATATTTCATATTTGTTACTTCATATTTGTTACTTTTGTCTTTATTAAATTACAGTTTCTTTCTATCCCGGTTTTTTAATAATTTTGTTCTTCTAGACAAAAATCTACAAAAGGCTATGGGTAGGATTATATATTATGATATATTGATTAATGGTTTGCTTAAATAAAGTACTTATTTTTTTTCCTTTTTATTTTAATGATCTTATCTGTTTCGTTAGACCAATTACGATAAAATAATGGACGAGCTGAAGGCCAAGAATCCACATAGTAAATTGACGGTATCATCTTTGTTGGATTGTTGGTTAATATTTCCCTCACCCCCTTTTGATTTTGCCCTGTGTGATCTTTTAACATAACATGTAGGCGAGAGAAAGAAGAAAAAATAGGTCGATCATTTGTGAGGAGGCACCCCTTCTCCCGAAGTTACGGGGCTATTTTGCCGAGTTCCTTAGAGAGAGTTGTCTTGCGCCCCTAGGTATTCTCTACCTACCCACCTGTGTCGGTTTCGGGTACATGTACCTTTTGCTTATAGTCCTTCGAGCTTTTCCTGGGAGTATGGCATGGGTTACTTCAGCGCCGTAGCGCCTGGTACTCGAACATTGGCTCAAGACATTTTCTCTACCCCTTCTTACCCCGAAAAAGCAGGGGCACCTTGTTAGGAAATCAACGCGGGAACGCAGCGGAATTCAAAAATTTTGATTTCCTTTTCTCAAGATCGACTTCGTTTAAGCAATAAACGAATAAAATAAAGACGGCGGTTACCTTGGTTGATCTAAAAGATCGACGCTTTGACCGTCTAAGGAGAGTAGTTCAGCATGGAGCCGCCCAAGTGTTCGGCCTCTACCTCCAGTCCACACGAACAGCCCGCCGGAATCCCACCATGGATTGCTATTGAAAAGTTCCGATTACTAGACCGGACCTTTTCTTCCCTCACAAACTCACTATAGGAAGCCCCCTTTTTCTTACACAAGAACTATGCGTTCTTGCAATTTTTCACAAGAACAATTGCTCTTGGAAGAATGGTGTACAAAAGAGCTTGACAACCCCTCATATATAAAGTAGCAAGGGGCGCCCAAGAGGTGGAGTAAGAAGGAGAAGAAAAATCTCTTTCCAATAAAATAAGGAAAAACAATTAATGTGATTTATTTCTCTTTCCATAATTTAATTTTCCAATATCTTATATTGAATATAAATTATGTTATTACCATTAAATCTATTTTTCTTAAAATCAATTAATATCACATATTAATATTATGGTAATCTTCTTAATTAAATTGCACAATCCAAGTGTGTCATACACACAAGTGAATGGCGCCACCTCTCTCCATAATTTCACTTATGGAAAATTCTTTAATTAATATAATACTATGATTAATTAATTTGCAAAATCCATGTATATCATATATACATATTTCGAATTTTACACATGTATCAATATACATATTTAATTAATCATCATAATTAATATCTTGTATTTAATTTATTCATAATTGATATACCCAACCCGCAACAGGACACTGTTCCAGAGGATTGGGCTTATTGACCCGGCCCAATACAAATCATATGGGCCTCGATGGTGTAGCCGCTTCCATATATAGGAAGTTGTCCGCTATATCTGAGTCGCCCTACTGTCCGCTACTTCTAAGCTGGGCGTATCTCCATCATATGGTTTCCTCTTCTTATAGTCAAGGCAAGAACGTAGCCGCTGTCCGATGATCGCTGCTCACCTAAATCTCAAGATTACCATCACAGACAGCGCATACGGACACCTGGCAAGGCTACTGGTATTATACAGTGCATACGGATATTTGGCAAGGACATTTGTAATACCTGTATAATTTACCTTTAATTATATCATTAGCTGTCTAGTCATGAACAGTAAACCGACTTACTTGTCTATAAATAGGAGATCATATGTAATAGCAATCCACCTGCAAATTAATATACACAGACCAAGCTCTGTCAATTTGTCGACTCACATATATCTTCATACGTTTGATTTGTCCGACCACTCAGTTCTTAATCGCCACCTTACCCTCTCCGGAGGAATCACACATAAACAGCCTCTTATCCTCAAGATTGACACTGTTACCGCAAACCTGGTATTCCACGCGATATCAGTTGGCTCCGTTACCGGGAAACTCATCAATATCAGCTCATCAAGAACATTTGCTCCACCGAAAGAGTGATCTCACAGCGGCGACAAGGTTGGATAAACACCAAGTTCATCACAGCTGGAAGGAACACCTTCATCATCACATGCAAACTCGCACTCGAGTCCATCTATAAACATAAAGGTTGGTTAAATCTCTATCTCAGTTCTTAATCGTCAAGACACGAAAAAACAAGAACCACTAAACAATCATCCTTACACCCAGATATACACGCTCACAAATCACCAAAACTACTAGCCAAATATCCCCACTCCACAGACACCCCTAAACTCTCCTAAAAAATGGTTGGAGGAAAAGATATAAACCCTTCCACCCCGGCTAAACATATTCATAGAACCCCCATGAAGCGTGGAGGAGAAAACCGAAAGGTAATATCTTCTGGGGGTGGTGCCGGGAAAGATATCACGCCGGACATGAGAAATTTCATACAGGAAAAAGCTCGTGCCCGCCAGTTACGTGATGAGGATTTGGTGGGAACTTCTCGTTTGAATGCTACAGTCGCTGATAAGGCATCCGTACCGCCAAGTTCAAATAGACTAGCCCTACAGGCACATATGGAGTATGTAGAGGAGATGCGGTTAGGAAACGAGCTTTTAATTGCTGAGGGGCTTCCACCTCAGCCTATACGCAAATTCAAATCTCCCCAGCCCGCACAAACTGAAAATCAACCAACCGCGGCTCCCCAGAAAACTCAAGCTCAGGAAACAGAAACACAAGGCAGCAGTCATGCGATGTCGCGAAAGAGATCAGCTTTTGTTCGATCAGGGCCCATGGTCGATTTATCATGTGCAGCCTCCTGGAACCCAAAGAAATCATCGGTCAGTGTATACTCGCATGGAGGGGCAGGGGGATTCTCAGACAAAAGGGGATTATGCGGTGCGCCTACCCATTCCTGAGGATAAGGAAGAATTGGGGGTAATGAGAAAGCAGATAGAGGAATTGCAGCGCGGGGCTAAGGGAATTAAGACTGTTCCCACCTGGGGGACAAGTGTGCTTCACCCAGATATTTTAAGAGAGGCACCAAGAGGGGGAACGCATTATCCCAACTTCTTCAATTATCATGGAGTAACAGATCCGCTAGATTGGCTTTCCGCCTTTCAAAGCAGGATTAGTTTGTGTACGCCTAGCGAGGATTCATGGTGCATTGCTTTTGTGGGGTCAATGCAAGATAGAGCAGCATCGTGGATTCGAGGTCTACCTCTGTTAAGGGCTAAATTATAGTGATTTTTATATATATTTTCTATATCAATTTCCCCTACATTCGTATGATTTTCATAGGATTTGAGCTTATAATTGATTAATTGAGTAAATGGTGTTTTTAATGGTTAAATATGAAAACGTATCGATTTATATGCTTATTTGGTGATTTTATGTTATTTTGGAAATACGTTACGCTTTGGTATGTTTTTGATCCTTGTGTAGATACTCATTGATGATGGAAAAGATGATCCTAAAGAGCTAATTTCGAGATGAGAGAGGATCAATCAAAGATATGGGATAATGAAAGAGATAAGGAAAGAAATCAATCAAGATAAAGATGGAAATATCAAGATTTTGACAGTGGAATGGCGTCCAGATAGGGTGGACGAGCGTCCAGATCAGAACGGGCGTCTGAAAAAGTAGACGAGCGTCCAGGGAGCTAATTCACATTCAGAGTCTTCAGACGTTGCCTGAACGAACGTCCACTCTCCGTCCAGAAGCTTCTGGACGGGCGTCCACTTCACCAAACGAGCGTCCGGACGACCGACATAGCAGCAACCGACCTGTTTTCTTATAAATAGACGCGTATTTTGAACCCTAAATCATCATAATTCAACCCTAGGCGGCTCCAGCCCTTAGGGGCGGCCAATTGCTGCGTTTTTACACCTCCATAAACATCTTTTCATCTAGTTTTATATTTTCTGCAATTTAGGATGAATAAAGGCTGAACAAGCCTTGAACAAGCATGTGAAGCCGTTTCTCTGCAGCGTTTTGATTTCTATTTTGGATGGTTTTGTAAGTTTTAATTAAAGTTTGTTTCTTTCTATGATTTATGATGCTATTGTGTGACTAGATCGAGAGATTGGTTGCTAATTGTTGTCTAACGTTGATGAGAATCGTTGTTAGGCTAGATCACCGTAGAAAGAATGGATCTTTTATCTAAACAAACGGAAGTTGATAAATTAAATCTAGGTTGCTTGAATTTATGAATTTAAAACTGCGAGAGCTACTTAGGTTTGTTAATTCATACACCTTCGTTTCGTATGGAATTTGGTTTCAACACTCGAAAGAAGAGAGACTGAAAATTGAATTCACTAAGAAATTAGGAGTTTATACTTTTGATAGGTGAACCACATCTTCATTGAATCATCACTAAACGATCTAGAGTAGAAATTAAGGGTTGCGGGATTGGTGGATCATTTCTTGTTCGTTTTTACATTAATTAAAAATCATCGTGCTCGTTCTTAGTTGCTAGTTTATATTTCGGTTATCTTTTTAGGTTATAGATAGAATTATTTTAGGTTCGTGATCATATTTCCTGGCTTTGGACTGACAATCCTCTGTCCAGTTATTTGTTTTGTTTTAGTATTCGTTTTTAGTTGTGACAATTTAGAAGAATTAATGAACTAGACCAATCTCGATTCCCTTGGACGACCCGGTAACACCCACTACAACGAGCCTTGCACTTGCGGTGTTCCGGTAATTATAAATTTAAAGCTTGTTGATTATTCGTTGTTTATAATTTCCGAACAAGTTTTTGGCGCCGTTGCCGGGGAATCGGTACGGTTGTCTAGTTTTTTTTATTTTTCTGTTATTCGTAGGTAGGGTTTTTATTTCTATCTTTTCTTGTTTCTACATTGATTTGGGGGCATCTAGGGTTGATTTATCTGACTCCACGTTTTCCACGGTCAAATTTTTGGATAAAAGGGATCGTTTTAGCACTTGTTAGTATTTTGGCCATAACTTTCGGCTCGAGTGTCGGATTTACGCGCAGGACCCCAATTCGGAAAGCTCGTTCCGACGCCGACGACGTGGCGAACGGCCAAAGGCCGTTCGACACCGTTTTCGAGGTCAAAATCCACTGTTTTCCCTTCCATTTTGGGGCTCAGAAGATTTCAACACGTTTTTTTCCCTCCTTTTCAGTGTCTTCTGTTTTTCTGTTTTAAATTTTTTCGTAGTTTAGGTTTTTGTTTTTGTTTTTGTTTCTGTTTCTGTCCCTTTATTTCAAAAAAAAAAAAAGGGGGGGTCATCCAATCTTCTACCTAGGATGGAGAATCTGCGAGATCAGTCCGCCATTCTGCGACAGCAGGTGGAAGCTCTTCAAATGGTACTCAACTCTATGAATCAGACCCAGTCTTTTCCACAGAACTCATAAGTTCTGTTCTGTGAAAGATGTTGTCAGCCTGGCCATTTGATTGGCGATGTCGATCTCTTTCCCCATCTCACAGATCAATTTAATCTTGTCGAGAATCGGGGACGATCTGATCCGATCATATGCCAGCTATGTGACGATGTGGGGCATACTTCTTATTTCTGTCCTATGGGTGGACAGAACGTTTTCAGTGGCCAGCAATATCAGGGATTTAACAATCAGTTCTCTGGTCACTGCAATTTTCAAAATCAGGGTTTCAATTTTCAAAATCCAAATTTCTATCAAAGCCCGAACTTTAGTCAGGACCAAGATATCGATTTTTCCAATCAAAGTTGGTCTGACCAATCTTTTCCACAAGACTTTTATAACTCTCAAGGCCCCTCTCAATCTGACGATTTTGAAGCTAGAATGGATGATTATTCCCAATCCTGTCTGAAGGAGCAGGAGGAGTGCGACCGTGCATTCCAACAACTTCGTGATGAGGTTGCGGATATAGCAAGACGGGTCAGGCAAAGGGATCAGGACCAGGGCATTGACCTAACTCCCACACTCCCGTCTGATGGAGAAGATACTTACAGCGATTATGATGCAAGTTGTGAGAATCACTTCCGATATAACCACAACTATGCATCAGCATACAATGGTGGGAGTAGTAACTATCCTTGTTCTCCGATGGGTCAAGATCAAAGCATTTGGCAACAAGAAATGATTGATGAGGTGGAACATGATGTGGATCGGCTTGAGTTACAAAGGTTCAAACATCCTTCTGGTTAGCTGATGAAGCCGGTTTGAAGACATTAGAGATGCTTGAAGATGTTCATCAGCAAGAAGCTGAAGAAATACAACCGGTGTTGGAGAATATAGAGGACACTGTGCCTGAAATAGCGATAAGTCAGCCGGAGGAAGTCACAAATGAAGAGCCATTGAAGCCATGGAGCGTTGAAGTGCTTGTGGATAAGATAGTGAGTGTGAAAGAAGAGATCTTCCCATTTGATCACTATATCATGAATTGGGAGGTGGAGCCCCCTAATCCCGTTTTTCTTTTCTTGGGAAGATACTTCTTAAAAGTACCTCGAGCTAGGGTACAATTAATTTTCTATGAATGCGAATTGGATGGCTCGTATTCTGAATATTCTTTGAAGAACCATGCAAGGAGGACTTTTCCATTCGATAATGGATAGTACGGTAAGTGTGTCTAGCCAAAGACACTAAAGAAAGGCACTTGTTGGGAGGCAACCCAATAATAAGAATAGTTTTTATTATTTTCTTCTTTTATTGTGTTTTTGTTGAATAAGGGGAGCTAGGTTTGTCTTGTGTCGTCTAGGTTTTTGGTGTCGGTTTATGTTTTGTCTTGTGTCTTCTCCGAGTGTTTTTGCATTCTTTTGAGCTTAGACGTGCGTCTTCAGCATTGAACGCCCGTCCGCCCTGTTTATCACTGATGCCATGGTTGTATTCTGGACTATCTTTTCGTACTCGATTCATCTGCACTTTAATTGAAGCTACTGTCGGTTTTCCGTTGCTTTTCTTTATTGATGGATCTTGTAGGCCTCTGTGGTTTTATATTTTACGCTTAGATGTTCTGTACTTTCCCTGTGTGGGTGATTTTTTCCATCTGTGGCGTTAACTTTATTATTCATATGATATATTCCCTTTGTTCCCCGAGATATTTCTGTGTTTGACAAGTGTGCAGGATATTTGCGATAGCATTTGTGCGCTTTCAGACGATATCAGTTTTCCGGTGGATGGTCCACAGTCTACTGGTTTCGTCGAGCATTTCTGGATTTGATGCTAGCCACTTCCAGAATTGCCATTATTCGAAATACAATCAGCTAAGTTCCTTATTTCTTTTTATTTATGCACAACTTGTGGACAAGTTGCAATCTAAGTGTGGGGGAGGGGATAGATGATTTATGTATCTACTTTCGTTTGCTCATATTTTTAGTATTTCTATGAAAAGTATTTAATTTTCAAATTTTTTTGTTTTGTCCTGAGTGAGCATTGCATGTCTTTGTTCGAGATTTTATATCCTTTTTGCTATATTCTGTATATTTAGTAATTTTAGTTGTTTTACCCGACACTCTTTTTCACATGCCATAGTAAATGATGAGCTAAATGTTGAAAGCCCACCCCATTTCAGTTGGAGATTTTTGATGACTATAGCATGTTTCTTTGCTTATGTACAATTCTTGAAAAGTTTAGTAGTTTGTATTCTAGAGTTAAAGTATGACATACTGTGAATATCTGTAAGTTTGAATGTGATAACGTAACTAAGTCTTTGGAAAAAAAAGTAGTAGTAATAAATTGTTTACTTGAGGTGTTATGCTCAGTGGTCTGTGTTACTAGAAAATAATCTTTACCACTGCCAGCCAGAAATCTCTAAGTAGACATAATTTTAATTGGGTGTGTCGGAAGCTGGTCGATGATTTGGGTGAGGTAGGGTGTACCACGTATGTCCTATTCCACTATGATGACCAAAAGCTCACGACAGTCAGTTTATAGCTGTCTTATGATTGGAGTAAGGTAGGGGATTATCTTGAAATGTCCTATTCTGCTATGAGGGCAAAAGCTTATTCTGATGTGTGTTAGAAAATTGTGAAAAAAGTGAAAATATTGAAATATATTATTATGAATAAGTAAGTACTTAGTTATCGTTAATCTTATACCCAGTATAAACTGAAAGATATGTTGTAGGGATTATCCTCTGAGTTTGTCAGAAATGTTTTAGATATTCTCTACTATCTCTTTTTGGATATGTATGTTTTGTAAAGTGCCTGTTATAGTTTGTTGAATATTTCGAACTTGAATGGGAAACCGGGCTAGTTTTGGTTTGAATAACTTTCAAATTGTGGAACTTAGTGGAAGTTTATTATGGCTATGCACACACTACACGGGTGAACTTCTAAGTTATTGAATATACTTTATATTTGTATAGATGTTTATTTGTCTCGAGCTTGACTTTGTTTTGTTTTACTCGAGGACGAGCAAAAGTTTAAGTGTGTGGGTGTTGTTAAGGGCTAAATTATAGTGATTTTTATATATATTTTCTATATCAATTTCCCCTACATTCGTATGATTTTCATAGGATTTGAGCTTATAATTGATTAATTGAGTAAATGGTGTTTTTAATGGTTAAATATGAAAATGTATCGATTTATATGCTTATTTGGTGATTTTATGTTATTTTGGAAATACGTTATGCTTTGGTATGTTTTTGATCCTTGTGTAGATACTCATTGATGATGGAAAAGATGATCCTAAAGAGCTAATTTCGAGATGAGAGAGGATCAATCAAAGATATGGGAGAATGAAAGAGATAAGGAAAGAAATCAATCAAGATAAAGATGGAAATATCAAGATTTTGACAGTGGAATGGCGTCCAGATAGGGTGGACGAGCGTCCAGATCAGAACGGGCGTCTGAAAAAGTTGACGAGCGTCCAGGGAGCTAATTCACATTCAGAGTCTTCAGACGTTGCCTGAACGAACGTCCACTTTCCGTCCAGAAGCTTCTGGACGGGCGTCCACTTCACCAAACGAGCGTCCGGACGACCGACATAGCAGCAACCGACCTGTTTTCTTATAAATAGACGCGTATTTTAAACCCTAAATCATCATAATTCAACCTTAGGCGGCTCCAGCCCTTAGGGGCGGCCAATTGCTGCGTTTTTACACCTTCATAAACATCTTTTCATCTAGTTTTATATTTTCTGCAATTTAGGATGAATAAAGGCTGAACAAGCCTTGAACAAGCATGTGAAGCCGTTTCTCTGCAGCGTTTTGATTTCTATTTTGGATGGTTTTGTAAGTTTTAATTAAAGTTTGTTTCTTTCTATGATTTATGATGCTATTGTGTGACTAGATCGAGAGATTGGTTGCTAATTGTTGTCTAACGTTGATGAGAATCGTTGTTAGGCTAGATTACCGTAGAAAGAATGGATCTTTTATCTAAACAAACGGAAGTTGATAGATTAAATCTAGGTTGCTTGAATTTATGAATTTAAAACTGCGAGAGCTACTTAGGTTTGTTAATTCATACACCTTCGTTTCGTATGGAATTTGGTTTCAACACTCGAAAGAGGAGAGACCGAAAATTGAATTCACTAAGAAATTAGGAGTTTATACTTTTGATTGGTGAACCACATCTTCATTGAATCATCACTAAACGATCTAGAGTAGAAATTAAGGGTTGCGGGATTGGTGGATCATTTCTTGTTCGTTTTTACATTAATTAAAAATCATCGTGCTCGTTCTTAGTTGCTAGTTTATATTTCGGTTATCTTTTTAGGTTATAGATAGAATTATTTTAGGTTCGTGATCATATTTCCTGGCTTTGGACTGACAATCCTCTGTCCAGTTATTTGTTTTGTTTTAGTATTCGTTTTTAGTTGTGACAATTTAGAAGAATTAATGAACTAGACCAATCTCGATTCCCTTGGACGACCCGGTAACACCCACTACAAAGAGCCTTGCACTTGGGGTGTTCCGGTAATTATAAATTTAAAGCTTGTTGATTATTCGTTGTTTATAATTTCCGAACAACCTCCGTCCTCGACTACATCATGGGACGATCTCATAAACAAATTTATTGTGGAATTCCGATCAGTGGGGGGACCAAAGAAAACGCATATCGATCTATATGAGGTCCGTCAGGGGGAACACGAAGGAACTCACAGCTATTACGAGCGATTCTATAAAGTTTATGAGCTAACAAGAGGTCTGGCGGATAACGTCGTGATGAGCAGCTTCAAAACAGGGTTGAGTCCGGGGTACCTAAAATCATTCTTTGCTTTAACCCCGCCGTCAAATTTACAAGAAATGCTGAGCTCAACAAGAAAGTACGTCGCGACAGCGGGTAGCGAGGGGGCGTCTTCGTCAATCAAAAATAAGCAAAGGATGAGCGTAGTCCGCAGAAAGATACCCGTAGAGGTAACGAGCGGGACATCAAGAAGCCCGGTAAATTTAAAGACGAGCACTTTACGCCCATCAACATCTCTTACGCTCAAATGCTTAATGAGGTTCGAGATGAAGTGCCCGAGCCTTATCCCATGGTCACAGATCCACGTCGCGACGCTAGCAAATTCTGCGGATATCATAGGGATAAGGGTCATACGACCGAAGAATGCATACAGTTTAAGCGAGCGGTGGAAAAGTTACTTGCTTGCGGTCAACACGACAGCTACAAACAAAATGCTGGGGGGCCAGAAAGGCGGAATCAACAGACCCGCCAGTTTGATTGGAGTATAAGGATGATAACCGAGACTCCGCCCAGCAACAATCAGATTAAGAATCGCATTGGCTCAATCAACAAGCACGTGGAAAAACCGACTGTTTTATGGGGAAACGAAAGCCCATTAGCTTTTACTCGAAGTGAGTTAGTGACTTCGATCAACGCTGAGGACATGTGCTTGTGTATCGTTATTAATGGGCTCGTTAAGCGGGTGATGATCGACACGGAGCTTGCCGTGACATTCTATACTACAATTGCTTCAAAGAGTTGGGATTCGGGGATTCCAGTTTGAGGCCGCACAATGGCACCCTTGAGGGGTTTACAAATCACAAGGTAAATTTCAAGGGGGCCATCGATTTAGATGTGCAAATGGGGGATTATGCGCCTTTTAGGACAGAAAAGGTTGTTTTCTTGGTGGTCGACCTGCAGTCCAACTATAATATGATCCTAGGGACTCCAGCTCTGCGTCAGTTTCAGATGGTAACTTCCATCCCTCATCAGCGGGCAAAGCTTTATGTTGGCGATCAGATTGGAACGTCTATCAGTGAGCCCGCAACTGTCCTCAATTATATACGAGAAATGAGGACTGAGGGTAAGAGACCACGGATCGAACTACCGGAGGTTGAGGGAATGGTCAGCATGATCAGGCAAGTTAGAATGCGAAACGCTACAAGTCAGGGATGAACCCAACTTCACTGCTGAAGATGAACTAGTAGAGATAGTCATCAACGAGGAGTACCCTGAGCAAAAAGTTAAGTTTGGGGCTAGGTTGAGCTCTGCTCAAAGAGGAGAGCTGGTAAAACTGTTGAAAGAAAATCTGAGTGCCTTTGCGTGGGTTGTGACAGATATGCGTGGGGTCCAGACTGAAGTCGCCCTCCATCATCTGAGCGTGGATTCGACTATCAAACCAGTGCAACAGCGAGCACGTCAGTTTTCATACGAAAAAGAGGCTGCAGTGAAGGTGGAGGCAGGAAAGCTTCTAAAAGCGGGTATCATAAAGGAGCTCGCTTATCCTACCCGGCTCGCAAATGTGGTAATGGTCAAGAAACACAACGGAAAGTGGAGGATGTGCGTAGACTTCACAGATCTCAACAAAGCTTGTCCCAAGGATCCCTATCAACTTCCACGAATAGATCGGTTGGTGGATTCAATTTCTGGCTTTGAAGTGTTGAGCTTTTTGGATGCTTACTCAGGGTATCATCAAGTGCGGATGGCTGAATCCGACAAAGAAATGACCGCCTTCAGAGCTGCTGGGGGCCTTTATTACTATGAGATGATGCCGTTTGGGTTGAAAAACGCGGGTTCGACGTATCAGCGGATGGTCAACCAGGTTTTCAGTTCGCAGATTGGAAGGAATATGGAGGCTTACATAGATGACATGGTAGTGAAGTCAATCGGACAAAACCACGTCGCTGATCTTCAAGAAACTCTCAACAATGTCAGAAAGCACTCTATGAAACTCAATCCAGCGAAGTGCACATTTGGGATCCAGGCGGGCAAGTTTTTGGGTTTTATGGTTAGCCGTCGCGGCATCGAGGCAAACCCAGAAAAGATACAAGCTCTCCTCGATATGAGAGAGCCCACAACGATCAAGGAAGTTCAAAGGCTAAATGGCCGTATCGTCGCACTTGGTCGCTTCATAGCAAAGTCAGCTGAAAAGTGCCTTCCCTTCTTTAAAATTCTGAAAGGAGACAAGACATTTTCGTGGGGCGTGGAATGTTCACAAGCTTTTCAAGCTTTGAAGGAATATCTAGGCAAGCCACCTCTTTTAGTCAGCCCAGCAGCAGGGGATGTATTATTTTTATATCTAGCGGCTTGGATCAGATTTCGCCGTTTTGTAAAGGAGGCCGGAACCCTCCGATCCCGAGTTTTATGTAAGTAAAGCTCGATCCGATGAGCCGCTATTTTAACATCGCAAGTTAGGACTTTCTCTCTTGTTATTGCTCCTCGAAACTCGGGCCTATCGCATCCCTGAATTTGATAATTGTTTTAACCTAGGAAGGAAATCAAGACAAATATTGCACAAGCCGGACTTTATCGCCTCCTCGAGAAATCGAAATTACCGAATTTGATATCCAATATCAACCAGGAAGCTCAAGGGCAAACCTTGCCAACTTTATCGTACCCACGGTCAACTCACCACAACCAAGCTAGATACAATGGACCCGGGCATCAAAAAGCAGACTAGAGCAATGTGGCTGTTGTACGTCGATGGAGCATCAAATCGGAATGGTTGTGGGGCCGGAGTCATTTTGATGGATCCTGGAACTACGGAGGAGATCGAAAAAGCTCTAAGGTTTGAGTTTGCGGCCACAAATAATCAAGCCGAGTATGAAGCAGTCATAGCAGGGCTCAAGCTCGCAAAGGAGTTAAACGTGGGGAATGTGGAGGTTTATTGTGACTCTCAACTTATCATCAAACAAATCTCGGGGGATTATGACACACATTGTGATATTCTCGAAAAATACGGTAAAGTTGTTCGACAGCTAGTAGCGGGATTTCAATGTTGCGAATTTATCAGAATCAAAAGAGAGGACAACGAGCGGGCAGACTATCTATCAAAACTCTCTCTGGAAGAAGAGCTCGCGGATCCTTCCATCATGATTGAATATTTAGCGACACCTACAATCGAAGCAATAGAGGTTATGGATATAGATTCATCACCTGTGGTCGCATGTTGGATGGATGAGATACACACTTACATCGAAGCTGGCACTTTGCCCGACGGGGCGGACAAATCACGCACCCTCAGGAGAAGAGCTACAAGGTATGTCATAATTAGCGGAGCTCTTTATATAAGGTCAGCTACAAAGCCTCTTTTGTGGTGTGTTCGACAAGAGGAAAGCATGGTGATTCTTAACGAGCTTCACCAAGGTGTGTGCGGAGGACATCCAGCTAGTCGCTATTTGGCACAAAAGGTTTTAACTGCAGGGTATTACTGGCCAAGTATTCTTAGAGACTCGGAGAAACT
The DNA here is from genome assembly GCA_026214975.1 of Gentiana macrophylla. NCBI lineage: Eukaryota > Viridiplantae > Streptophyta > Magnoliopsida > Gentianales > Gentianaceae > Gentiana > Gentiana macrophylla. Next base: position 4,764,858 of record CM047808.1, on the reverse strand, counting down.
AGTCAGAGAATGTCCGGAATGTCAGAAGCATGCGGATATCCCCCGAATACCATCTGTCGAGCAGAGCATTGTGGTCGCACCTTGACCTTTCGATATGTGGGGACTCGATCTTATCGGACCTTTTCCGACAGGAAGAGGAGGATGCAAAGTCATGATAGTTGCCGTGGATTATTTTACGAAGTGGATCGAAGCTAAGCCTATGGCAAAGATAGGCGCAAAGGATGCGGGTTATTTCTTACATGATCAAATTTTCTCTCGCTTTGGTATTCCGCGGGCAGTGGTGTCAGACCACGGTCCGCAGTTTCGTACGAAATTTTCAAACCTTTGAGCAAAATTCAAAGTAAAGCATTGGCAATCATCTGTAGCATATCCACAGGGTAATGGCCAAGCTGAGGCCAGCAACAAGCAAGTAATTAAGATGCTGAAGAAAAGTGTGGATGATAAAGCAAAAGCAGGGGGATGGGTAGACGAGTTACCCGCCATCTTGTGGTCTCTCCGCACCACCATCAAAACACCAACAGGTGAAACTCCTTTCGCTTTAACTTATGGATCAGAGGCCACGAGTCCGGTTGAGATGGCTCTGCCAAGCATCAGGGTCGCTCTGTACGACCCCGAGGATAATATATTGAATAAGCAAATCGATCTTGATTGGCAGAAGAAAAAAGAGTAATGGCTTATCAGCGGTTATTGAATTACAAACAGATAGCTAAGAAAGAGCATGATAAACGTATCCGCGACCACTCGTTCAAAGTGGGGGATTTCGTTCTTCGCAATAGAAAAGCGACGGGCATGGAACCTGATAAGGGTAAACTGACAGCGAACTGGGAAGGACCTTATCAGGTGGCAAAAGAGGTCAAAAAAGGAACTTATGTACTGAAGAATCATGAAGGTTACGAACTCAACAGACCTTGGCATGCGGATAATCTTAAGAGATACTATATGTAATAATCGGATAGGGTTATGGCTATCCTCTTGTCAACGATGAGAGTGTCTAGGCTTTCTTTGTAATTTTTTATCACCTAGCGGGGTGATGAAAATCTTATAAAATCCAATTTTACATTACATCTTTCATATGGCATTTTTCTCGGGGCAGGAAATTTTTAAGCAAAGATCTCGGCTTCCCCTCAACCTTTGTCAAAAAGTGGGGGCTATATGAGGAATTTTTTAACAACAAGCCACGCCGCCAAATCTCATATCAAGCAGGGGCTCACCCTCCGGAAATTTTATTCCAAAAAGCAATTTCTTTGATATCAGATTCGAAAAGAGCGAATAACGGCCACACAGTTGACTTAGATAAGATTCCAGGGGGCAAATTTTCAAGTACACTAGCGGCTTGGAATCTTATCTAACCCAAGGGGGATTGTTCGGATTCAATTACAATAATAAAGTCGAGCAAGCAAGTAAAAGACGAACAGAAAGTAAACTGGCAAAACCATCATCAAAGCTCAATATACAAGTTGCAAATGGAAACAAGAAAAGTTATGCGGAAAAGTAAAAATAAGTTACAAGTTCCAAATCATAAATGTTTTAAGGCAAAGTCAAATCAGAAATTACAACAAATCCGGACAAAAGCAAAGCTAGACATCATCTGGGCGGTTGTCTTCATCATGAATATTGGCAGAGTGGAGGGTGGAATAGAGCAGCTTGTCGACATCTGGTTCGGAGGAGATAGGCGTTGTGAAACCCTCAGTCGGCACGATAGGCGTGGTGACGCCTTCAGCAGTCTGGCCGTCAGTTTGCTCTTGGGCTTGCTCACCAGCTTCATATTCGGCGTCGACCGGTTCAAGCTCACATCGAACTAATTCCCTCAGATTATCTTCTGCGACCACAGGAGCGACCCAGCCTGGAGAAAACTTGGGAACATAAGCCTCAAGCTCCTTAGCCGAGTAAGGAATCCGCACATGATAACCCCTTAGTTCTTCCTCAAAAGGGTGTGTTAGAATCCAGTTTTGTAAAGTTTCAATATCTGGATCCTCGCTACCCCGGGCCCACAAACAGCGGGCAAGATGATAGCCGCCCTGGTCGAAGCCCATAACAAAATTGTCGTCAACTTCGGCGCTCATATCGGCCATCTTCTGATTCAAAACGGTGACTGCCCGCTGAGCCTCATCGCATTTAGCTTGCAGCTGCTCCATTAAATTGGTTGAATTCTTGAGATTTGGCCACACGCTCCTTCGCAAGTGCCTCCGAACGGGCAGCATTCTGCTCAGCCTCTACTCGCATTCTATCAGATTCTGCCCGCAGTTTATCGGCCTCTACCCGCGCCTTACGCTCTTGGGCAAGCGCTCCCTCCAGCGCCTTTTTCTCCAGAGCCAGCTGCTTCACTTTGTCCTTTTCTGTTTCCAATTCACCATGAAGTTGCGCCATGGTGTCATGAGATTTATCCAAGCTTTCTTGGACTCCTCCGCCTCTCTAGCACTATCAGCACTTATGGCTATGGTCTCGATATGATCATTTATAAATTGGGCCAACCCGGTGCCGAACTGAAAAGGAACAAATATGCGAGGTCAATATCAACTTGGGAAAAATAAAGCAATGACAAATAAAGCAAAGAAAGATAGACTTTACCGTGCTCACAACGGTGCCGTACAAGCCCCAAAAATCTTCTGCATTGGGAACAAAGGTACGGCGTGGGGTGGTTTGGTCCGCCAGGACGACCCTGTCAGCAATTCCTCGGTTGATCTCCAGGTTAACATTTGGGGGAAGGACCCACCTCAAATGCTTTAGGGGGGGGGGGGACATCTGCGATCCCTTTCGAGATCGCCTTCGCCATGGATATATTGAGGAGTTGGTCCATAAACTTCTCGTCCAACCATACGGCTGGAAAACCCGCCGGACCCACGGGCATATTTCTGGGTAGCACCGTCATCTGGGTGCCCGCGGTTACAGATTCTTCGGCCACACTTTTGCCTTTGTCAAGGGCAGAGGCCTTGCTCGCAGCCTCCCTAACCACTGCCTCTCTGTCCGCATCGGCTTTCTCTCTGGCCTCATCTTTTTTGGATTTCTTGTGGGGGAGGAGCATCTTGATCGCCGCTGCCACTTTCAGCGCGGGCAGCATCTTCAGATATGACTCTCTTCTTTTGGCTGGCAGGTGGCGGCTTTGGGAGAGTGGTCTGTTTTAGGGCCTTGCTCGCCCCATTTGTGGCCGCAATTGGTTTCGTCGGTGGTACGGCCGTCTTATTTACCTGCGAGCTAGAGGTCCCCGCCGCCCCCGCGGTCAGACTGACCTTTGGAAGTTCAGTCCGCACATTTATTAGATCTTTTGCTCTGCGTACCTCACCCGCCGTCTTCATTCGGCCCAAAGCGTTGCAGTGACTCAGTTTATCCATGGTACCTGAAAATTACAAAGCATATTAGCAAACAAGTATGTGGTGGTCAAAGAAGGAAAGACGCAAGTATAAAAAATAACAAGTAAGAATCCTACTCGGTGCTCGTTTAGATGGATCGCCTCGACATGTGGTACATCGGGAGGGTAGACATATTGCATGATGGCACTCTCCGTACCAATCGGGGTGGGTTGGCAATGGATCGACAGGTGTAATGGGATCGCCAACCCCTGCAGCGGGAAGCCCCGCTAACCGAAGATACGGTTCGCTAATGTCAAGAAGCGCTCTCCAGTTGTATGCGCGAGCTTGATCCTCGTTTCTGCGAGTATAGCCTAGATCGTCCTTTACTTCGGCTATGAACTCGTCGTCGTCATCCTGGGTTTTTATGTCTTTAAGGTGTTCGGTTTTCACAGAATTTGCGGGCAGTTTCGCAAAGGGCCATCCCACCCGTGATTCCACCTTCATGCACCTCTTATCCCAGTCCGCTACTTTATATGGGAGGTCGAATAGCAGGCGGGGCCGACCACTATTTGATCGACTACGCGGCTGAATCTGGCCGGCGTCACCTTTCCGCGAAAAGGAGTAAAGATAAAGCAGAGCGCCCATAGAGGGTTCGCGTCCTTTCAATCTGCTGATTATTATGAAGGACATCACAACGCGAACAACGCCCAAACTGAGGTCGCAGGGCATCACCTTCAGCTCATCCATAAACTTCACGAAAAACGGATCGAAGGGAGGTCTGAGTCCGGCTACGAAATGATCGAAGTGAAGCCAGATATAATCCTTAGTCTCGCGGCCACATGTTCTTGATACATTAGCCGCTCCCATGCTCGCAAACCGGTAATCGGAGGGTATGTCATATATGACCAGCGAGGACGTGTAATCTGTGAGGCTCCTCATTCCCCTCCATTGAGATATGAGCTCGCGGTCAGCTTTCTTTTGCGAGGTCAGCTCGGCGGTAACTTCCGCGGACCTTGTCTTGGCCGGTCTTTTTCTGCTCGTGGTCGACGTTCCAGGAACCTCAGAAGAGCTCGCGGCTCCCCTAACCAACGAGCTCAGCACTACCCTATCCTCATCCTCGTCATCATCTTCATCCTCAATCTCACCCTCAACGGCACCATAGCCGATAAGAGCGACGTCTTCCTCCGGTTCTGCCTCTCTTACTCTTGTCAGGTTAGACTCACCGGCCATCTGCACATCCTCGCCTGATCCGTGACCGGCGTCAACCCGAACTTCCTCATTTGACTGCATATCTTCAGAGGACATTCTGAGAAAGAAAAAGGGCAAGGTGGACACGTTTAATCACCCAGACATGATAGTTGGGCCGAGGTGAAAGCGAGTACACCCCGACACCTCGCCCCTCTATCTTCTTTGAATAAAAAACCCACAAAAACCTATCTTTTTCTTAAACACTCACCCAGAAAAATCCCAGATAAATTACCCACAATCACACACACATTCATACAGGAATGAGTGATGTGTCAACATACAAACACAGAAATCAACAATAAACATACAAATGATGCTGAAAAACATGGTTTCAATACCCTGTCCTACTCAGAAATAAACTAGGGCAACATCAATACGAGAAAGCAAAAAGAAATTAAAGTTACGATTTTGGAATGAAATCAGAACGAAAAATGGAAAAAGAGAGGAGATTTTGGTACCTGATCGTTGAAAAAAGATAAGAGACTGGCTGTTTGCTGAGAAAAACGCCTGATCGGAGCTCTGTTAATCCTTGCCGGAAATCGCCTTTCTCGCCGGAGTTTTGTAATTACCGAAGTTATTTTTACCAAAAGTGGTGAAGGGGGGAGGAAGACTCCATTTTATAGAGGGGAAAAAGGCAGGAGCAGTTATTCGGATTTTTGAAATTTGAAACGTCAAACTGACGTCGGTTCATATCCCAAGAAACGGCAGCCAATCAGAATGAGCGGCGAGTCAGATCGTACACGACTTCTCACGTGTTTTGATGTGATGTTTCGGTTACCGGTACATTCCCTTTCATTTCTAGTCGCCTAGATATCAGCGGTCATAACTCAAGTCCGACAGAGCGTTGTCGACAACTAAGCCCAACAGAGCGTTGTTGGCAGCTAAGCCCGATATAACGATTATCGGCGATCAAAGCCTGTTCACTTCAATGCACAGCAAGTTACTGGTGGTTTCGTTCAACACTAGTTTAAGCCCGATATAGCGACTATCGGCGATCAAAGCCTGTTCTCTACAATGCACAGCAAACTCCAAATGGTTTTCACTTTTCTGACATAATTTCTACTCTCCGCCTGGGCGGGCACGACCAGTCGCAGAGTAGGGGGCCATTGATATACCCAACCCGCAACAGGACACTGTTCTAGAGGATTGGGCTTATTGACCCGGCCCAATACAAATCATATGGGCCTCGATGGTGTAGCCGCTTCCATATATAGGAAGCTGTCCGCTACATCTGAGTTGCCCTACTGTCCGCTACTTCTAAGCTGGGCGTATCTCCATCATATGGTTTCCTCTTCTTATAGTCAAGGCAAGAACGTAGCCGCTGTCCGATGATCGCTGCTCACCTACATCTCAAGATTACCATCACAGACAGCGCATACGGACACCTGGCAAGGCTACTTGTATTATACAGTGCATATGGATATTTGGCAAGGACATTTGTAATACCTGTATAATTTACCTTTAATTATATCATTAGCTATCTAGTCATGAACAGTAAACCGACTTACTTGTCTATAAATAGGAGATCATATGTAATAGCAATCCACCTGCAAATTAATATACACAGACCAAGCTCTGTCAATTTGTCGACTCACATATATCTTCATACGTTTGATTTGTCCGACCACTCAGTTCTTAATCGCCACCTTACCCTCTCCGGAGGAATCACACATAAACAACCTCTTATCCTCAAGATTGACACTGTTACCGCAAACCTGGTATTCCACGTGATATCAATAATAAATAAATACCACCATATTAATTTACCACTATAACCCTTATAGCTCAAGATAAACTTTCCTTATTTGGTTATCATCTATAACCACATTTTAATCCGGCTGGATGTTCATATGTGTGTGACCCGATAGGCTTCCGAATATGTTGTCCGTAGACACAAAGTGCAAATTACGAAAATGCCCTTCATGCCTAACGATCACGGGATAGCGTCTAGCAACACACCTTGACCCCTAATCATCGGAAGAGTCAAATGCAATGACTACTACCTTTCATGTGAAACAGTTACCGTGTAACTTACAATCCTATCGCTGTAATAATATCCATGCGGTCGTTCGTCAAGTGTCAAACATTAACGACCGTATCTTATAATATGGATATCAAGCTCTCTCGAAGTAACACGTTTACTCCCACTTTGCAAAGATTCACGAGAACAAGACATTCCTTATAAGAAGGCCCTTTCGGATATTTACCCCCACTGATAGGGTACGCGATTCCCAGACGACCAAACATGTATACTCCGTATGCTTCAGTATCATACCCAATCACTACCGCATGATCGCCCCATGGCTAGGGGAAACCTCAATAGTGTCAAAGCTGTTGAAATAGTGTCCTAAACCCAATCGGGTTGGACCGGATCCTACAGGGTCGGATCATTTGTACTATTTCTTTATGTTTATGCATATATAAAATGGCTTATTCTGTTGTCATATATATGTTCTTTTAAAGAACCAATTATGAATTGTTATATGATAACGTCCTTAGTATTAAACTGTGATAGAGAAACCATGATAGGAGATTATGGTTGATGAGATCTCTAATCACTTTAATGAGTTTGATACTTAAATGTCTCTAGGCTGACGTACCATCAAACAGGGCATTGATAGTATAAACAGACTAGCACGTATTAGATGTCTTCTGTCTTTAAGGACAGGGATACATCTTGTCTATGGAAGTGTAGAGACACTTGGACTGTACGTGGACGTGTATTAGAGAATGCGTACGTTAGACTGACCCACTTGCACAGATAAGTGTCACACTATGTGGCGGTTGTGTAATTATCCTTAGGACCGGAGTCTGCATGGCATCACAGTGTGGATTGTCATGCTTTGACACTATTGAGGTTTCCCCTAGCCATGGGGCGATCATGCGGTAGTGATTGGGTGTGATACTGAAGCATGCGGAGTATACATGATTGGTCGTCCGGGAATCGCGTACCCTATCAGTAGGGGTAAATATCCGAAAGGGCCTTCTTATAAGGAATGTCTTGTTCTCGTGAATCTTTGCAAAGTGGGAGTAAACGTGTTACTTCGAGAGAGCTTGATATCCAGATTATAAGATACGGTTGTTAATGTTTGACACTCGATGTACGACCGTATGGATATTATTACAGCGATAGGATTGTAAGTTACACGATAATCGCTTTCACATGAAAGGTAGTAGTCATTGCATTTGACTCTTTCGATGATTGGGGGTCACGGTGTGTTGCTAGACGCTATCCCGTGATCGTTAGGCATGAAGGGAATTTTCGTAACTTGCACTTTGTGTCTATGGCCAACATATTCGGAAGCCTATCGGGTCACACACATATGAATATCCAGCCGGATTAAAATGTGGTTATAGATGATAACCAAAGAAGGAAAGTTTATCTCGATACTATAAAGGTTATAGTGGTAAATTAATATGGTGGTATTTATTTATTATGAATAAATTAAATACAAGATATTAATTATGATGATTAATTAAATATGTATATTGATACATATATTTTCGAAATTAATGATATATGATATATATTGATTTTGCAAATTAATTAATCATAACATTATATTAATTAAAGAATTTTCCATAAGTTGATTCATGGACAAAAGTGGCGCCATTCATAGTGTGTACATGACACATTTGGATTGTGCAATTTAATTAATAAGATTACCATAATATTAATATGTGATATTAATTGATTTTAAGAAAAATAGATTTATGGTAATAACATAATTTATATTCAATATAAGATATTGGAAAATTAAATTATGGAAAGAGAGATAAATCACATTAATTACTTTTCCTTATTTTATTGGAAAGAGATTTTTCTTCTCCTACACTCAACCCTCAATGTGGCGCCCCAACTAGTATAAATAATAGGGGTTGTCAAGCTCTTTTGTACACCATTCTTCCAAGAGCAATTGTTCTTGTGAAAAATTGCAAGAACTCATAGTTCTTGTGTAAGAAAGAGGGGGGCTTCCTTTAGTGAGTTTGTGAGGGAAGAAAAGGTCCGGTCTAGCAATCGGAACTTTTCAATAGCAATCCTTGGTGGGATTCCGGCGGGCTGTTTGTGTGGACTGGCGGTAGAGGCCGAACACTTGGGCGGCTCCATGCTGAACTACTCTCCTTAGACGGTCAAAGCGTCGATCTTTTAGATCAACCAAGGTAACCGCCGTCTTTAGTTTATTCGTTTATTGCTTAAACGAAGTCGATCTTGGGGAAAAGGAAATCAAAATTTTGAATTCCGCTGCGTTCCCGCGTTGATTTCCTAACAGTGGTATCGGAGCGAGCTTCGAGCTTAAGCAATAAGCATGTTTATTAGCGTAGTTAATTTTATCGTTTTAAATCACGTAATTAAAACTTGAAAGATTTTGATTCGTAAAACGATACATGAAAAGAAGAATTTTTGTTTTGTGTATTTTATGTTTCAATATAGTTTATAGTTGTGATTAATCGATAGATGCAAGATTCAAATCACGATACGTTAAGTCGAGGTTGAGTGATGGATTCTCGGTGAACCCACTCTTCGATAATTTGATGTGTTCGACTTTTCGTCCCCTTGATATTTATTGTGCATAGATATCTCGTTGTTTAGTTGTGTAATGGTTTAAGAAACCAACGACATCCCTTTTGATTACGAATCAAAAGGAAAGAAACAAAAGAGAGATTTAATTTTAATTTAATTTTAGAATAGTTCTAATTAATTAAAATTAAAATTAAAATCATTTAAAATTAATCGTTAATTTTATTTCGATTAAAATCATTTAATTAATTAAATGTTAATTAGTTAATTGATTAGATAAAATTATTTAATGGATTAAATGTTAATTGATTAATTAAGACGCAAGTAGTTAAATTTAATTTTATCTTTTTCATAAGATGTTATTGTATGGATTAGATAGTGTAGATATAATGTGATTATATGGACCCCGATTGATCATGGACTCGACCGATAGGATAGATGTGAATGATTTAATTTTCTGTTGGTTTAAAAGTTGTCCTAGACCGTTATGAAGAACGTGATCTAGTTTATTTTCTGCATTTATCCCATTCCCGTTGGCTCCCCCCGGTGCGGCGGGTATATTAGATAGAATTGAATGTAACAAGAATGGAGCAGAAGATGGAGACCAAAGAAACACGAAAATGAAGATCCCATTGAGGAATGGCGCATTGTGTAACACCCCGGTTTCCAATCCCGTCGGCCGCCGACATTGGTATCCGAAGTGCCACACATCACGACACACAGTCGTGGCAGTAACGTCCAACAATCCACAACAGAAAATGAAACATCCACCATTCATTATTTTAAAACGTTGAATTAATACAAATCACAGTAAACAAGTGAAAACATACGGAAATGTCAAAACGTTTCAAATGTCAAAAAGGAAGGTCCACTAAGGTGAAACATGTGACAGTGACTACGTGGCTCTCAAAACCCCGCATCTTCCCAGCAACGAGCAATCAATCCAAGGAATTTACCTGCTAAGGGTCTGCTCCCCAAAAATGGATCATAGCAGGATCATCAGAAAAAAGCACAACTAAAAGTTGAGTAAGAATAAATCTAGCATACGAAAAATGAAAGTTGTCAACAACTTAAGAAAGCTTCTAAAACAGATATCAAAACCAAGACAAGGCAAATACAACCAACACATAGAAGATACAATCCATCACACTAACTCAACCTAAAGGTCCCGAGATGTGCACATCCCTCAAAAAGGTAACCCTTAACGAGGAGGATCCTAAAGGTCATCCAATGGTACCATTAAAATGGCCCATCACGTACTGGGGTGCAAGGAAACCTTCCCGGGTTCGCGGCTTCGGGTGCTACCCTATCCGGCCCGACCACACCACTGTCTGCAACTCCCCAAATACATCAAAGTCATTGAAGTCGTAAGGAAACCTTCCCGGGTTTACGGCTTTGGGAGCTACCCTATCCGGCCCAACCACTACGGGTCTACGAACTTCAATGCCCAAAATCCAAAACCCAATGTTACCAATACCGTTGTCTCATCAAAACACAACTTACAAAACATGCTCATAAGATTTATCCATAACTAACAAAGAAGGAAGGACACTTAAACTGAACGTCCGTCTGAAATGTTGGACGCCCGTTTGGAAGAAGTAGACGCCCTTCCAAGATCTCGAGCAGCGTCCCAAGAAACTGTTACATCCTGAATCGATTTTTAGCACCTGGACGTCCGTCCATTATACTTGGACGCCCGTCCACCAGAAAACTTTACATCCTGAATCAAAAATAGCCCTTCAGACGCCCGTCCAGGAATCCGGACGCCCGTCCGAGTTGAGACCAAGACTGGACGCCCGTCCTCTCAAGGCAGACGCCCGTCCAGCCTGGGTTTCAACTAAAACCCTAAAATCTTCAACACGGATTCATCTCGATTCTCAACCCCAAAAACCAGTAAAAACAACACAGCAGCACATAAGTTCTTTACCCAAAAGTACCACAACATCATAGGCTTTAAAACGAAACCGCAACTCACTAGATTGGATGCTTAGCATCCCCAAACATGACAACCAAGCGTAAACGTGTTTAATCAAAACATTGACAGCATTACACTACATAAAGTGACAGCATTACATTCTGAAAACGCCTCAAACAACCCCAATTACCCCTAACAAACCTTAAACCACAACACCAATCATCCCAAAATCATACACAACTTACATATCATTTAAAAATATCATGTTTCGAACCAACTAAACACAGACCATAGAGATATCCTTACCGGTTGTGCTGTGTTTCTTGAAAGCTCTTGCTAACGAATTAAAACCGTTCTTCTACGAAGCCCGAATCTATATCTACAAATAGAAGGAAGGATAAAACATCACAACACAATTCTAATGAAAATCGAAACCACTCCCCCCTCCACACGCATGAGTGGATCGGCCATGGCCTTTGGCCGGCCGATCGTCATACTCGAATTGTAGGAGAAAAAGAGACGACGCTTACCGATGACGACGACGACGACAATTGGGAATCCTCAACACCAAGGAGAGAAAAATTTTTTTAGGATCCATATCTTTGATCCGTAAATGCTTTAGTTGTACCGAGAGTGGTGAACTAATTAAAAGGTGATGAACCGAAAGGGAAAATGCCTCTTTAGCAGATTATTAATCCAAGACTTACGAATGAATATGTGTCTTTCTTGTTAGTTTCGGTGGGGTGGTGGATCATAGGTGTGTTCTAGTTGTTTTAAATCTTTCTTTAAACAAATTTTCACGTATCGTCTTTCTTTTCACTTTTGCTACCTTAGTTTGTTAATTGAAAATCCGAGATCATAATCATCAACTTTATAGAAGAAATCGAAGGCAAAAACTCTTTTTCGTACAAGTCCCTGCGGATACGATCCGGTTTCACCACTAGCTGCGAGCCTTCGCACTTGGGGCTGACATCGGTTTTATTTTATTACTTGTTATCTTTTGCTTTGCATAAAACCGTGAACAACGAGCCTCAGATGATCGGCGTGTTCTTCCTTAGTCTTAGAGTAGACCAGGATGTCGTCAATAAATACTACTACAAACTGGTCCAAATAGGGCCTGAATACCCGGTTCATCAAATCCATGAAAACTGCTGGTGCGTTGGTCAATCCGAAAGGCATGACCGTGAATTCGTAGTGTCCGTACCTGGTACGAAATGCGGTCTTTGGGATATCCGCATCTGCTACCCTGAGCTGGTGATACCCTGATCGCAAATCAATCTTCAAGAAGATACCTGCCCCCCGTAATTGATCGAACAAGTCATCGATCCTCGGTAAGGGATACTTGTTCTTCACTGTGACGTTGTTCAGCTCCCGGTAATCGATACACAGCCGCATACTACCATCCTTCTTCTTCACAAACAACACCGGTGCTCCCCAAGGTGACACACTCGGTCGGATGTACCCCTTATCAAGCAGTTCTTCCAATTGTACCTTCAGTTCTGCTAATTCTTTAGGTGCCATAAGGTACGGTGCTTTCGAAATTGGTCCGGTCCCGGGTACCAACTCCACTGCAAGCTCTACCTCTCTCTGGGGTGGCATACCTGGTATCTCGTCCGGGAATACATCCTCAAAATCACGGACTACATCGATGTCCGTCAGTTTAGGATCCCCTGTGCTTGCATCATGTACGTGACACATAAACAACGGGTACCCTTTCATGACGAGAGATCTCAAAGTCACCCCCGAAATGACCTTCACGTTGGGTTTATCCACAAATCCCTTGTAAGATACTCGCACCCCTTTAGGGCCTCTCAAAGTCACCTTCTTCTGCTCACAGTCAATTTTGGCTTTATGCCGGTTCAGCCAATCCATACACAAAAGGACGTCGAAGTTCTCGAGAGGGAACTCGATCAAGTCAACAGATAAGTTGACTCCCATAATTACCAATGGTACATCTCTATACAACTTAGAACATGGCACTAACTCTCCTGACAGTTGCATAAACTGACAGTCGATTACCTCAAAAGTAGCTAAACCCAACTTCGAAACATGCGAACTCGCTACAAAGGAACATGATGCACCCGAATCGAAAAGCACATAAGATAAAAGGGAGTTAACCAGAAAATTACCCGTCACCACGTGGTTGCTCTGCTCGGCCTCCCCTCTGCCCAATGCGAATAACTTCCCGTCTCGATTCCTCCAGGCTCTGATCGTACTAGCCGACCCTGATGGTCGGTTTCTGTTTCCACCGGTGGCCGTAGGTGTACCCCTCGTCGGCTCTGTCTGGGGTACTACTCTGCTGCTGGTTACCCCTACCCATGTTTCCCGGGTTGCTCCTTGGAGTCCCTCCCATGTTGCTTCCTGTAACCGATGCCGACCCGGCGGGTGTTGGGGCCGTAAAACACTCAAATCTTCTGTGACCAAGCTTCCCGCAATTATGACACTGGACTTGTACACCTGCACAATCCGTACCCGGATGATTTCTCTGGTACCTCTTACAATGATAGTTTCGTGGTCGACTGAACCCCTGAGAGTTACCCCTTGCTGGCTGACCACCGCTGCCCCTAGTAAAGTGGGAATTTTCGAAAAGATGATCGCCCGTTGGTCCCCAAGATTACTCCGCTCACTGCTGGCCCGATTATTCTCGAGACGCTCTTCCTCTTATTATTGATAGCGTATGCCGCTTTAACCTCCTTTCGAATCCTCTCAATATTGCATGCTACCTCACACATCTCCTTTAGGCTCGTGAAGCCCCTGCTTGCTCCCATACGATCCCGGATCGCCAAATCTAAGTATTGTTCGAACTTTACCATCTTAGCCTCTTCAGTTTGGTACTAGCTCAGATGCATAGACTGCCAAATCAACAAACTTCTCGTAATATTCTTGAACCGTCATATCCCCCTGTCGGAGATTATCGAACTCAACTCGCAGCTCTTTCCACTTAGATTCGGGAAAGAACTCACGTCTCAGTTCCTGCTTAAATTCGGTCCAGTTCAATGGTACCACCACTGTTTCCCCTTGCTCGTTTTCCGTTTGCGCCAACCGATCCTTGTTCGCATCCCACCACAAATCAGCCCTGTCAACCAAGTAGAAAGCAGCTTGGTCGACCTTCAATTCCTCTGGACAGCCCAGAGTGGCAAATATCTTCTCAAACTCTCTAATCCACCGTTCAAGCCCCTTAGGGTCTCCTTTGCCATCATACTGGCTGGGCCTCTGCTGACTCACGGCCCTAGTCATGCCAGTAGCTGACCCCTGAGAACGGCCCACCGTCAGCTTATTAACCGCTTGAATCAGATCTTGATTCATCTTGACCAGCTGATCAATCAGCTGATCCTTCTCATTTCCTTGTCTAGGGGGCATAGCTAAAGCTACAAAAATAAACAATCACCTGTTTAGTTATCATGGCAATTACCATTCACATATACTAGTACTTATTGCCTAAGATAGTTCCAACATATAGCCACATCTCCACATACATCAGTACTTACCCTACAATTCATGCATAGGACTCAATACCTACCCCCACACATCCTCACTGTGCTTATTTTAGTGAATTTATTCTTAGGGTTCATTTTAGGTGGGCCTGGAGTCGATGTGTCTCTGATACCACTTTGTAACACCCCGGTTTCCAATCCTGTCGGCCGCCGACATTGGTATCCGAAGTGCCACACATCACGACACACAGTCGTGGCAGTAACGTCCAACAATCCACAACAGAAAATGAAACATCCACCATTCATTATTTTAAAACGTTGAATTAATACAAATCTCAGTAAACAAGTGAAAACATACGGAAATGTCAAAACGTTTCAAATGTCAAAAAGGAAGGTCCACTAAGGTGAGAACATGTGACAGTGACTACGTGGCTCTCAAAACCCCGCATCTTCCCAGCAACGAGCAATCAATCCAAGGAATTTACCTGCTAAGGGTCTGCTCCCCAAAAATGGATCATAGCAGGATCAACAGAAGAAAACTGTCAACTAAAAGTTGAGTAAGAATAAATCTAGCATACGAAAAATGAAAGTTGTCAACAACTTAAGAAAGCTTCTAAAACAGATATCAAAACCAAGACAAGGCAAATACAACCAACACATAGAAGATACAATCCATCACACTAACTCAACCTAAAGGTCCCGAGATGTGCACATCCCTCAAAAAGGTAACCCTTAACGAGGAGGATCCTAAAGGTCATCCAATGGTACCATTAAAATGGCCCATCACGTACTGGGGTGCAAGGAAACCTTCCCGGGTTCCCGGCTTCGGGTGCAACCCTATCCGGCCCGACCACACCACTGTCTGCAACTCCCCAAATACGTCAAAGTCATTGAAGTCGTAAGGAAACCTTCCCGGGTTTACGGCTTTGGGAGCTACCCTATCCGGCCCAACCACTACGGGTCTACGAACTTCAATGCCTAAAATCCAAAACCCAATGTTACCAATACCGTTGTCTCATCAAAACACAACTTACAAAACATGCTCATAAGATTTATCCATAACTAACAAAGAAGGAAGGACACTTAAACTGAACGTCCGTCTGAAATGTTGGACGCCCGTTTGGAAGAAGTAGACGCCCGTCCAAGATCTCAGACGCGTGTCCAAGGAAACCTGTTACATCCTGAATCGATGTGTAGCACCTGGACGTCCGTCCATTATACTTGGACGCCCGTCCACCAGAAAACTTTACATCCTGAATCAAAAATAGCCCTTCAGACGCCCGTCCAGGAATCCGGACGCCCGTCTGAGTTGAGACCAAGACTGGATGCCCGTCCTCTCAAGGCAGACGCCCGTCCAGCCTGGGTTTCAACTAAAACCCTAAAATCTTCAACACGGATTAATCTCGATTCTCAACCCCAAAAACCAAGAAAAACAACACAAAGACACATAAGTTCTTTTACCAAAAGTACCACAACATCATAGGCTTTAAAACGAAACCGCAACTCACTAGATTGGATGCTTAGCATCCCCAAACATGACAACCAAGCGTAAACGTGTTTAATCAAAACATTGACAGCATTACACTACATAAAGTGACAACATTACATTCAAAACGCCAAACAAACAACCCCAATTACCCTAACAAACCTTAAACCACAACACCAATCATCCCAAAATCATACACAACTTACATATCATTTAAAAATATCATGTTTCGAACCAACTAAACACAGACCATAGAGATATCCTTACCGGTTGTGCTGTGTTTCTTGAAAGCTCTTGCTAACGAATTAAAACCGTTCTTCTACGAAGCCCGAATCTATATCTACAAATAGAAGGAAGGATAAAACATCACAACACAATTCTAATGAAAATCGAAACCACTCCCCCCTCCACACGCATGAGTGGATCGGCCATGGCCTTTGGCCGGCCGATCGTCATACTCGAATTGTAGGAGAAAAAGAGACGACGCTTACCGATGACGACGACGACGACAATTGGGAATCCTCAACACCAAGGAGAGAAAAAATTTTTTTCTCTCCTTCTCCTTCACAAGGGGGCTGCGGCAAGAGGGGGAGAAAAAGGGTTCACGTATTTCTTTTTTTTTTTGCCAGGAGGAAGGAAGGCTAAATTGCTAATTGAAGGTTTAAAAGGATTAAAATCTCTTTTTAATTGCCAAAACCCCTTCTAAATCTTTTCTTTTCTTTTTAATTAAGGAAAATGTCATAAATATAAAAATATCCTTCCATTTAATTTAATCGAGATTCTCACTTAAAGGAAGGCGAAATTTCGGGATAAATATCCTATTGGCGGTTGCAGCTAACCTTAGATTGTTACCCGCGGTTTCGTCAGTTTGTATTCGAAACCGTATCTAGGAAAAGTCCATGATCATACCGGTTACTTTACGCATTTATTTATTTTGTGCTTGTATTTATTTTATATGATACTTATAGATGCATGCCTAGGCACGATCTAGATGAATGTGTGTATGATGTATGTATGATAGAGATAGATAGATATATATATATATATATATATATATATATATATATATATATATATATATATATATATATATATATATATATATATAAAATTGATGAGACCATAATAAAATTAATTAAGTGAATTAATTTACGTAAATACTTCCACAACAAAAATCGAGTTATAATATGTCTCCCAATATTATAATGACGGTGAAGAGCCTTTGCTCGGATCCAACTGATCGACCACCGTCGGGAGTTGACCTACCACGGGTATATCGTTATTATCGAGATATGATCGTTACGAGATCTCATGAATATTGGGTTACGACTCGACTAAATTCTTTCGGTGATTGGCCACCGTCAGGGCCGTCTGACTTTAGAGACAAGGGGTTGACTACCACATAGAGATGCGGACTGTCAAAAAGTTGACTAGTCAACCACTAGGAGTCGCATATGATGCGACTGGTAGGAGTACCTACCTTTCGAAATTGCCGAGATTGATCGACCACCGTCGGGGATTAAGGCGACTAGATTGGGTCCCAGCCACTAAAGAATTTTGGAAAATTCTTGAAAGTCAATTGGGAGTAGTTGACTAGTGGGAGCAAAATCATAAACCAAAAGACCATTTTTGATTTTTGCGTGTATAAACAAACAACACTCTCTTTTTTTCATTTTTTATATTGTAGTTAGCAAACTTTATATTTACGTCTTTATTCTCGATTAGTAAAACCAAATATGACTGTTACCTTTTGAGAATCGTTCTCAAATATGGTTAAGTAATTTTAATCCTTTTAGGATAAGCAATGACACGAGCAATCCCATTATAGTAGTTAGAGACAAGGAGACTACATAATTGATGTAGTACTCCGAGACTTTAATTATTAAAGGAAAGCGGAAGCTCATGATATTGGATACGATCCAAGCTGATCATTCAGTCATACGATGACCAATAATTCAAATGTTGAATAAGAATGACCACATCTAATTTTGGAAAGGTTGTTTTCAAAATTATAAGATATAAGTATCGACTTAATTCTATCATTGCTTAAAGGTTAATTAAATAGTTAATGTTTTGAATACGATTCAAAAGGTTAAATAAACTATTTAATAAATTTAGATTTTCTTCTTGTGATCTTTCTTAAAGTCTTATGAAGACTATAATAAGAAACTTTTATAAGTGCTTAAAAGATTGAAAGGAAAGTTAGGGCATGTGCTTAAATAGAGAACTTATCGAAGTTTCTATTCTAGGCAACTGAGTTGAGATAAATCTATCTAAGTTCTAAGTCAACTCTAAGATATATGATACCTTACGAGTGTGATTAATTAGAAATATTGAATAACAAATATGGAAGGTGAAACAAACGTTGTGACACTTACCATATTCTGGATCTAGTAAACTGAAAAGGGAACCAAATAAATGTTATTATGTTCCGGTTCTTATGAAGAACATACTTTCAGTTATTTGTTAGGATTTGGTAGACATATTCAATTGTAAAGAATAAATGTTATTCCGATAAAGTTGGAAGGTCACTGAATCTAACATACTAGATTAATGTCACTATATAGTTGATATATGTGATGAGATCTGAACTAAATATTTGTATGGCTGCTATCCTTGATTTGTGGTTGTTCTAGGCATAGTCTCTCTGGAAGGGAAGCGTGTAATTAAGCGTCATTCTAATGCTGCTGAACCATACGATCATGAATCATGTGGGTTATACGTACCTTATCCAAAGAGGACTAAAGTACCCTTCTAAGAAAATGTTATGAAACCTAGAAGTTTGACTAGAGCCTAAACATACCGATGTTTGTTGGCTCATGATAGTTAATATCAAAAATAAATGTTTATTAATCTCTATGACTATTTTTAGAAATAGTTGAACGTACTTATTGAAGTACGACAATTCGGAAAGCCCGAAAAGTTCGAGCTAGTTCGAATATGAGATTGATGAGCTATTTAGGAATTAATCTCCAATTGGATTGAAGTGATTAATACCTGAAGGGTGTTTCAGAAGTCGTCTGAAAATGAATAAGATTCTCCCTTGAAGGATACCATCTTTGAGATACACAATTAGATTGTGTTCCCAAAATGGAAACAACACTTTATATGATAAAGGTGTGACGCAAGCCATGCAAAGTATCCCTTACCCGTTTCGGGATAGAGCCCTTTTACTTAACCAAGTTCCAAAGAGTAAAGGTTGAATAAATTCCATATTAGATATGGAAGAGGATAATTTCAAATCTATCTTAACCGATAATTTGAAGTTGCCATAGGCAATGTCAGAAAGGCTTGGAGCCTAGTACGAAATATGCGACTTTGTGGAATATCTAAGCTAGTACGCTAGATATTATTTACTTGTCCGCGAAGAAAAATGTTTGTCTCCAAACATGCTGTCTTCTAGAGGAAGTGTTTCTTCCAAAAGAGACAGTGGGAGTAAATAAGATCTCAAAAGAGTTTGAGAACCACATAGATATATTCAACCATTGGAACATGAGTAGATCACTGCTCAGTGCACACAAATGTTCTGTAAGTCTGTGGATAGCCTTAAGCCTGAAAGGGCTGCTGGTATGTTCATCTTGAAGAATGAATATCTCATGACTTATGAAAGAATGTATAAAAGGCAAGATTAAGAGATATGGCCAGGAGCCATAATATCTGAATTAGATTCCATCAGTGACAACCAGGTTGTGAACCTAGTCTGTCTTACCTAGAGGGAATGTCCCTGCAAGGCTGAGCCCAGTTCTATTCAGATGATGCTTGTTACAACTTCGTATCATGGCTATGTATGATAGTGTTGAAAACGTTGGGCAAACAACCTGATGTTCATAGACGATAACATGATATGTGAGCCCACGAGATCCATTTATGGACTCAAAACAAGTTTCTCTAGACGATTTCTTTGTTGGATAATCAAAGGAGTTTGATTTAGTCAAAAGAGGGATATGCCTATGTGCAAAAGGGATAGTGGGAGTGTTACGATTTTTGAGTAAGAGATTGGATATCTCTCTCAGGAATTACCACCCCATGTCACAGTCAATTAATGTTTGGTAATTCAGGGTCTTTACGAAAGCACTTGGATTAGCAGTTCTTGGAAATAAGAATCTATAGCGATAGATTTAACTGCTGTTAGATTATAGTTTACCTACATAGATCACGATAGAAGACACTGCTAGCCCGTGTTCTCAAGATCTATCTATGTTAGGACGTTAGTCCTAAAGATGAGGTAAAAGGATGATACTTATGAAAGGTTTCCCTCTCTACGGAAATTGGAACCATCATAAAAGTTATGCTAGAGGTTCACACTCCATGAATAGTCATGAGCAAGCATGAAAGTAATTCTAGCAAATGTCGAGAATATCCTTAAATAGGTTAAGGAAAGATTCCTAGTTTATTGAAACTTGGAATCAGATAAACGTAGGTATATAGACATATATCCTAAGTCTTATGAAGGCAAGTGGGAGCTACAGTCTGGGTTTGCAGTCACTTTGTTTAAGTGATACAGTGATTTAGAAATGTTCTAGCTTATGGGCCACTGTAAATTCTACAACTAGGACAAAACACAGTAGTGCCTTGGAGGCGCAGCGGGAGCAGTGCATGGATCTAGAAGGTTCATTCCTGAACCTTATGTGGTTCTTCCACCTTTTTATATAGCTGATATAGTAAGTGGATTCATTGCTTGGAGCAAGGACCAGGGTCTCGTCAGAGATTCGTGTGTGTGTTGAGGCAGTTCTTTTGACTTGGTCAATTGGAACATGATATGAAGATAGTCTGAGTCCCCACGGATAGCGATCCGTTTATGGCTAGGGATGGTTGCGAGTATTGCATGAGATTCTTGTGTTTCAACTTGGTCTTGTGTGTGCTAGTGATTGGTTTTAGGCCAAGTGGAAGATTGTTGAAATAGTGTCCTAAACCCAATCGGGTTGGACCGGATCCGACCGGGTCGGATCATTTGTACTATTTCTTTATGTTTATGCATATATAAAATGGCTTATTCTGTTGTCATATATATGTTCTTTTAAAGAACCAATTATGAATTGTTATATGATAACGTCCTTAGTATTAAACTGTGATAGAGAAACCATGATAGGCGATTATGGTTGATGAGATCTCTAATCACTTTAATGAGTTTGATACTTAAATGTCTCTAGGCTGACGTACCATCAATCAGGGCATTGATAGTATAAACATACTAGCACGTATTAGATGTCTTACGCCTTTAAGGCGAGGTGATAGATCTCGTCTATCGAAGTGTAGAGACACTTGGACCGCATGCGTGGGCGTGTATTAGAGAATGCGTGCGTTAGGGATCGACCCACTTGCACGATAAGTGTCACACTATGTGGCGGTTGTGTAATTATCCTTAGGACCGAGTCTTCATGGCATCACGGTGTGGATTGTCATGCTTTGACACTATTGAGGTTTCCCAGCCATGGGGCGATCATGCGGTAGTGATTGGGTGTGATCTTGAAGCATCACGGAGTATACATGATTGGTCGTCCGGGAATCGCGTACCACCTATCGGTGGGGTAAATATCCGAAAGGGCCTTCTTATAAGGAATATCTTGTTCTCGTGAATCTTTGCAAAGTGGGAGTAAAGGTGTTACTTGCCGAGAGAGCTTGATATCCAGTTATAAGATACGGTTGTTAATGTTTGACACTCGATGTAATGACCGTATGGATATTATTACAAATGATAGGATTGTAAGTTACACGCGAATCGTTTCACATGAAAGGTAGTAGTCATTGCATTTGACTCTTCCGATGATTGGGGTCACGGTGTGTTGCTGAGCGCTATCCCGTGATCGTTAGGCATGAAGGGCATTTTCGTAACTTGCACTTTGTGTCTACGGCCAACATATTCGGAAGCCTATCGGGTCACACACATATGAATATCCAGCCAGATTAAAATGTGATTATAGTTGATAACCAAATAAGGAAAGTTTATCTCGAGACTATAAAGGTTATAGTGGTAAATTAATATGGTGGTATTTATTTATTATGAATAAATTAAATACAAGATATTAATTATGATGATTAATTAAATATGTATATTGATACATATATTTTCGAAATTAATGATATATGATATATATTGATTTTGCAAATTAATTAATCATAAAATTATATTAATTAAAGAATTTTCCATAAGTTGATTCATGGACAAAAGTGGCGCCATTCATAGTGTGTACATGACACACTTGGATTGTGCAATTTAATTAATAAGATTACCATAGTATTAATATGTGATATTAATTGATTTTAAGAAAAATAGATTTATGGTAATAACATAATTTATATTCAATACAAGATATTGGAAAATTAAATTATGGAAAGAGAGATAAATCACATTAATTACTTTTCCTTATTTTATTGGAAAGAGATTTTTCTTCTCCTACACTCAACCCTCAATGTGGCGCCCCAACTAGTATAAATAATAGGGGTTGTCAAGCTCTTTTGTACACCATTCTTCCAAGAGCAATTGTTCTTGTGAAAAATTGCAAGAACTCATAGTTCTTGTGTAAGAAAGAGGGGGGCTTCCTTTAGTGAGTTTGTGAGGGAAGAAAAGGTCCGGTCTAGCAATCAGAACTTTTCAATAGCAATCCTTGGTGGGATTCCGGCGGTCTGCTCGTGTGGATCAAGGCGGTAGAGGCCAAACACTTGGGCGGCTCCATGTCGAACTACTCTCGCCAGACGGTCAAAGCGTCGATCTTTTAGATCAACCAAGGTAACCGCCGTCTTTAGTTTATTCGTTTATTGCTTAAACGAAGTCGATCTTGGGAAAAAGGAAATCAAATTTTTGAATTCCGCTGCGTTCCCGCGTTGATTTCCTAACAAAAGCATGACAATCCACACCGTGATGCCATGAAGACTCCGGTCCTAAGGATAATTACACAACCGCCACATAGTGTGACACTTATCTGTGTAAGTGGGTCTGTCTAACGTACGCATTCTCTAATACACGTCCACGTACAGTCCAAGTGTCTCTACACTTCGATAGACGAGATCTATCCCTACCCTTAAAGACAGAAGACATCTAATACGTGCTAGCCTGTTCATACTATCAATGCCCTGTTTAATAGTAAATCAGCCTTGAGACATTTAAGTATCAAACTTATTAAAGTGATTAGAGATCTCATCAACCATAATCGCCTATCATGGTTTCTCTATCACAGTTTAACACTAAGGACGTTATCATATATCAATTCATAATTGGTTCTTTAAAAGAACATATATATGACAACAGAAAAGCCATTATATCTGTGTACAAACACAAAGAAATAGTATAAATGATCCGACCCGGTTGGATCCGGTCCAACCCGATTGGGTTTAGGACACTATTTCAACAATCTCCCACTTGGCCTAAAACCAATCACTCGCACACACAAGACCAAGTTGAAACACAAGAATATCATGCAATACTCGCAACCATCCTTAGCCGTGAACGGATCGCTATCCATGGGGACTCAGACTATATTCATATCATGTTCCAATTGACCAAGTCAAAGGAACTGCCTCAACACACACACGAATCTTTGACGAGACCCTGGTCCTTGCTTCAAGCAATAAATCCACTTACTATATCAACTATATAGAAAGAGTGGAAGAACCACATTAGGTTCAGAAATGAACCTTCTAGATCCATGTACCGCTCCCGCTGCGCCTCCAAGGCGCTACTATGTTTTGGCCTAGTTGTAGAATTTACAGTGGCCCATAAGCTAGAACATTTCTAGAACACTGTATCAATTAAACAAACTGACTTCAAACCCAGACAGTAGCTCCCACTCGCCTTCATAAGACTTAGGATATACGTCTTTATATCTACGTTTATCTAATTCCAAGTTTCAATAAACTAGGAACCCTTACTTAACTTGTTTAAAGATATTCTCGACATCTGCTAGAATCACTTTTCATACTTGCTCATGACTCTTCATGGAGTGTGAAACTCTAGCATAACTTTTATGATGGTTCCAATTGCCGTAGCAAAGGAAACCTTTCATAAGTACCATCCTTCACCTTATCTTTAGGACTGACGTCCTAATATAGATAGATCTTGAGAACACTGACTAGCAGTATCCCCTGTGGCGACCTATGCTAAACTCTTTTAGCATCACATATGTATAGGTAAACTATAATCTAACAACAGTTAGATCTATCGCTATAGATTCTTATTTCCAAAAATAAGAACTGCTAATCCAAGTGCTTTCGTAAAAAACTTGAATTACCAAACATTAATTGACTGTGTCATGAGGTGGTAATTCCTGAGAGAGATATCCAATCCCTTACTCAAAAATCGTAACACTCCCATTATCCCTTTTGCACATAGGCATATCCCTCTTTTGACTAAATCAAACTCATTTGATTATTAAACAAAGAAATCGTCTAGAGAAACTTGTTTTGAGTCCATAAATGGATCTCGTGGGCTCGCATATCATGTTATCGTCTATGAACATCAAGCTATTTGCCCAACATTTTCAACACTATCATAAAGCCATGATACGAAGTTATAACAAGTATTATCTGAATAGAACTTGGCTCAGCCTTACAGGGACATTCCCTCTAGGTAAGACAGACTAGGTTCATAACCTGGTTGTCACTGATGGAATCTAATTCAGATATTATGGCTCCTGACCATATCTCTCAATCTTACCTTTTAAACATTCCTCATAAGTCGTGAGATATTCATTTTTCAAGATGAACATACCAAAGAAATTTTTTTCAAAGCTTAAGGCTATCCACGACTTCTGCGAACTTCAGGTGTGTGCCGAAGCGTTGATCTACACCTCATCGCTACGCGGCTTCTGCTCATGTTCCAACGGTCGAATATAACTTTGTGGTTCTCAAACTCTTTTGAGATCTTATTCACTCCCACTGTCTCTTTTGGAAGAAACACTTCCTCTAGAAGGCAGCATGTTTGGAGACAAACATTTTGCTCCGTCAAATAAATAATATCTAGCGTACTTGCTAAGATATTCCACAAAGTCACATATGTCGTACTAGGCTCCAAGCCTTTCTGACTTTGCATATGACAACTTCAAATCATCGATTAAGATATATTTGACGTTATCCTCTTCCATATCTAATACGGAACTTATTCAACCTTTATTCTTTGGAACTCGGTTAAGTATAAGGGCTCTATCCTGAAACGGGTAAGGGATACTTCGCATGGCTTGCGTCACACCTTTATCATATAAAGTGTTGTTTCCATTTTGGGAACACAATCTAATTGCGTATCCCAATGATGGTATCCTTCAAGGGAAGAATCTTATTCTTTTTCAGACGACTTCTAAAACACCCTTCAGGTATTAATTACTTCAATCCAATTGAAGATTAATTCTTAAATAGCTCATCAATCTCATATTTGAACTAGCTCGAACTTTTCGGGCTTTCCGAATTGTCGTACTTCAATAAGTACGTTCAACTATTTCTAAAAATAATCATAGAGATTAATAAACATTTATTTGTGATATTAACTATCATGAGCCAACAAACATCGGTATGATTAAGCTCTAGTCAAACTTCTAGGTTTCATAACCTTTTCTTAAAAGGGTAATTTAGTCCTCTTTGGATAAGATACGATAACCCACATGATCCATAATCATATGGTACAACATCATCGAATGACGCTTGATTACACGCTTCCTTCCACGTAGACTGCTCTAGAATAACCACAAATCAAGGATAACAACATACAAATATTTAGTTGAGATCTCATCACTTATATCAACTATATAGTGACATCAATCTAGTATGTTAGATTTAGTGACCTTCCAACTTTATCAGAATAACATTTATTCTTTACAATTGAATATGTCTACTAAATCGTAACAAATAACTGAAAGTATGTTCTTCATAAGAACCGGAACATAATAATATTTATTTAGTTCCCTTTTCAGTATAGTAGATCCAGAATATGGTAAGTGTTACACCGTTTGTTTCACCTTCCATATCTGTTATTCAATCTTTCTAATTCAAGTACACTCGTAAGGTATCATATATCTTAGAGTTGACTTTTAATTTGGAAAGATTTATCTCAACTGACATGCCTAGAATAGAAACTTCAATAAGTTCTCTATTTATGCACATACCCTAACTTTCCTTTTAATCCTTTAAGCACTTGAAAAAGTTTCTTATTGTAGTCTTCACAAGACTTAAGAAAGATCATAAGAACCATGTCTTCAATTTCCTTTCATAAAGAAAATCTAAATTTATTAAATAGTTTATTTAACCTTTTGAATTGCATTCAAAACATTAACTATGTAATTAACCTTTAAGCAATGATTAAAGAGTTAAGTCGATACTTAAATCTTACAATTTTGAAAACAACCTTTCCAAAATTAGATGTGGTCATTCTTATCCAACATTTGAATTAATTGTCATCGTATGACAGAATGATCATCTTGGATCGTATCCAATATCATGAGCTTCCGCTTTCCTTTAATAATTAAAGCCTCGGAGTACTGCATCAATTATGTAGTCTCTTTGTCTCTAACTACTATAACGGGATTGCTCGTGTCATTGCTTATTTTAAAAGGATTAAAACTACTTAACCATATTTGAGAACGATTCTCAACAGGTAACAGTAATATTTGGTTTTACTAATCGAGAATAAGAACATAAATATAAAGTTTGCTAACTACAACATAAAAAATGAAAATAAAAGAGTGTTGTTGTTTATACACGCAAAATCAAAAATGGTCTTTTGGTTTATGATTTTGCTCCCACTAGTCAACTACTCCCAATTGACTTTCATGAATTTTCCAAAATTCTTTAGTGGCCAAGATCCCACTAAACTACCGCGACCCCCGCTTTGGCTGGTGGGCCGAAAATAGTCTAATAGGTAGACAACATCCCTTTGTCAATCGTATCTTATACGACTCTTGTTGTTTGACTAGTCAACTCTTTGACAATGTTCATCTTATGAAGTAGTCAAACCCTTTCCTCTAAAATCCAAACGACCCCGCTTTGGCTGGTGGCCGAGAGAATTCTTAGTCAAGTCATAACCCCAATATTCGTGAGATCTCTTACTGTTAAAGTGTCCCACATTGGGAACTTGTGGTTGTTTCACCCACCATATTAAGAGATAAGACTTCCCTCACCTCACAACCTAGGTTTTGAGGATGAGGCCCCTCCTCTTATATGGGTTTGGGCCTAGTTTTCCACATGGTATCGGAGCCACCCTTTATTGTGCAAGTGTTGGGCCTATTTGTTGGCCTTGTGTTGCCCGGACCACACTTGAGGGGGCGTGTTAAAGTGTCCCACATTGGGAACTTGTGGTTGTTTCACCCACCATATTAAGAGATAAGACTTCCCTCACCTCACAACCTAGGTTTTGAGGATGAGGCCCCTCCTCTTATATGGGGTTGGGCCTAGTTTTCCACACTTACGATCATATCTCGATAACGACGATATACCCGAGGTAGGTCAACCCCCGCTTTGGCTGGTGAGTTGGGTCCGAACAAGAGCTCTTCACCGTCGTTATAATATGGGGAGGCAATATTTCGACTTGATTTTGTCGTGGAAGTATTTACGTAAATTAATTCACTTAATTAATTATGGTCTCATCAATTATATATATCTATCTCTATAGACATACATCCTACACATTCATCTAGATCGTGCCTAGTCATGCATCTATCGTATCATATAAAATAAACACAAGCACAAAATAAATAAATGCGTAAAGTAACCGGTATGATCATGGACTTTTCCTAGGTGCGGTTTCGAATAAAAACTGACGAAACCGCGGGTCACAATCTAAGGTTAGTTGCAACCGCCAACGGGATCTTTAATGCGTCATTCTCCAATGGGATCTTTATTTTCGTCTTTCTTTGGTCTCCATCTTGTGCTCTATTCTTGTTACATTCAATTATATCCAATACACCCGCCGCACACGGGGGGGGGGGGGAGCCAACGGGAATGGGATAAATGCAGAAAATAAACTAGGTCACGTTCTTCATAATGGCCTAGGACAACTTTTAAACCAACGGAAAATTAAATCATTCACATCTATACTATCGGTCGAGTCCATGATCAATCGGGGTCCATATAATCATGTTATATCTACTCTATCTAATCCATACAATACATCTTATGAAAAAGATAAAATTAAATTTAACTACTTGCGTCTTAATTAATCAATTAACATTTAATCCATTAAATAATTTTATCTAATCAATTAACTAATTAACATTTAATTAATTAAATGATTTTAATCGAAATAAAATTAACGATTAATTTTAAATGATTTTAATTTTAATTAATTAGAATTATTCTAAAATTAAATTAAAATTAAATCTCTCTTTTGTTTCTTTCCTTTTGATTCGTAATCAAAAGGGATGTCGTTGGTTTCTTAAACCATTACACAACTAAACAACGAGATATCTATGCACAATAAATATCACGGGACGAAAAGTCGAGCACATCGAATTATCGAAGAGTGGGTTCACCGAGAATCCATCACTCATCCTCGACTTAACGTATCGTGATTTGAATCTTGCATCTATAAACTATATTGAAACTTAAAATACACAAAACAATAATTTTTCTTCTCGTGTATCGTTTTACGAATCAAAATCTTTCAAGTTTTAATTACGTGATTTAAAACGATAAAATTAACTACGCAAATAAACACGCTTATTGCTTAAGCTCGAAGCTCGCTCTGATACCACTGTTAGGAAATCAACGCGGGAACGCAGCGGAATTCAAAAATTTTGATTTCCTTTTCCCAAGATCGACTTCGTTTAAGCAATAAACGAATAAACTAAAGACGGCGGTTACCTTGGTTGATCTAAAAGATCGACGCTTGACCGTCTAGGATAGTAGTTCAAAGATGGAGCCGCCCAGTGTTCGGCCTCTACCGCCAGTCCACACGAACAGCCCGCCGGAATCCGACCATGGATTGCTATTGAAAAGTTCCGATTGCTAGACCGGACCTTTTCTTCCCTCACAAACTCACTATAGGAAGCCCCCTCTTTCTTACACAAGAACTATGAGTTCTTGCAATTTTTCACAAGAACAATTGCTCTTGGAAGAATGGTGTACAAAAGAGCTTGACAACCCCTCATATATATAGTAGCAAGGGGCGCCCAAGAGGTGGAGTAAGAAGGAGAAGAAAAATCTCTTTCCAATAAAATAAGGAAAAACAATTAATGTGATTTATCTCTCTTTCCATAATTTAATTTTCCAATATCTTATATTGAATATAAATTATGTTATTACATAATTTATAAATTAAATACATCCTTATAAATTAATGATAAATATTCTCATATTAAATACATTCTTATAAATTAGTCAAACCCAATTAATGCAAAACATTTTTTAAATTTATCCTATTTCAATTCATTAACTTATATTTCGAGATATTCTTAAATTAGGCCATCCGCTATGCTGTGGTGGGTAAGGTAGGTAGGAAGCGTATTTGAATAAGGTGGGGTGGTGGGTAAGGTAGGGAATGACGGGGTGGTGGGTAGGGTATGGTAGGTTGGGTGGTGGGTAGGGTAGGGGTAGTGGTGGGTATGGTAGGGTAAGGGGTGGTTGTGGTGGGTAAGGTGAAGTGGTGGGAAGGGTAGGGTAGAGTAGGGTAGGTTGGGGTAGTGAGTAAGGGGAGGTAGGGTAGTATGGTGGGTAAGATAGGGTTGAGTGGAATGGTAGGTATGGTAGGGTAGAGGTGGGTAGGGTATAATAGGGTAAGGTGAAGTGGTGGGTAAGGTAGGGTTGGTAGGGTTGGTTGGGTAGGGTATGGTTGTGTAGGTTGGAGTATGGTAGGATAGGTTGGGGTAGTGGGTAAGCTAAGGTAGGGTGGTGTTGTGGGTAAGATAGGATTGAGTGGAATGGTGGATAGGGTAGGGTAGGGTTGTATGGTGGGTAGGGTTATACTGGGGTGGTGGGTAGGGTAGGGTAGAGAAGGGTGGGGTGGTGGGTACGGTAGGGTGGTATGATGGGTAAGGTAGGGTAGGGGTGGGTGATAGTTGAGTAGAGTAGGTAATGGGTAAGGTAGGTATGATGTC
Source organism: Gentiana macrophylla (assembly GCA_026214975.1). Taxonomy (NCBI): domain Eukaryota; kingdom Viridiplantae; phylum Streptophyta; class Magnoliopsida; order Gentianales; family Gentianaceae; genus Gentiana; species Gentiana macrophylla. Next base: position 4,734,957 of record CM047808.1, on the reverse strand, counting down.
GAGAGTAAGATATGATGATATTGTGTAGGGTAGGAGAAGGTGGTGGGTAGGGTATGGTAGCGGTGGGTAGGACTGAGTGGGAAGAGAGGTATGGTGCAATAGGGTATAGTGTAGAGCTACCCCACCCTTTCTTTTATATCCTACATTATTAACCAAACCATACCATACTCTAGCCAACCTTAATTCACTACCCTGCTCTATTCACCACTCAATGTGTCATCTTTTATATAATTTGTTTCATTTCAATTTTGCATATTCCAAACGCAGTAATATAATTAATTTATTCAATTACATTCTACATATTTTATTCCATTTAATTTAATTCCCGCGTATCAAACATGCCAATAAAATTATTTTTTCATCTTTCAAAAAAGTTTCTTTTAAAATATATGTTCTCTCGTGCAATTCTAAAAGCATAAATATAACCACAATTATTGGCAGTATAACTTTTGGACGTGTTGTGTTGTTATGCATTTTGACTCTATCGATGCGGAAAGCGAATACTACTCTTAAATAAAAGAATTTTAATTGCTAGCATTACAATAAGTTTGAAGGGTCTTTGTTTTGTAATACATATTATGCATATAAATTGAGTGTAATCACATTATAATACGTCTCAAATGCAATGCACGGAGTTATTGACTAGTATATATATATATATATATATATATATATATATATATATATATATATATATATATTTTCAGATAGTAATGTCCGACTCAAATATACCGGATGATGACTAGCAAAATTATAATGCATATCAACTTTGTGGCATGCGTGGCGACAGTTTACATTAGATTTTTGTCCAAAAGGACAAACTTATCAAAAAAATCGGAATAGAATGAAATCGTAATTTAGTAAGAATAAAAGAATAATTATGAAGAATAAATATATGAAGTAACAAATGTTGAATAAAGTAAATATGAAGTAACCTTTGTGAAACATAAAGTAACATTAACACGTGAAGAATAATTGTGATTTTTGTCCTTTATAATCATGAAAATATTACTTTTGTCTTCCGCACTCATTGGTTAAATTTTTTTCATATATGCCTTCCCCAGATTTACATGCTATATAAGGTTTAAATGATAAATAAGGTTTAGAATGAAAACCTTATATAGCATGTAAACCTGTCGACTGTGCATGCTACCGGTTGATATGCATTATAATTTTTTGCTCACCTTCACCCGGTACATTTGAGTCGAATATGACTATCTGAAAATAAAACATATAATTTATATATAAGTTATTGCATAACATTGTATTTGTATTCATAAAAATAATATTATTACCCGGAAACCGGTCTAGTATTTATCACGTATATTATCTTTTTTTTCCCTTTTTATTTCTGACACTTTTTATGTATGGATTGATTATTTTTTATATTTCATTTCCTAAATTTTTTATTTATTTATTTTTGTTTTTGAAAGGGAACGTTTCCTAATTTTCTTCATTTAATAAGATTGCAGTTTTCTTAACCATTTTTGTACTTAACTATTTATTTGGAACTTTGGTGGGAAACACTTTTTGAAACTACACATCAAAATGTTTACGCAAAAAGTCCAATATGACAAATATTTTTACATTTTTTGAGAAAACAATTTGTTTTTGCGTCAACTAAACATTCGTATTAAACTTAAATGTAAATACGTGGATGCCACGTAGATGATTATGTCGCATAAAAAAATCATGTGTGTGAGACAACATGTAGACACAAAAGATTAAAATGCTGATTAAAACTTCTGAGCTCTAACACAAGTACACGGCCACCTCCTTCACTTTGAGCACGACTGGCCCGACATCCAGCGGTCTGGCTTCGAAATCCGACGATTGGAAGGGAAATTCCGTCATTCTGTTCAAAATCATTCATATAAGGTTAACTTTAAACATCAAATTTCTCATTTCGTTCATTTTTGGCTTTTGAATTTAAGGGAAATTACTTTTTAGTCCTCTACATCCAACTCCTTTCTATCCTTATTGACATCGATCGGGACTAGAGGCGGATCTATGTAGACAAGAAGTAGCTGTGTTTGGGGCTGAGGGGTGCTAAGTCCACCCAGTCCCATCTTTTTATATTGACAAGTAGTATATATAGGGCATTTATCTCAACAAAATTAACCACGTCACTCCACCTATCATTTTAGTAATCATGTTTTTAATGGCTTTTTGTAAAATTCTTAACTTCTTGAAAAAAAATTATAACATTATAAACAGATTAGCCCACCCAATTAATAAATCATTTTAGTAATCATGTTTTTAATGGCTTTTTGTAAAATTCTTAACTTCTTGAAAAAAAATTATAACATTATAAACAGATTAGCCCACCCAATTAATAAATCACCGTTCAGATTCTTGTATATAGGTTTAGAAGTAGCGTGGCCCAATTGAGATTCTTAGTTTTATTTTTTTTAAGTATTAAACAATATAATTTTGTTGTTCAAAATATAGTTTTAGGCTCCGGTGACTCTCACTGGAACAAATATTTTGATAAAAAAAAAGTGTAGTTTTACAGTCCGGTGACCCTACTGGAAAAAAAAATTCCTGCATCCACCCTTGCTCGAGACACCATCTTCATCACAAGTGGTTTGGTTGGAATATATGGGACATAGTCTGTGACAAACTATCACTCGATGTCCATGAATATATGGGACGTATTCTATGACAAACCATAGCGAAGTATAGAGGCCTTGCACTAGACAAGCCCTCACGTTATTATGAATATTTGAAGCCATCCGTGATAGTTACAACGCAATTTATGGACTTAAGAGCTAATGTAGTGTTACAATGGAAGAAGATGAATGGTTACCTTGCAGTTCAATGATACATGTCCGAATAAGTCATAACACGAATCTTAGAAGCAAGATCGATTGTGTGCGAAAAAACTTAAGTGTTATGAGTGATGTGTGTGAGTAGTTCAATTAAATGTACAATAGTGTTTATTCGTAATATATTGTAGTGTTTTTTTTCTTCGAATTCAAGTGGCAGAAAAAAATCAATACTATACAATTTTTTGATTGCAAAAAAAATATGTCGTAAATCGCCACCCTCGCTCAAGATCATGGATCCGCCAGTCATAAGATTTCTGTTGACGATTTTGAGCTTTTGGCAGTTACATGAAGTGGAGCATTTGGGTAGGTTAGATTGCGTCGGGATAAAAAATGTTGTAGCATAGATGAGATGGAAAATTTGAAGAAATCAGAAATGTTGAGCCGTGGACAGGTTTTACTTTGAAACTCTTTTATTTATGACATTAGTTGTCATGTCATACACTGTTTGGAAATCGGAGATCATACTTCGGTAAAGTTTTTATAAAGCCCTTAGACCCCAGGTCTGGTAACGTTAAATGAGTCATAAAAGGTCCGGTCAACTGCTTAGACCGCCATCTTCGTTTGGTAAAAAATGACTAACTCGAGTTGACAAGACTGTTCCCGGATTCGTCCCTACTAAATGTAACAATATGTCATCCTTACACAATCTTTCTATGGTGCAGCGTATTTCTATGGTGCAGCGTATAGTTCCGTCTGTTAGTCGGCTCTGATACCATTATGTAACGCCTCCAGACCCCGGACCTTGTAGCGTTAAATGAGCCATAAATTGTCCGTTCAACTGCTTTTCCGCCGCCCCCGCATTGTTACAAAAAATTGCTTTGAGTTGAATGAAGCTTTTTCTATCTCATACTTATATAGAGGTGAAAGTATTCACTGCTTTCTGATATGAGAGTTTACTGACTTTTATTATTATATTTCGGGGGATGTTGCTTTTTCGACCGAATAATTTATTTTTGTACCATATGATTTTACTGGGGGAGATGGGTTAAATCAATTTTCTGCTCTTTGTACAAGATTGTTTTATTGTGAGAAGGATCAGTCAAACTTTTACCCACCCACGTTATGCTCAGTTGTTTTTACTTTACTTCACCTATTTGAGGGACGGAACAATAATATTTCTTAAAAATAATTAAATCTTAATTGAAAGAGCTTCCATTTCTCTATCCTACGAAATGAATGAAGATGTTAACCACGTAACTTATTGGATGTGATATTTTCTTTTCTGTTTTGCCGAAAAAATAAAGATTTATATTAAAAACAACAAACAATACAAGGATTAAAAACTGGACAAACGTTGGAAAACCATCGGAAGTCTATTTAGAGTATCTCCGATTATTAACCTTTTAAAAAGATCACAGCCTATTTATACTATCTCCGGTTATTGGCATTTTAAAATGATCACCTGTATAAGTTATTTTGAACAGTTATTGACCTTTTAAAATGATCACAAGTAGAAGTCTATTTTGAGTTTTTCCGATTAATTTCACAAATGTTTTTTGTGTTTTCACCAAACACAACATATTAATTCTTTATATGACGTATCTACAAAAGTCACGCAGTGCACCACACGTGTAAAAAAAACAATCTTTTAACGGGTTCTATTGACACCCTAGTTTTTACTTCCGACACACGTTTTGATTAACATTTTTTCTACTTTTACACTCTACAAATTTACTTCATGCACCACATATAAAAACAAATACTCCCACCGTTTTTATATATATGTCGCAGAGAGAAGAATCATACAGATTAAAAAAGTAATTAATATGTGCATTGGAAATGTATTTTTTTATTGGAGCTGTAAATGTTTTGTTGGTAAAGGAGTTTTTAGTATTGGAATTGTGTTTTTTTTTTATTGGAGATGTAAATATTTTGTTGGTAAAGGAAGAAAAAATAATAAATGTTGTATTGGAAATGTAAAATGACAGATAAATAAAAAAAATGTCAAAAACTGAAATGTGACGGATTAAAAAAACGGAGGGAGTATGACATTACCACATTTTAGTCCATATATTTTTTCTTGATTTTTTCTACTTCCATAATTTTTGTAAATACAAATTTTTCCCCTCATCTCCCAACCAAAAACAGGCAACCCCTCCCTTTGAAAAACAGGCACCACCGTCCACCCCCTTCCTCCTCCCCTAGCCACCCTAACTTTACCTATCCCATTCCCTCAGCTGCCCCTTCCCTCCTCCCCTAGCTGTAATATCGGCTCCACCTTCAAGCATTCATCTCCTTCCCGCTCAAAAATTAGCACAGACCTCCTCAACCCGAAAACCACCCTCCCCACCACGATTTCGCTTAAAATTGGTTCAGATTTCTGCTGCAAAATCAATCCCCTTTCCTTCGGACCCGATTTTGAAATGCTTAAAAAAAAGGACCCGTCGGCAATGTCCCTGGGCAAAAAAAAGTTGTGTTTCTTTTGTAGCTTGGTGTTAGTTTTGTGACTTGATCTCTAAAACTGGTAGAACTAATCTAAAAGCTAAAACAGAGTTTTGTGAAGTGAAAATGAGTTTTGGGAAAAGCTGAGAAAACTGAGTTTTGGTGGAAACTGAGTTTTAGTGGAAACCGAGTTTTGGGGGAAACTGAGTTTTGGTGGAAACTGAGTTTGCTGAGTTCTACATCTGAGTTTGTTGATTACAAGTGAGTTTTCTGAAACATGAGTTTTCAAGAAAAGTGAGTTTTCTGGGAAAGTCAGTTTGGAGCTGAGTTTTGTCTGGTGGATAACAGCTGGAGCTAGGGTCCACATCTGGGGTATTTATGACAATTCCGACAAAGATCTTTGGCGGTTAGGGTTTGGGATTTGTGCTTATAAATACCGAAATTGTAATCCATGCAAAGTGTGTCTTTCAAAGTGTTATTCACACACTTGTGAAAACCTTGTAATTCTGTGCATAATAAAATATATCATTTTCTGTCCGTGGAGTAGTCGGCACAACAACGGAAACTACGTTAAATCACTATGTTCTCTTTGTTTTACGTGTTTTTTTTTAATCAATTTCCATTTATTTTTGTTAGATTGCATTTGTTTTATCTTTCTTCAAGTGCAAGTTTCTCGTCTGTGTTTCAACACTTGGGAAGGGCAATTTGTGTTTTTTTTTGCAAATTGGGTGAGGCGGCTAGGGAGGGTGTGTGGGGAGGCTGGGGAAAGGGTGGTTTGGGAGGGGCCTTGAAAAAATGGGGTTGTCGGAAAAATGGGGGTGAGGTGTGAAAAATGCGAGAAGAGGGAAGAGGGGGATTCCGTCATCGGAGCAGCAGGGGCGGGTTTAGGGTGGCGGGTTGATTGTGGTTGGTGGTGGGAAGAAGATGATGATGGTGGTAGAAGATGGTGTAGTTATTTTTTTTCAAGTCTTGGATTAAAAGGGTGTTTTAGAAAATGGTGGTGTAAGAAGTAGTTCTTTTATTTTTGTGTGGTGTGTGAAGTAAGAAAATAATAAAAATATTCTTGTGGTGCCAAGAGTAAAAGGGTGTCGATAGTAAAAACCGAGGTGCCGATAACACCTCTCTTTTAATTTCAGTTTATATTGACGATTGTCAATCGAAAACATTGTCCTTGTGCATGTTGGTCCCATATATTTGAATGTGGAGTGCATCGGATGTTATGGTTCGACCATGGTTTGGGTCGGATGTTTACTGACCCACTATGATAAAGGTCCGACAATGAGTCAGTCGTTCCGACTCTACGTCTATCAGATGTTAAGGTCCGACAATGCTGATGTTGGATGTTTTACACTCCAATCTTAGAAAGGTCTAAGCGTGACCTTTATCGTTCAAAGGTCCGACCATGAATGCTTGTCGGAGGTTTTGCAAAATGCTCTGTGAGAGAAATTTTATTTCAAGGTGTAGTGCCTTAGGCATAAATAAAAATTTTATAATTAAACTATCTTTGTAATGAAAGAGATATAAAAAAACGATTGCAATGTCTTAAGTAGAATAACACATGAAAATATGGTGCCCCATCAATTTGGGTGTCCAAATAGAATTGGTGTGGTGGTCTTAATGATTCCCTTTTAAATGATAAAAGGTAGAGGTTTATGAACCTTTTAAAAGGTTTATGATTGTTGTTAGGAAATCAATAGTTTAACGCAGTGGAATTTAAAATTTGATTTACTTTTTCTAGATCGTTCTTCGTTTAATGCAATAAACACGTTAAGTAGTTTGACGGTTATACCTTGATGATCTATAAGATCGTCGCTTTGACACGTGGTTTTTTTCCCACCAAATGATTGAATACGAGATCAATGATGTATTCATTAATGATAAGAAATAGAAATACTATATAGAAATGAGTGGAACACGTGGCGGGGATAAGCTACGCGATATATTTCACGTTGGGGTTACATTCTTTGGTATTATCGTTGGTAACGATTTATTTTGGGCTTACCGTGCTTTGCACGCTCTCACATTCATTAGTCTATAGATAGATAGATAGATATCGGAAAATTCTTTGATGTCACTTTTCTCGAACTAACGTGACATCGTTCTGACCATACACTGTAGTTGATGATTTATCGTATGTGGTCGAGGACAATGTTACGTCGGTCATTTCAAAAATGAAGTTACAATAGAAAATTTTCATATAAACTGGGTTGATTTTTAGTATGCGATTAGAAAGAAATTACGATGAGTCACGCAACAAACAAATGGAGCGAGGATAGAAGAATTTCCTATAAATTGGGATGATTTATCATTTTCTTGATATTGTTAGTGTAGAAACAAAGAACACAACATGCAATTGGCTTTGGTAGGAGTCAATGGTAGGAGGCAATTTAGACATATACCGAGTTGTAGGTATATAGAGCGAAGGTAAGTATGCACCATATCGGTGATCTGGTGACGGACATTCTTGTAGCGAGTTGACTTTGGTTCATAAGATATACGAGTCATATGACATATGTGCCGTGTCGATGGCTTAAGAGTGTTTTCCACTTGAATACAACACTCTTTATGTGGTGATAAAGTGGTAATAAAATATCTGAGGTCTAAGTCAACACCGAGAGCTTTACTTAAAAATGTCCAAATGGTGTTACTGAGTGTCATGTATATGACTCGGGTCATATATAACATATCAATATGCATGTATTTTTTTAATTTAAATAAAAAATGGCTTCTCAATGATACACAATTTTTAATAATATAACACTCTGAATAAAAAAAAAAATACAATAGTTGACTATGACTTGTTTATCCCCTTAAAAAAATTACATTGGGACAATTCTAAGAGTTCGTATTGTACACTATTAGAGAGTTATGGTGATACTACTACTTATAAATTTGAGGAGACATTTTTATTGAATATTCAACTTATTGTATATCAAAATCTTTGATCATCCGTCAACGAGTCATTGATACAGCGGTAATTATTGGCCTTTCCAAATATCGGGGTTCGAGTTTTATCCTCCAAACACATGCATGTAATGTTGTGGAGAAGTAAAGAATTAAAGTGTCATTTTCTTGTCTTTCGTCTCCATATTCAATTATGTATCATAATTCATAACTACTAATATAATTTTGTAGTAGTATATCATTATTAAAGTTTATATTACTAATGACTATTAATATGTCACTTTGTTGGGTGAAACCAAATAAAATAAAATAGATAATTTGACATTTAGTACCGTATTTTTTTTTCTTATCAAAACTAGACTCTATTATTCATTTATTCGATAAACATCTCTTTTTTATTGTTATAATGTATACTCCTATGCAAGTGTTTTTGTTATGATATACAACTTTATTCTGATAAACACATATATATCGTGTGTTTTATTTATTCACGATAAACACATATATGCATGTGTTTTTGTTATGATAAACAACTTTGTTACGATAAATGTTTGTTAGTTGTTTTATAATTGTAACAAAAGCAATCTATATGTGTTTATCGTAACAAAAGAGAATAAATAATGGTGTTTGCGGATCCAGAAATATTGTTGATCGGAGTCCGTAAATATTTTTCAAGTAAATTTTTTTTCCACATGGTCCAAAATATTTTATAGATAAATGTAGAGTTTTTATTTTTTTAACAGGTTCGCGAACTTATTTAGTTTTGAGTAGATCCGCATGTATATCATACAAATGCTAATTTTGAGAAATAAAAAAAATTAAGAACTAAAAGTGTAGTTATCATTAAATTAAAATATTACTACATATTAATTTCGTTTGCAGGGAATTTCGTTTGGAGGGAAATATTTCAAATGAGTTTGAAAATATAAAATTAAGTTGGGCGGGAAAAAATGAAATTAAGGTTGGGTGGGAAAATTTAAAGTTTTAAAATTCAAATTTTGAATTTTTTAAACTTGTTTAGGCGGGAAAAAGGTAGTATTTAGGATTACTTCCATTCTGAAACTTATCCCAACCACACAAAAAGTGAGCTATTTCTCTTCAACCAACACCAAATTTTAACTGTCGGATGCTTTTAGAATTTCACAAGCCTCCATCTCCTCTGTTATCTTATTTTTATGAAGTATATCTTTATTTCTTTCTCTTATTTTCCCTCTTTCATCTCAAATATTTTCACTTTTTTTCATTGTTATGTTTTTTAGGAATTGTTTAAATGTTTGTGATTAAGGCTTTTGAAGTATATTCTGGTATGCTTTTTGTTTATTTTAGTAGGTATATATATAATTGTGAATGGAAAGTAACTTTAAGGCGCAGAAAAGATCTTTAATTTCTTGAAAAAACTTCACTTTATGGCTAATTATCGAGTTTTATCCGGTGATTTTCTGAACGTAAATGAGACTATTTTGGTCTGCAAACGTTTGCTTGCTCAATTCGATCAAAGCACATATATTGCTGTGTGGTGATGTTTTTTTTTCACATATCATGGGAGTAATCAGTTCGAAATGTGATATGATTTGGCGTTAATGTTGACTGTTTTGTTTTGAGGAATAAATTATGAAGCAAGGTGGTGATTGTTCTTATTTGTTCATGTTGTAGGAAGTAAAAATAAAAGAGTAAATATCCGAAGCAAGCTCTGGTTTAATGGTAGAACACTTTGACATTCTTCACACTAACATATATTTTTTTTATTATCGATCTCTTAGGTGAATTTATGATCAGGGAACTACAAGCTTGGATATGTTATTTTACATCACGGATCTGAATTTTCAATTTACTTACGTGACACGATTTTCCCCCGTATAAAAAGGTATTGTTTATGGGTTTTTATTCATTCATAATTAGAGCTTTTACTAAGTATGCTATTACTCCTATATAAATCCGGAAAGCTTTATAAGGTTATAAAACAATCTTTTTTTTGGTAGTTTTTATTTGTTGTGGTGTAAGTTTTTATCGGAGCCATATAAATTTATATTGTGATTAATGCAAAATCTTCAGGGATTCATGAAAATTATCGAGATTAAATGTTATAGTTTCAAGTGTATGGAAGGCTATGAAACTATATATATATATATATATATATATATATATATATATATATATATATATATATATATATATATATATATATATATATATAACATATACTGTTTAGATTAAGCAGCATATGAGTATTAATTAGCTTTAAGCTTGGTAACTACAATGAGTTTTGAGCAATGATCATTGACTCTTTTATGGGCAATCATTACGGAAAAAAGATCCCTCCCATGCATTTGATGATCAAATGTTAAAAAATACACATAACGATGTCGTTTTGCATTTAATGTTGCACTTGATTGTCAAGTGTTGGAGTAGATAGATTAAAACACAAATAAAACCTTAAGTCGTGCTATGATGTACTGTCCTAAAGAAACTATTTTTAGGGATTGAAATATTTCCTCAGGATAAAACAAGTCTTCTCTATTAATTAGAGGAAACAGGAACAACAAAATAAATATCCTTGCTTTGCTCATAGACAAGGTGAATGTATTTGTGTACCAGAGTTGTGGTGGTGATCAGATTGATGTGGTATGTGCACTGATGAATAATAATTATAAAAGAAATCAAATTTCTTTCCTTTCTTATAAATTTGAAGTGTAGTGCTCTATTTGAAAAGAACCATGATAAAGAATGCAATCAAAGCTTAACACACACGTTCCAAAAAAAAATCATCAAACCACATACAATTTTTTTTTGTTTTGGAAACAAACCACATACATTTAGAAAACATTTTCGCCATTGAATAGATTTTATGTAAATTTTATCTTATTTTCATCTAATGATGTGTGAAATGTTTGTTTCCATTTTTCTTAGGAAAATGATCAGTACACTGAAAATGATTTTGTGGTTCAGAATTTTTGGTATATTTTTTTTGTTTTTCTTTTAAGTTCAATTGTATGGTTAAAAAATGATGATGTGTAACTTTGTGTGGATATATTATGTGTCCTAATCATCATCCTTTATCTTATCAGAGGAACATGAATGATCCGAGTGTAATGGAAGAAAAAAAGGAGATGTATAAGTTGTCTTTTTATTTATTAGATAATTAATTGATTTTTATTAATCTTTTTTTTCTTTCTCTAATAGTAAATTACTCTGCAGATGATTACAATGTCAAAATTAAGAGACATTGTAATCAGAGTCGTGATGGGCATTGTGTCTGATGATTATGATAAGTATGTCATCGAACGATATATTGATGATTTTGTTTTCATGACATTATTCATGCAAAACGACTGCTTGCCTAAGTTGGCATGTAGCAAATTGGGGGTGAGTATTTTTTATTTCTAATTTCATGCAACCTATCTTTAATTTATTGATATATTAATAAAAAATTAAAGCTAATTCTTTGTTATTGATTTAGCTTGATGACATGATTAGTTGCTATAAACAATATAAACAAGAAGGCAAATATTTGACCGAATTTGACCAGGTAAATGATTCTTTTTACCCTTAAAATAAATTTTTTTGGAAAGGTATTTAGATTGATTTGATAAATGATTAATTCTTCATTTGCTATTTTAGATCCTTTACGAAAACATTTCAAAATTTCTTGGAGAGGTTGCATCGGTGGAAACGGCCAAGATTATGGAGGATCTGGTGAGACTAGCTATGTCTTATATGTACTCACTTGGTTAGCTTTAATATATTAGTGTCATTCATATGCCCTCCAACTCTTGGGGTGTATCTTAGACTCCATGATTACACCGCTAAAAATGTGTCCATAAATATCTGCAGTTCAACCTTAAAAGCGAAATAGAGAATTTTATGTAGAATTGAAAAATTAGACCATAATAGATTGAGACTTTATTTCTTTTTATTAAAAATTCTATCTAGCCCAACTTATATATATTATCCTTCTTCCTCAGATTTTTATATGTGCAAAGAGAGAAATATACGGAGGGAAAGAAAAAGCCAAAAAGGATGAAAAGGCCAAGATGGATGAAAAAGTCCAGACGAAAAAGAAAGGGAGAAGTAACAAGAAAGGAAATGAAAACCAGCCTCAACACTTAGATATAGAAGTTGTTGAAAACCAGCCTCAACACTTAGATATAGAAGTTGTTGTCCCTCAGGCCGATCTAATGCAAAAACTGGAAAGAAGACGAGAGGTTTATTCACCGGAAAACATATCAGCATCAGTAAGTTTAATATTACCCGATAGTTAAAATATAGGGTGTATTGCTTAATTATGCATAAAAAATGAATAGAAGTTTTATGGAACGATATTAATTGTGTAGGTTGGCAGTCATATCAGTCTCTTAACTTCTACTGGCAGATTGATCACGTCGGGAAAGTCCATTTGTAAAGGTACGTTATATATCCTTCACACTTTTTGTGCACTGTATTTTTTTTTTTTTTTTTTTTTTTTTTGGCGGTTTAGGGATCAAAATTATCATGTTAAGTCCTAGTTCTGCACATATCATACACACTCAAAGATTTTAAACGGAATACAAAATGATTCGCCGTTAGAATTAATATGCAAGGCAGAAGGGAGATAGCTTTGATTATGCACTATTCATTAGATGTATAGTTTTATTGGAACACACGAAATATCATGAGGAGCAACCCCATCATTCACGAAAAATCATCAACAAACGTAACGAAATAGCAATATTTATTAGATGTATAGTTTTATTGGAACACACGAAAATTGGTATTTGACTTTGTGGTGGAATACATGAAAGAATGAAATAATTTCACATCTAGATTCCATGAGGAGCAACCCCATCATTCACGAAAATCATCAGCAAACGTAACGAAATAGCAATATTTATTAGATGTAATATGGAATGGTCCTTATTTATATTTGAATGGTCTAATGTGTTAAAGGATTTTAATTGTTTGCGTGGATGTAAACTGGGCCTATGATGATATTTGAATGGTTTAATGTGTTAGAGGATCTACGATGCTTGATATGCCGACATGTTTCATATATTAATGTTGAAACATATAACGGGATGGTTAGAGAGGATGTCTTAAGTGTTGATGCCAGAGCAACGTAGTGTTGGTATTAATCTTTATGTTTTTTAATAGTATTATCTTTTTCAGGTTATACCGTCGCCCATTTGCCCCTTACATATCCGACATGGTCGGAAGAGATGAATTCAGAGAATGTTGGGAGAGTAGGGAAGCAGAATATTTGGAATCTTTCGCTCAACTTCTTTTGATTCTTCCACATGAATGGTTTGACCAACATACTTTATTTTGTTTTTTTTTGTAAAGATGTGTTATGCTCTTTCTTAATCTCATTTGACTGTTCTTGCAGCATCAACCCTATGTTCTGCGTGCAAATCAATACTAGACCACGTCAATGGTTTGACCAACCTACCTTATTTTTTTTTAAAAATGATGTATTATGCTTTTTTTATACTCAATTTACTGTTCTTGCAGCATCAAACCGATATTGCCAACCGCATATCAATCTTTTAGGGATATGGAAGATATATGTAAAATATTTGGTATGATAGATATTTTGTATTTATAGATTTTATGACTATTATGGGTTCATATATTTTATGATGTATGTTATTTTGAAATGATAGATACATGCAAAGAACTGGAAAACTAGAAAAGAAACCGGCTGGCGAAAAGGAAAAAGTAGTTTGTGGTTTAAAAGCTGGTGAAGAAAAGGAAAAGCAAGGGTCGTTGGTTTAAGAGTTGATGGAGAAGAAGAGGAAAAGAAGTCGAGGATAAAGAAGGTGGTGAAGAAGAAAAGGATAAAGGAGTTGACAATAAAGACACCGGTGAAAAGGAAACAAAAAAGTGGTGACGGAACAGGGGAACAAAAGGCTAGGGGCTAGGGAAATATCTTGAGACAACGAAAAAAAATTAATAAATGAGTTTGAAATAATAAAAGTAATATTTTCGTGATTATAAAGGATAAAAATCATAATTATTACTTAAAAATTATTCTTTCACATTTAATGTTCTGTGATTGTTATTTCATATTTCTTTCTATTCCATTTTATTCTTACATATTTATTCTTACGTAATTGTTATTTTTGTTCTTATTAAATTCTGATTTTCTTATCCCGATTTTTGATAATTTTGTCGATTACGACAAAATCTATATAAGTTATTGCATAACATTGTATTTGTATTCATAAAAATAATATTATTAACCGGAAACCGGTCTTGTATTTATCACGTCTCTTAATCTTTTTTTTTTTTTTTTGTTTCTGCCACTTTTTATGTATGGATTGATTATTTATTATATTTCGTTTCCTAATTTTTTTTTTTTTTTTTGTAAGGGACCGTTTCCTAATTTTCTTCATTTAATAAGATTGCAGTTTTCTTAACCATTTTTGTACTTAACTATTTATTTGGAACTTTGGTGGGAAACAATTTTGAAACTACACATCAAAATATTTACATAAAAAGTCAATATGACAAATATTTTTACATTTTTGAAAAACAATTTGTTTTAAATCAACTAAGCATTCGTATTAAACTTAAATGTAAATACGTGGATGCCACGTAGATGATTATGTCACGTAAAAAATCATGCATGTTAGACAACAGTGTAGACGAAAAGATTAAAATCTTGATTAAAACCTCTGAGCTCCAACACAAGTACACGGCCACCTCCTTCACTTTGAGCACGACTGGCCCGACATCCAGTGGTTTGGCTTCGAAATCCGGCGATTGGAAGGGAAATTCCGTCATTCTCTTCAAAATCATTCATATAAGGTTAACTTTAAACATCAAATTTATTATTTCATTTATTTTTGGCTTTTGAATTTAAGGGAAATTACTTTTTAGTCCTCTCCATCCAACTCCTTTCTATCCTTATTGACATCGATCGGGACTAGAGGCGGATCTATGTAGGCAAAGACGTAGCTGTGTTTGGGACTGAGGGGTGCTAAGCCCACCCAGCCCCATCTTTTTATATTGACAAGTAGTATATATATGGCATTTATCTCAACAAAATTAACCACGTGAGCCCACCTATCATTTTAGTAATCATGTTTTTAATGGGTTTTTGTAAAATTCTTAACTTCTTGAAAAAAATTATAACATTATAAACAGATTAGCTCACCCAATTAATAAATCCTGGCTCCGTCCTTGTATATAGGTTCAGGAGGTCACGTGACCCCACTGAGATTCTTAGTTTTATTTTTTTTAAGTATTAAAACAATATAATTTTGTTGTTAAAAATATAGTTTTATACTCCGGTGACTCTCACTGGAACAAATGTTTTCATAAAAAAAGTGTAGTTTTACGGTCCGGTGATCCTACTGGAAAAAATTCCCGGATCCACCCCTGCTCTGAGACACCATCTTCATCACAAGTGGTTTGGTTGGAATAGATGGGACATAGTCTGTGACAAACTATAGCTCGATGTCCATGAATATATGGGACGTATTCTATGACAAACCATAGCGAAGTATAGAGGCCTTGCACTAGACAATCCCTCACGTTATTATGAATATTTGAAGCCATCCGTGATAGTTGCAACGCAATTTATGGACTTAAGAGCTAATGTAGTGTTACAATGGAAGAAGATGAATGTTTACCATGCAGTTCAATGATACGTGTCCGAATAAGTCATAACACGAATCTTAGAAGCAAGATCGATTGTGTGCGAAAAAACTTAGTGTTATGAGTGATGTGTGTGAGTAGTTCAATTAAATGTACAATAGTGTTTAAACGTAATATATTGTAGTGTTTTTTTTTTCCGAATTCAAGGGGCAGGAAAAAAAATCAATACTATACAATTTTTTGATTGCAAAAAAAATATGTCGTAAATCGCCTCCCTCGCTCAAGATCATGGATCCGCCGGTCATAAGATTTCTGTTGACGATTTTGAGCTTTTGGCAGTTACATGAAGTGGAGCATTTGGGGAGGTTAGATTGTGTCGGGAAAAGAAATGTTGTAGCATAGATGAGATGGAAAATTTGCAGAAATCAGAATTGTTGAGCCGTGGACAGGTTTTACTTTGAAACTGTAACATATGGTTTGGTTTTAAGAGTGGTAAATAATCGAAAAACCAGACCATGTACGTCCCTGGTTGAATCACGGCTTTCATTTGAAGCTAAGGATCTCAATTCCAAATTAGTTTGTGATGTTGAACATCGTTTGAGGATTGTGCGTAGCTAGAATGGGACAATATTTACGATGTTGAGATCCTTAAATAAAAATAAAAATCCAATGTAGGACGGTAAGCTATAATTAATGTAATATCCATATTTAGATAAAGGTCCGTCAAAAAAAATATATATATATAGATGTGTCCCGATATCGCCCCATGCATTCAAATTTCATTCGGTCATTTCTGTGAAATAGTGTGGTGCACCGATTGATGTGAGACAACGAGTAGTTCAGTTGTGGTGTAAATAATTGCCCCTACAATTACATGTTGCATTGTAATTAATTAATATGTACTACAGACAGGACGGACGCAGGATCTCCGGTAAGGGGCAGTAAAATTTTAAAGGCAAATAAAAAATTTAAGGGCGGACAAACTATATGTATCATACAAATTTTAGTGTATTTTTTTCGGATTAAGTGGGATATTTGCCCCCCTTGGCTGTATGTAGGTCCGCCACTGACTACGGATTCCTTTACGTATGACTTATTTAGACATACATACATGATGATGCCAAAAATGGTACATCAAATGTTATCAAACGGAAGGATATCATTCCTCGGTGTATAGTGGTGGCTCTCCGTCCAAAAGGACGGTGTTTGGGGTGGTTGTGAGCTGAGCCGTGGAGGCTGCCTACGTACCCTGTAGAGAGGGATCAAGCCACGCGTAGTTCTCGGTATTGGAAGAGTTGGCTTATTTAGTGTGGAGCCAAGTGTTGTATTCGGTATATCCCGAAAAATCAGTTATGGTGAAGGGAGACCTCCTATTTATAGGTATGAGCCCATTTAGGGCTTAGTGTGTATTTACGGTTAAGGCCAAACGAGTAGGATAAGACACGTGGCTAAGATAATGGGCTCGGATCGAGGCTTAGCGGATGATCGAGGCCTCGAGCGAGGTAGGCGAATCGAGGTCAAGAGGCCGAGGTCGGCGAATCGAGGTCGAGAGGCCGAGCCCGGTGATCTTCACAATAGATAAGCTCGCCGAAATAAGCGAGGTCAGCGATAAACTTCGTTGGGCGGGCCCGCAGTGCAGGGGTCCGCTTCACGATACATGTCGCGGAGGGCTCGATAATCAACTGGTTTAATCGATGGCGGCGGTGACATACTTGACCGGCCGTTGGTGATCTCGTTAGGAAGATAAAATATTATAATAGGAGCGGGGCAATTTACGGTGTATCAAAGGCCCCTGCTCTGTGCTTTGGCGATTCTCTTGAAGCGAAAGGGATAGAGCAAATAATTGGATTATATGCAAGGAAATTGTCTGCTGTGAGTTGGTATCGTCGCGCGCGTCATCTTTCCTCTATGCCTTGTTGTAGAAAAGTAGGCCATATAATAATATAATGCATTGATTTACGCATGTAAAGGCCCCGTGCAAATGCAATGTCGATTGAAGTCGGGTTTGCAAGAAGTGCCAAGCGATTGGCGAGTTCCACAATAACAATGCCGAGATGGATCGGACTTATAAGAAGGCTCGCGAAATATACGAGTTCCAAAATAATGATGCCGAGATAGATCGGACTTATAAGAGATGTTAAGCGAATGGCGAAACTCCGAAATAATGATGCCGAGATAGATCGGACTTATAAGAAGGCTCGCGAATGGCGAGTTCAAAATTATGATGCCGAGATAGATCGGACTTATAAGAGATGTTAGCGAATGGCGAACTCCGAAATAATGATGCCGAGATAGATCGGACTTATAAGAAGGCTCGCCCGAATGGCGAGTTCAAAATAATGATGCCGAGATAGATCGGACTTATAAGAAGGCTGCTCGCGAATGGCGAGTTCCAAAATAATGATGCGCGATAGATCGGACTTATAAGAGAAGGCTCGCGAATGGCGAACTCCGAAATAATCATGCCGGGATAGATCGGACTTATAAGAGAAGGCTCGCGAATGGCGAGTTCCAAAATAATGATGCCGAGATAGATCGGACTTATAAGAAGGCTCGCGAATGGCGAAGTTCCAAAATAATGATGCCGAGATAGATCGGACTTATAAGAGATGTTCGCGAATGGCGAACTCCGAAATAATAATGCCGAGATAGATCGGACTTATAAAGAAGGCTCGCCGAATGGCGAAGTTCCAAAATAATGATGCCGAGATAGATCGGACTTATAAGAGATGTTACGCGAATGGCGAACTCCGAAAATAATAATGCCGAGATAGATCGGACTTATAAGAAGGCTCGCCGAATGGCGAGTTCCAAAATAATAATGCCGAGATAGATCGGACTTATAAGAGAAGGCTCGCCCGAATGGCGAGTTCCAAAATAATAATGCCGAGATAGATCGGACTTATAAGAAGGCTCGCCGAATGGCGAGTTCCAAAAATAATGATGCCGAGATAGATCGGACTTATAAGAAGGCTCGCCCGAATGGCGAGTTCCAAAATAATGATGCCGAGATAGATCGGACTTATAAGAGATGTTAGCGAATGGCGAAACTCCGAAAATAATAATGCGAGATAGATCGGACTTATAAGAAGGCTCGCCCGAATGGCGAGTTCCAAAATAATGATGCCGAGATAGATCGGACTTATAAGAAGGCTCGCCGAATGGCGAGTTCCAAAATAATGATGCCGAGATAGATCGGACTTATAAGAAAGGCTCGCGAATGGCGAGTTCCAAAATAATGATGCCGAGATAGATCGGACTTATAAGAGATGTGCTATAAGGAAGTGTTTCTCGATATCGCTAGTAACAGCGATTTGAAATGCCGCGGTATAGAGCGTCGAGATATGCCGCAAAGCGATTACGATCGCCGCTGCGGCGAGAGCTTGCGATGTGAATCGTCGTGCTCATTGGTCTGACCGAAGTCGGCAGGTGCCGCAGATAGAAGCGATCCGGATATGCGCGAGGCTTGTGCAGTCACTGCGGCTGCGGCGAGAGCTTGCGATGTAGATAAATCCGTGATCGTTGGTCGACCCGAAGTCGGCAGGTGCCTGACATAAGCGATCCGGATATGCGCGAGGAGTTGTTCTCAGTCACTGCGACCCGGCTTGAGATGCACGATATAGAGCTAATCGAGATATCGCGCGAGGTGCTTACGATTGCCTTTGTGGCTTGAGATCGATGTCGAGGACACGGCTTTATTGCTATGGCGAGGGCTTATTCCTTGTTGTCTTGCGAAGTGCCATCTTCATATGATTGTGAGATGAGAACTTGGGAGTCGCTAGCGAAAACAAGGCTGCGAGTTGATATGCGATGCGCCAGGAGGTCTTCGTCAAACCCTGGTGAGAAAGAAGCTAAGCGCGGTGAGGTGGTGCGCCGAATATCAAAGCAGCCCCAAATACCCGGGACTTTGCCTATGATAAAAAAGATATCCATGGCGAAGCTCAAATCCGAATTATCAAACAGAAGTAAAAACCGCAGGGAAGAAGTCATCTACGGGTAGTAAAACTTGCTTGAAAGTCGAGGCGTCGTGTGTTAGAAGCGAAAGCGGCGAGGACATTTGAGAAATGTATTTCAATTGAGGAAGTCAACGAGATCACAAATGTGAGTTGTTGTTGAGGTCGCAAAAGTGAATTGTTGATGACGGTCGCGAAAACCGAGTTAATGGCGGTCGAGCGCGATGATTCTCGAAGAATACTAGAAGTCTATTATTTAAAAAGGCTGGCGATGGTGAAGCAAAATCGGTGCGGTATCATTCGATTACCGCTTTCCGGCAAGGCGGATATGAGAGTATATCCGGCCTAAGAAAACTCTTTGGGCGATGCCTTTGAACCCTTGAAGCGCACCCCAATGGTTAACGGGGGCGGTGTTCCATGTAGTTGGCGCGGTGCAACCTTTGAACCGTCGAGGCGGACTCTAAGCAGATTGAGGCCGTCTTGCTAGACATTCAACAAGCACATCTATTTTCGCAATAAAAATGCAGGCACCGAAAGAGTATGTACACATACTCACGATTCCAAACTTTGTAAAAACAATTTCATTTGATCTCTGGAAAAGTTTTAATTTTCCCAATTAAAACACAAGTACTAAGGCAGGGGGTACACCTACTCCTTTTTTTTTTTTTTTTTTTTTTTTTTTTTTTGCTAGCTATGGCGTGTAGAACCTCTCAAGACTGCGAGTGGCGAGGTGTCGAGATCGATCGAGGCCAAAGCTAAGTCGAGGCCTTCGGAGGCCGAAGCTATGACGAGGCCAAAACGAGGCCTTTGGTGAGCGAGGCCGATCCGAGGCCCAAGCTAAGTCGAGGCCGGCCCGAGGGCCGATAATATCGAGGCCAAAGCGGGGCGAAGATGTCGAGGCCGGCCCAGGAGCCGATCTGAAAATAACATAGCCAGGCGATAGAGGCGCGGTAAAATATAAGCGAGGCGGCATGTGGCGGCGAGATAATATAACCGGGCCAGGGCGGCGAAATAACATAGCCAGGCCGATAGAGGCGCGAGGTAAAATATAAGCGAGCGAGGCGTGGGCGAGATAATATAATCCCAGCGGCTGGGGCCGCTAAAATAACATAGCCAGGCCGATAGAGGCGCGAGTAAAATATAAGCGAGCGAGGCCAGGGCGGCGAGATAATATAACTGGCCCGAAATAACATAGCCAGGCCGATAGAGGCGCGAGTAAAATATCATGAGCGGTATGGCGGCGAGATAATATAACCGGCCCCGAAATAACATAGCCAGGCCGATAGAGGCGCGAGTAAAATATCTCGAGGAGCCAGGCCAGCGGCCCGAGATAATATCGCCCAGGCGAGGCCAGGGCGCTAAAATAACATAGCCAGGCCGATAGAGGCGCGGTAAAATATAGCGAGGCAGGCGTGGCGGCGAGATAATATAATCCAGGCGGCTGGGGCCACCAAATAACATGTAAAGATGGGCCTATAAGGGCCGTCTCTAGAATACCCGCGGCGATTTAGCCACGGCTCCAAAATGTAGCGAGCGAGGCGCCCGTACCACCACCTGCAAGTTAGAGTGCGAAAAGAAAACACAACCTATCCTCGAGCAATTCTAAAAGATAAGGCAAAAAGCGCGTGGGTTGCAGGCGTCGCTTATAGTGTTAGAGGTTTAAGGGTCTTATCTCGTTGGTGTGACCCGTGTGTTTTGACTAAATGGCGGCTCGTTTATAAATGTAACGCGCGATGCCAAAATAAGCTAAAGCGTAAAGCTTAAAAATAAATGAATCGATTAGCTTACTTGTTCCGCCGAGCCGATAAGAAAACCATAAAATCGAAAAATCCAATGCGAGGCCCCTTGTCTCGGCTCGTTTACGCACCAAAGAGGTTTGGCTTGACCCAAGTAATTCCAATATGTAATTTAACGGGTCGAAAGCAAGCGAAGAACTCTTGCACCGACTTGACCGTCGAAGTGGCGGGGAGTAGGCGGTGCAGGCCATAGCTTCATCGCGAGTCTTTGACCGGAACCTTCATCTCAGGTGAACATGCATTGGCCGGAGAAGAAGCGTAGAAAGGCCCGTGAATATCTTTCTTCGATTGGGATTGCGAGCGCGGTGGTGGTGCTGCAAAATTCGATGGTGGAGCCAGTGCGGCGAGAGGGACGGAGATTAAGAGGCGACAATCTCCGCAGAGGCTGCTTTAACGAAAAGCCGAGGCGATTGGAGGAGCCGATGGTTCGGTGGTATAGCGAGAGAACAAGGAACCTTGACTCCGCTAGTGACGTCCGGCACCCGTGTGCGACAACGCTTCATCTTCGTTCAATTTTTCCTCTTTCTTTTGTTCTTGATGTAATAAAGCGTTGGTAATAGCTAAAAGTGTTGAATCTATGGTAGATCTTGTAAAAAAGATGAAGATTTTGATGAAGATCTTGTTAAAGCGATTGACAGGAAGAGTAAATCTACGCGGAGAAAAGCGATTCGGCGGATGTTAAGGGTGATTTTATATGATTTATACCGTTATATTTAAGTAACGATTTCTCCCATAATCGATAAATTGCATAGAAAAGTAAGTGCTTATTAGATTTATTGAGCAAGCGAGTTTTAAATGTGTTTAAATGCAAAATCGAGATATTTACGTGATTTTATCGGTGTTTTATGTTTATTCGTATGATGTTACATTTTGCATGTTTTATCATGTTGTTAGATACGTTTTCATGATGAGTAAGGAGCTTAAGCGATGATCACATGAAGATGGAAGAGTTGAAAGATGTTTAAGTGAAGAATCATTGAAGAAACCGGAACCAGGCACTTAATGGGGATTTTGTCCACACTTGTAGGCACTTTCAGGGAAAGTTGTCTTGATGAAAGTTGTAGAGGATTGAAATAGCTTTCCAACGCATGTTGAATCACCTCATTTGGAGCCCTAGAAGTGAAGTTATGAGCAAAATACTGGAGCTGAGTAGTGGACGGGCGTCCATAAAAGTGAATAGCGTCGAGAATCGTATTTTACATTCGAGAGAGTTGAGACGCGTCTTGAGCAGCGTTCATTCTCCGTTCATAGAGGTTGGACGGCGTCCAAGATAGTGGACGGGCGTCCCACGGCACCGACTTCAGTGAAACCGACCTAAAACCTATAAATAGCGCGCGTTTTACCAAACCACAATCACCATATTTTTCGACCCTAAGCGGCCCCTAAGCCCCTTGGGGGCGACTTTTGCTGTTTCTTTTCAGTCAAAAACATCTTTTTATTCCTTTTATTTTGTTGATCGATTTCGATGATGATTAGAAGCTAAGGCTTCCTTGAACAAGCATGTGAAGCCAATCTCCGCAACGTTTTCAATTTCAATCTTTGGATGTTTGTGAGTATTTAAATTAAAGTTGTTTCTTTTCGATGTTTATTTGTTATGTTGCAATTTAAATCGGGAGATATGTTGCATGTTGATGTTTACTATATGATGAAAATCGATGTAAACCTAGATCACCATAGGAAAGATTAGACTTTTAACCTATATATAACGAGAGTTGTTAGGTTAGAAATCTAGGTTGCTAGATTGAATAAATCTTACACCTTTGGTTTGAGGCGTTAATCTTTAAGATCGAGAGATAAAAGATTGCAAAACGAATTATCTACGAGAGTAGAAGTTCATACCTTTGATAGGTGAACCACAACCTTTATTTAATCTTCACCAAACGATCTAGGGTAGAAGTTGAGAGTTGTGAGATAGGTGGATCATTGCTTGTTCTTCGTTAAATTAATTGAGTTGTTTCCTTAGTTTATAGATTACAATTAGTTTAGTTAGTTTGGTTACTTAGCGATCTTTCCGGCTTTGGATTGTTGATCCTCTGTCGATTTATTTGTTAGTTTTAGTTTTTAGTTTTGTTTTGTGTTGTGACGTTCTTAGGAAGAATTAATAAAACTAGATTAAACAACCTCGATTCCCTGAGATCGACTCTGTTAGGTGTGATGCCCGAAAGACAATTTTTGTAATTGTTTTATTTAATAAATGAATTGACGTTATTATTCATATTTATTATTCTCATAATCACCGATGTGACAATAGTATTTACACTTCTGAAAACCCTAAGTATATCGTTTATGTAATCACTTAACTTTCGGTGTATGGTATATACACGGAGGATTGAGTTAGTGAAGATGTACTTAAAATACAATTAGCCCGTAGTGAAGTTAATCGAAGTATCGGGTCTCTCCTTTAACGTGCTATTAATGCGCCCGAACACGGTTGGTGTGATTGTCTTATCGGACTTTCGGTTAAGAGAACCTAATGGGGCATTTATATATGATAGATATATCATATAGAAATTTGGACCGATTTGATTAGAGTTTACGATATAATTCCGTGTCGAGAAGTCTTATCGAATCAATGGATGATCATATTTATGGATATATCTTAATCCTGAGGTGATCACGATCAAGCTGCTTGAATCGATATGAAGTTTGACTTGGCGGTTAAGGATTACATTTGAGTGCAATGGTGCGAATTACCCGTCTTGGCATTGTCTTGGATTGAGTGAGTAGTACGTGTTATCACGGATCACGGAATCCATTCCTTCCATTTATGGAAGTAGATAGACGATTCCACTTATTTGTTAATCCTAGAAGCGATCGATCGCGCGAGTTCATATCACAATGATTGATCACGGTGAGTTGTATGAATTAATTGATCACTGGGGGGTTAATGGTAAATAAGGATAAGAGGTTCTAAAAAGGGTTATTACGTGTAGTTTATAGATCTAGATCCATAAATCGTTTCCGCTGCGGATGGTATTACTAACAGTGGTATCAGAGCCATGGTGATCTATATTTATACGTATAAAATATTAGATCTAGGAGTGGAAAACATGTAGCTTTTATTGTCCAATTTTTTTTAATTTGGTCAATGCATGTTTATATATATTTTTATGTTGTTGCGATTGTTGTGGTTGAAGAGATGGATTGGGGTTGGCATTGTTTACCCGTTAGATCTATTGTACACTCATATGAATGATGAAAATTCGTTCATATGAGTATAGGAAATTATGTAATTTATCTTTATTGCAAGTTTAATTTCCAGCAAATAGATCTAGTTAGTAGCTGTTTAGTATTTTTTCTTTTCCCGTTGATCGAACCGTTGAAACGAAGATCCCTCCGGTCAGAATCAAGATTAGAAGATGATGATCAACTCCACAAATTTTGGCGTCGATCAGTGTCCGTTTCGACATCCGTTCGTTGCTGCGAAGACGCTGCTGTAACAGAAAAACGCAGGATTCACAGAAACTCTACCTGTGACTTCCTCGATTTTATGGGAGAGTTTGGACCGTTGAAACGCAAATCCGACCGTTCAGATTGATAAAATTTGAGTTTTGGACGTACCATAAAAATTTCAGGTCGATCGGGATTCATCTCGATTCCCGATCTGCCTCAGGAAGTCCTTGATGCAGTGCAGTCAAAGTCAGATTCAGCAGCAAGTTTGGCGGTTTACTGGAGAAAATTGGTAAGTCAAAGCACCGATCCAACCGTCCATATTGAATTTCAAGGAGTGAAGATAAGATCTGGAAAGTTTCGTCCCGATCCGAGTTCGTTTGGTTTCCCGATCATCGAAGAGTTCGTACAGCTGCAGATTTAGTTAGAAAGTAGTAAACCCTAGTTAGGGTTTTGGTTTTTATTTTCTAATAGATTAGATACGGGGGTGCCAACGATCCATCTCGGTGTTTAAATTTTCCGCATTTATTTTTTATGTGTTTGATCATAAAATAGATATAAAACCGGAATTGCCATGACATGCATCATATCATAAATCCACTCCATGCATACATGTAGAATTTTAATTTTGGTAATTAAAATAGGCATGTATACAAACTCGTGTAATTAGTTAAAATTTAATTAATACGTGGTAATTAATTAATTTAGTAACTAATTAAAGATCCGAGGACGGGTTATGAAATCGTTAGCCTTTAGGTGTGTGTTCTCGGTGAACCGCCTTAAAGTGAAAGCGAGATCACGTTTTCAATTAAGTAGTGTCTACGAGATTGAATGATGGTAAAAGAACAATAAATCTTGGATAAAAGCGGTTCGCTTATAGGTTGGGTGGTCAATTGAGCTTGGCTCGAGCGACTTAACCCTCTGGTGTGTGATGTATGCCGCGGGGTCCGGCAAGACTAAGCTACACCGGAGAGTAGAGGGTGATTCCTTCTTATCTCAATGGGGCCGTCTTGACCCGACTTCGTCCGGCTTGTCACATATGTTCTAACGAATAGGGCGGGTAGGCTTGCTGCGTTACCGACACCATTCGAATCCTTGATTTGATGTGCTTTTATGTTAACATCAAAAAGGCGTGGTTAGTTAACCCACAACCACTTCCAAAATATTGAGTGGGAGCGGGGAGGCGGCAGCCCAACCCCACGGCCTCTACTATAGATGCAAGTAAGTGAGAGAAGGGTGGCGCCTCGGCGCGCTGATTTCGTCCCCAAGGATGGTGTTCGCCCCTATCAACATTCATGGTTTGGTCTCCGAAAGGATAGGATTTTACCAGGTACTCGTCGGGTCAGCTGACCTATCCTACGACGGCACACTCAGAGGCGTACCTAAGAGATCGATATAGTAGGTCACACTCATCAAGGGTATTTTTGATAAATACCTAGGCTAAAAGGAAGGTAGTCAATGAATAAAGGGATGTTCGATTCTCGTGGGATATCGATTCTCACAAGTTATTCATTGATTTAACCGTTGATCTCTTTGACCTACCTACAGCGGCATTTGAGATGCAAGGTTAAAACCTTGGAATGGTAGAGTAGACTTAATTTTTAGTTTACAATTCCTAAAATTTAAATATAGTAGTGTTAAACTTGAATTAATTTATGTCATTTTATTTACACATTATCCCTTACTAAATTGCTTACAATTTAAAATTGACTAGTATTGACTTCGTTAAAAGTGGAAAGTAACTAGGGCGTTGAACTAGTTAATCGATAATGCAATTATTTCTCGGAAGAGATATTTTCTCTTAAGCCTTTTAAAAACCAGTGGCATATAGGTATGTCACTAGTGTCATTCGTGTCAAGCGAGAGACAAACTTAGTTTGATCAAAGGTGATTACGGACTTTGAAAATTCTTAGTGAATTTTCGGTGTGTAAATGACTACACACGTAACCGTTCTAATTGAAAAATCGGAAAATCATGAATCATTGCTAGTTAGGCGATATTTGGAATCGATGAACTAGTGGGAGTTTTATGATTTGTATTTTCTGAAACATTAGAACTGTGTAAGTGTTTACACGACCAGATTTTCAAATTGAAAAATTGGAAAATCATAAAATGAAAGCATTCTTTGGTTAGACGGTATTTGGAACTGATAAACTAGTGGGAGCTTTAATCTTATGATTTGTTGTTTTTCTAGTATATTAGAAAATCCAACAAGTGTGGACAAGTAACACTCAAAATAGACATCCCACGGTTCAAGAGTAGTGTCTACTCAAGCGAACCGCATTGGTTCAAGCTATTTCCATTCACGGAAAGTCAAGAATGGGTGAATATGTCTAAAAGTGTTAGTCACCTAAATCGAAAAACTTTAAAAATTTGAACGAAAATTAATAAACGAAAATCATAGGATAAGGATAGTGATTTGGATCACCAACCTATGAATCCTGGCGATTTTTTTTTTTTGAGCTAAGTTCTTTGGAAGAACAAGGCAGCAGTGCATTTAACGATTAAAAGAGTAAACAACGGGCAGTTAATTTTAGCGAGAATAGTGGGAGTGATATAAGGAAATGAATCTCGGATTCAATCCTTGGATATCGCGGAAAATTTATTTTCTGTTTAAGATTCGTTGGAACGAATGGATTTACCTTCTATTCGATAATTTGTTTGTCGTATAGAAAGTGAATATACCATTTGTAAATCTGAATCCAAGACTCGGACTTTTGTTTGATAAAGTCAAAACCACTTACAAGCTATTTGAAATATGTATATAAAACACATCTTAAAGAACCATTAAAAGCAATTGGTTTCTATATTTAGATAAACGCTTCTTCATATTCCATAGTTAGTGCATAGTCCACAAAAGACAAGACACAAAGACCGCGGCTCAGGGTGATTCCTTTCTCCCGATCTGGTTATATTGTCTCAAAGGTTCAATGACTAAGTTTCCTTTCAATCGGGAAAGGATAATGGTTATAAAGAAGTAATATAGCTTGTTCATGGCGACCTTCGAGTCGATGAAAGATACAAGTTAGTAGGAGCTTCCGAGTAGTGACTTCTTGTCGATAACTATTCAAACACTCCGGTAAGTTTATCCAAAATATTTTGAGGTTTCTCTGTTTTTCAGCAGAGATAGAGTATTCTATACTCAGGAAATGGGCCATCACATAGTCCTGGGGGACCGATGCTCGGCTTTGCCTCATAGTGAAATGTTTTCACTAAGTGAGAAACCGTTAAATTGCCTTATATAGTTTTTTTAGATGTGCTACAATACATTTGCTTAACTCAATAAAGATATTAGAAGCGAAATATCGGTTTACATTGAAATGTAAGACCAACCAGTCTACCTAGAATATGCTTTGGAATTTACGGATAAGGTGTGGATTCGGTTCACCCCCACTTCCATAAATATAAGCATTTAGCACACGGTGCTTGAAGGTAGGTCTGGAAATTTATGCGAACACGTTCGATCGATGACCAATCGTTCTATATCTTGTAGCATTGAGAAAAGTTTGTTATAAGATACTTGAAATCGGGAAGGGGCAGGTTATCTTGTTAAGTCCCTTTACGATAGAGTCTATGAACAAGATAAAACCTTAAACCTTGAAGTACGTTTACTCAAGGTAGTTACTAAGCGATTAAAATCGGACCACATCCAACATCGGTTGTTGGTGATAACACTAAATACTACTAAACTAGATCGAGAATTTGATCCACCCGAAATGTAGTGGGAGTATGGTTTATCCATTACCCATTACGGGTTCGGCGGACTTTGTAGTCGAGGATCGATTGATGACCTATGGCTCTTTTGTGAGTTTGTATAGGATTACGATAATAGAGGTTGGTTTAATTGCCATAACCACTGTGAATGGAGTTCGGTACTCGATTCTGTTCATACTCTTGTAGAACCACCGAGCGTCTCGAGTCCATTGGGGAGTAATTGGATCTACACGGAAAGAGTAGAATGAATGGGAAAGTTTATCTTTCGAGCAAAGATTGAGTGGTCTAGGGGTAATTCCCTAAGAAATAGAGAGTTAATCGGACCTTGAACTCTCTTACCACTTAGTATTGCATGACTTCGTTCAAAAGCGAGAAAATAGGGGTGATTCCACGAGACTTTTCTTGCCAAACAAGCGGAGTCTGGATTCATTCAAACAGAAGGGTATTGACTTATGAACTTATGACGGGATATTTGTCAAGGCTTATGTCCTTTGTGGATAAAAAGCAAACCTCTCGGTCATTGGAAGTCATATATTTCTACAATATGTGGATTTGACCAGAATATTGATAAGTCTTTTGTAGACCGGATATCAATTTTAGTACAATGAGTGAATATATAAATTAGTGTTTGTGAAGGCTAACACTTGCACTTTTGATTGGAATCAACATGGGTGTGTTATCTGGAAGTCGAGAATCGACAATGCCACAATTACATTGCAACAGAGATTTGGACAACATTCTTAAGAGTTTGACTCGGTCGAATTCATTAGAATCGATCCATCGGTTTTCCCATCCATCTTATTGGTTAAGATGATGCATCATGTATGCAACATTCAACGAGGAAGTTCTACCTATGCCTCGGGAATGACTCTCTAAATCTTGGATCAAGAGAAATGGGATAGATTCTCTTTCTAGTAAGAGATGGTCGGGTTATTGAACGTCAACTTTGATCGAATCTTAGATTCGGCGGTTAAAAAGCAAGTTTAGTATGTCCTTTAGTATCTTGAAGAGAACGAGGAATAATATGCGGACATATTCATGTGTGAACTTGGATATGTGTGATACACTGATTTTGACTTTAAGTCAGATTGAGGATGATCGTTAAGTCGATCTCGGGCTCGATGTTTACTCGATACCACATGATTTGATGGACCGGTAACGTTTGATTCTACGGATCGTCTCGAGCCGACAACCTGACTAATCATTAAGACCCATGACATTTAGATGTAGGTACTCACCGAGTCACTGACCTATCCTACGACGGCATACTCGGAGTGTACTTTGGAATCTGAAATGGTTATGACATGCTTAGTGGGTACTAGAATACGGGATGAGTCTCCATTGCTTTAGAGCAAGTGGGAGATGTAGTTTGTTGTATTTTAAATAATAGGGTGTGCTCTAAAACAATAAATCACATGCTTTCGTGCAAGTGGGAGATTGTTAGGTGTGATGCCCGAAAGACAATTTTTGTAATTGTTTTATTTAATAAATGAATTGACGTTATTATTCATATTTATTATTCTCATAATCACCGATGTGACAATAGTATTTACACTACTGAGAAAACCCTAAGTATATCGTTTATGTAATCACTTAACTCGGTGTATGGTATATACACGGAGGATTGAGTTAGTGAAGATGTACTTAAAATACAATTAGCCCGTAGTGAAGTTAATCGAGAGTATCGGGTCTCTCCTTTAACGTGCTATTAATGCGCCCGAAACACGGTTGGTGTGATTGTCTTATCGGACTTTCGGTTAAGAGAACCTAATGGGGCATTTATATATGATAGATATATCATATAGTAATTGGACCGATTTGATTAGAGTTCACGATATAATTCCGTAATCGAGAAGTCTTATCGAATCAATGGATGATCATATTTATGGATATATCTTAATCCTGAGGTGATCACGATCAAGCGCTTGAATCGATTATGAAGTTTGACTTGACGGTTAAGGATTACACCGAGTCCGTGGTCCGAATTACCCCATCTTGGCATTGTCTTTGGATTGAGTGAGTAGTCCGTGTTTATCACGAGATACGGAATCCATTCCTTCCATTTATGGAAGTAGATGAACAGATTCCTTATTTGTTAATCCTAGAAACCGATCGATCGCGCGAGTTCATATCACATCGATTGATCACCAAAGTGAGTTGTATGAATTAATTGATCACTTGGGGGTTAATGGTAAATAAGGATAAGAGGTTCTAAAAAGGGTTAACGGTAACTTCCGATTTAGAATGAAATAGTCTATGGAGGATTAATCCATATGTAATGATTGTATCAATGGACGCTTATTATTATTCTCGTGAGGAGATAAATATAATCTCATAATCGGAGGAGTGCAGTCACGGGATTATGGTGGCATATTCCTGTGATTGATTTATCGAATATAATTATTCTATAATTATTTATTTGATTTATCGGAGTCACGATTATTAGTCCATGGTCCCCGACGTGCCTCCTAATATAGCATAGCTATTCTCGGACGTCGAATCCTAATAATATTAATTTAGTTCTTGTTGGACTTTATTAAAACGATATGTGAATTAATTGTTTAGTGAACTATTAAATTAGTTGGGCTAAATAATTAAATATGTGGAAAAGACATTTTCCATAATCTTGGCCCAATTGTGTTATAGCCCAAAAAATTAATTATGACTAGGTCATGAATTAAAAGTGGCGCCCCCCCTCTTATTTTTGGAACAAGAAATTAGTTTTCTTATGATTAATAAGACATGTGCATAAAATATTTATTGGATAAATATTTATGTTAAGAAATAAAGATAAAGATTATTCTAGATTTGTTCTAGAATATTTTGGGATTATCTTTTATTTAATAGGATTATCATAATTGATTTTGTATTAATTATAAAATCCTTGGGGCTTAAGTTTTACTCTCCTATATAAAGAGAGTTCTCCCAAGCCAAAGAACACACATATTTCGACTTCACCTCTTAGAGAGGAGAAGAAAATATTTTTTCGGCCAAGGGGTATTAGGGAGAAATCTTGGAGATTTTTCCGGGTAGCATATCGGAAGGGTTCGAGCCGAGGATTTCCTTCCACCGGGAGTTGCTTGGATCACACGTACGGAAGATCGTGGTGCTCTTCTTACCAACCTTCATCCTATCCATTGCGGTTCTTCAACTTGGATTTTGAGATCCAAGAGGTATGTTCTACAACCCCCTTGTAGATATAAATCCAGTTATTTTATTACGTGTAGTTTATAGATCTAGATCCATAAATCGTTTCCGCTGCGGATGGTATTACTAACAGACTCCGGTATCAATCGCTATACTATGATCCCTGCACTTGGGGAATACCGGATTTATAAATTATATTACTTGTTTGTTTTGCATAGATAAAATCCGTGACAAGTTTTTTGGCGCCGTTGCCGGGGAATCGGTACGGTTGTCTAGTTTTATTAGTTTTTCTAAGTTGTTCCGCTTTTCTTGTTTTAATTTCTTTATATTTCTTGTTTTTAGGTAGACTTTAGTTAGGTTATTAGGGTTTTTAATCGTTTAGGTTTTGTAGTATCCTATTAGGTTTCTCCCACTTTATCTCGTTTTTACTTTCCTATCTGTCTCTGTTTCTGTTTTTCCTGTCCCCAGACGGGCGTCTGAACTATCGAACGCCCGTCCGTTTTAAAATTCTCAACTCTGTATCGTTTTACCAAGTCAGACGAACGTCCATCAATTTGGACGCCCGTCCTGTTCTTCAGCCTTCCGGACGAGCGTTCGGATTTCCAAACGCCCGTCTGTCCTCCTGTTTCAGTGTCTTTTCGTAGGTATGGTTTTTGTTTCCATCTTTTCTAGTTTCCACATTGATTCGGGGACATCTAAGGTTGAATTATCTGACTCCACGTTTTTAACG
Organism: Gentiana macrophylla; assembly: GCA_026214975.1. Classification (NCBI taxonomy): domain Eukaryota; kingdom Viridiplantae; phylum Streptophyta; class Magnoliopsida; order Gentianales; family Gentianaceae; genus Gentiana; species Gentiana macrophylla. The sequence continues at coordinate 4,702,535 of CM047808.1, read as the reverse complement.
ATCGAACTTTTGGATAAAAAGGGATAGTTTTAGCACTCGTTAGTATTTTGGCCATAACTTTCGGCTCGAGTGTCGGATTGACGCCAGACCCCAATTCGGAAAGCTCGTTCGACGCCGACGACGTGGCGTGATACAGCCGGAGGCCGGCCGACACCGTTTTCGAGGTCAAAATCCACTGTTTTCCCTTCCATTTTGGGCTCGAGAAGATTTCAACACGTTTTTTTCCCCTTTTTAGTGTTTTCTGCTTTTCGATTTTAAATTTTTGTAGTTTAGGTTTGTGTTTCATACAATCTTCCATCTAGGATTGAGGACATGGATGAGCAAAGTAAGATCGCCATCTTTGAAACAAAGCCGGATGGCATCTCTTCAAATGTCGCTTAATCCTACGAATCCGACCCGTCTTTTCCACGTAACTCTCTGCTACATTACGTGGAAGATGTTGTCGACCTGGCCATGCGGTTGGCGATGTCGATATATTTACCTGCTTTGGATATCAAGTCAATTCTTTCCATAATCGTGGAAATTTCGGTCGATCCACATGTCGAAATTGTGACAACGTGGGACATATCGCTCGTTCATTCTAATAGTGGTGACAAGATTCTTTCATTGGCGTAACAATCGGACATTTGACAATCGGTTCTCTGCCATAGCAATTTTCAAAATCGTGGTTTCAATCCAAATCGAATTTTATCAAAACCCGAACTTGATCGGGATCAAGATATCAATTTTGCCGATCAAAATCAAAGTTGGTCGACCAATCTTTTCCACAACACTTTCGAACTATCAAGACCCTCTCAATCGACGATCTTGAAGTGAATGGAGCTCCTTTCGGGATGAGCAAAACAATATTATCCAATTCCTTCCGAAAGCAACAAAGAATCTTGAGAGACGAATCGGAAATGGCCCAAGACCAAGGGATTGACCCAACTCCCACACTCCCTTATGGTGGAGAAGATGCTTACAACGATGATGGTGCAAGTCATGAGAATCAATTCCAATATGACCACAACTATGCACCAGCATACAATGGTGGGAGTAGTAACTATCCTTGTTCTCCGTTGGGCCAGGATCAAAGCCATTGGCAACAAGGGACGATTGATGAGCTAGAACCTGATGTGGGTCGGCTTAAGTTATGAAGGTTAGAGACTTCCTTCCCTCCTGCAGGGTGTGATGATGAAGACGGTTGTCCTAGGAAAGATCCGACGTTAGAGATAGTTGAAGATATTAATCACCCGGTGTTGGAGAATATAGAGGACGCTGCGCCTGATTTAGAGATAAATCACCCGGCGGAAGTCACATTAGAGGAGCCGTTGAAGCCACACAGTGTTGAGGTGGTTGTGGATAAGAGAATGAAGGATGAAGAAGAGGAAGAACCTGAAGATTTAGACCTTTTCCTCTCGTCTCAAGAATGTTATGCATCTAGAAAAGTGCACTCCTAAGATTCCTTGGTATGCTTCCATCGTAAACTACCTTCATTCCCAATATCTTGATCCAAAATTGTCATATCAAGAGAAGAAGAAGTTCTTCTCTGATATGAAATACTTTGTTTGGGATGAGCCTTACCTCTTCAAAATCTGTAAAGATGGTTTGCTAAGGAGGTGTGTTCCAGAATCTGAGCAACGCGATATTATTGACCAATGCCATAGTGGACCCGCGGGTGGTCACTTTGGTCCTTGGAAAACGGTTGCGAAGATCTTCCAATCCGGTTTCTATTGGCCTACTATCTTCAAGGATACAGAATCATTCTGTAAGTCTTGTGATAGATGCCAAAGAACCGGAGCTTTGACGAGGCGGTTTGACATGCCGTTGAAACCCATCCTTGAATGCGAAGTCTTCGATGTATGGGGAATTGACTTTATGGGTCCATTCCCATCTTCCTGTGGAAATAAGTACATCTTAGTTTGTGTAGACTATGTTTCGAAATGGGTGGAGGCAATAGCCACTCCTCACAATGATCATAAAACGGTCATGAAATTCCTAAAGAAGAACATCTTTGTGAGGTTTGGATGTCCACGCGCCTTGATAAGCGATGAAGGGACACATTTCTGCAACCGACCACTGGAAAAAGTACTCGAAAAGTATGGTGTTCGTCATAAGACTGGCACACCATATCATCCGATGACTAGTGGTCAGGTTGAGCGAAGCAACCAGAGCTTGAAGAAGATCCTGGAAAACAAAGAGCGATCACGAAAGGATTGAGTCTAAAGTTGGATGATGTACTATGGGCGCATGAATCGCCTATAAGACCCCCATGGGTACATCACCCTATCGATGGTTTATGGAAAATCATGCCACTTGCCAATCGAATTAGAGCATAGAGCGTATTGGGCCATTAAATTCTTAAACTTCGATGCCCAATCTTGTGGAAAACGCCGACTGCAGCAGTTGCATGAGTTAGATGAGTTTAGACTCCAAGCCTACGAGAGTGCCAGGATCAGTAAGGACAGAATGAAACTCCTTCATGATGAAAAGATCAAGCATCGAGAATTTCAAGTCGGGGAGCAAGTTTTGCTGTATAATTCCAGGTTGCATCTGTTTCCTGGAAAGTTGAGGACACGATGGTCCGGCCCCTTTGAGATTTTGCAAATCATTCCTGGAGGTGTTTTAGAGCTAAGAGGTTATGATGACCAGCCGTTCAGAGTGAATGGTCAGAGGTGCAAGCATTATATTGGTCAACCCAAAGAGAAACCTTTGACTGTTCATTTCCTCGATATCCTCGGGTGTGGTACCCCTGAAGTCAACCAGTTTGACGAGTTTTTGCCCGATTTGTTTTCGAGGGGTGACGGCGGTGGTCGAAGAGAGGAAGTTCGGCTGGTATTTGGGATATGGAAGAGCTTAAAAGGAGGCACGGTTAAAGAGAAGATCAAGAAGAAGAAGTCTACAATGGGGAAAATTAAACGTGCTTGGAAAGCTATCAAAGATTTGACCCCATGCGTTAGATGTTGTTTCTGCAGCCACACCACTGATCAGAGCTTACACGATGTAGTGGCTGGAAGAAAAGTCAAATGGCCTTATCCAGGCTGAGCTTTAATGGTGTCGAGCTAACGACATAAACCAAAAAAGCGCTACTTGGGGGCACCACTAGATATCTGTTTTTTTATTTTCTTTTGTTCTTCTTTTGTGTGTCTTAGTTTAGTTTTAGTCTAGTTAGGGTATTGTGTGAATCTGCTCCGTATTTGTGGTTGACGGTTGGATGTTCTGCACTTTTCCTTGGACGGTGATTTTTCCATCTAAATGATTATCTCTTCATTTATATGATATAATTCCCCCTCGTCCCGAGATACTTTTCGTGTTTGTCAGGTGTGCAGGATAGTCTTGAAAGCGTTTGTGAGTTTCAGACGGTGTCAGTTTTCTGGTGGATGGTCCATAATCTACTGATATCCTCGAGCATTCCTGGGTGCTGCGCATCATTCCAGAGTTGCTCCCATTCAAACGACAATCAGCTAAGTTCTTTCTTTCTTTTTATCTCTTGCACAACATGAGGACATGTTGTAATTTAAGGTGTGGGGAGGGGAATAAGCTATGTATCTACCATTTGCTTAATATATGATGTTTCTGTGCAAAATGAGGGCTTAATTTTTCAAAAAAATTTCAACACTTTTGTTTTTGTTTTGTCCCGAGTAGGCAATACACGTTTTTGTTCGGTTTATTATAGTCATTGATGCTGTATACCATATTTTTAGTGAGTTAGTTGTTTCACCAAGATTTATTTTTCACGAGCCATAGTGAATGATGAGCTATTTTATAAAGTTATACCCCGTTTTGGATTAGTAGTTTTTGATTTTCTTATAAGTCATGTACTTAGTGCTACGTATATATCGTGAGACTTATGATAGTTTGTATTTAGATCCAAAGTATGACATACTGTGAATATCTGTAAGTTTGAATGTGATAAGTGAAACGTGATTAAGTCTTTGCAATAGTAGTAAATTGTTTACTTGAGGTGTTATGCTCGGTGGTCAAGCTTACTAGAAAATAATCTTTTCCACGCCAACCGTAAATCTCTAAGTAAACATAATTGTAATTGTGTGTGTCGAAAGCTAGTCGATGATTTGGGTGGGGTAGGGTGTACCACGTATGTCCTATTCCACTATGATGACTAAGAGCTCACGACAGTTAGGAAAAGCTGCCTTATGATTGGAGTAAGGTAGGGTATTATCTCGAAATGTCCTATTCTGCTATGAGGGCAATAGCTTCTTCTAATGTGTGTTTAAAGTGAAATGGTTAGATCAACTTAACAATTGATGTGAAATGAATATAAGACTAAGTTATCGTCTATCTTATCCCCAGTATAAAGCCCGATAGATATCTCAGAGGATTATCCTCTGAGTATTTCAGAAAGGCCCTAGATTCATTCGATCATATTTTTCGGGATATGTCACGTTTGTAGGGTACATCTTATAAGTGTCATTTATTGCTAGTCCACGAGGGGGTATTAGCTAGTTTTACTTTGAATTTCTCAAGTTTGGATTTAGTGGAAGTTTTCTATGGCTAGGCACACACACGATGGTGAACTTCTAATTTATTGACCATGTGGTATATGTGTTGAGGTGTCTATATTCTTTCCGAGCCTTTCTTTTTGTTTTGTTTTACTCGAGGACGAGCAAAAGCTAAGTGTGGGGGAGTTGTTAAGGGTGATTTTATATGATTTATACCGTTATATTTCGTAACGATTTCTCCCATAATCTGATAAATTGCATAGAAAAGTAAGTGCTTATTAGATTTATTGAGCAAACGAGTTTTAAATGTGTTTAAATGCAAAATCGAGATATTTACGTGATTTTATCGGTGTTTTATGTTTATTCGTATGATGTTACATTTTGCATGTTTTTATCATGTTGTTAGATACGTTTTCATGATGAGTAAGGAGCTTAAACGATGATCACACGAAGATGGAAGAGTTGAAAGATGTTTAAGTGAAGAATCATTGAAGAAACCGGAACCAGGCACTTAATGGGGATTTTGTCCACACTTGTAGGCACTTTCAGGGAAAGTTGTCTTGATGAAAGTTGTAGAGGATTGAAATAGCTTTCCAACGCATGTTGAATCACCTCATTTGGAGCCCTAGAAGTGAAGTTATGAGCAAAATACTGGAGCTAAGTAGTGGGCGGGCGTCCATAAAAGTGAATCAAGCGTCCGTAATCGTATTTTACATTCGAGAGAGTTCAGACGCGTCTTGAACGAGCGTTCATTCTCCGTTCATAGAGGTTGGACGAAGTCCAAGATAGTGGACGGGCGTCCCACGGCACCGACTCAATAAACCGACCTAAAAACCTATAAATAGGCGCGTTTACCAAACCCTAATCACCATATTTTTCGACCCTAGCGGCCCTAAGCCCTCAGGCGACTTTTGTTGTTTTCTTTTCGATCAAAAACATCTTTTTATTCCTTTTATTTTGTTGATCGATTTCGATGATGATTAGAAGCTAAGGCTTCCTTGAACAAGCATGTGAAGCCAATCTCCGCAACGTTTTCAATTTCAATCTTTGGATGTTTGTGAGTATTTAAATTAAAGTTGTTTCTTTTCGATGTTTATTTGTTATGTTGCAATTTAAATCGAGATATGTTGCATGTTGATGTTTACTATATGATGAAAATCGATGTAAACCTAGATCACCATAGGAAAGATTAGACTTTTAACCTATATATAACGAGAGTTGTTAGGTTAGAAATCTAGGTTGCTAGATTGAATAAATCTTACACCTTTGGTTTGAGAGCGTTAATCTTTAAGATCGAGAGATAAAAGATTGCAAAACGAATTATCTACGAGTAGAAGTTCATACCTTTGATAGGTGAACCACAACCTTTATTTAATCTTCACCAAACGATCTAGGGTAGAAGTTGAGAGTTGTGAGATAGGTGGATCATTGCTTGTTCTTCGTTAAATTAATTGAGTTGTTTCCTTAGTTTATAGATTACAATTAGTTTAGTTAGTTTGGTTCATTAACGATCTTTCCTGGCTTTGGATTGTTGATCCTCTGTCCGGTTTATTTGTTAGTTTTCGCTTTTAGTTTTGTTTTGTGTTGTGACGTTCTTAGGAAGAATTAATAAAACTAGATTAAACAACCTCGATTCCCTGAGATCGACTCCGGTATCAATCGCTATACTATGATCCCTGCACTTGGGGAATACCGGATTTATAAATTATATTACTTGTTTGTTTTGCATAGATAAAATCCGTGACACCGGAAAATGCAGATCTGGCCGGAAAAAGATGGCTTTCAAGTCATTTCCCGTAACGAGCCATTTGATGATGCCAAAATGGTACATCAAATGTTATCAAACGGAAGGATATCATTCCTCGTGTATATAGTGGTGGCTCTCCGTCCAAAAGGACGGTGTTTGGATGGTTGTGAAATCGAGCCATGGAGGTCGCCTCGTGCCACAGTAGAGAGGGATCAAGCCACGCGTAGTTCTCGGTATTGGAAGAGTTGGCTTATTTAGTGTGGAGCCAAGTGTTGTATTCGGTATATCCCTAAAAATCGGTTATGGTGAAGGAGACCTCCTATTTATAGGTATGAGCCCATTTAGGGCTTAGTGTGTATTTACTGTTAAGGCCAAGCGAGTAGGATAAGACACGTGGCTAAGATAATGGCTCGGATACGAGGCTTAGCGGATGATCGAGGCCTCGAGCCGAGGTAGACGAATCGAGGTCAAGAGGCCGAGGTCGATTTAATCGAGGTCGAGAGGCCGAGCCCGGTGATCTTCACAATAGATAAGCTCGCCGAAAGGCGAGGTCACCGATAAACTTCGTTGGCGAGGCCCGCAGTGCAGGGTCCGCCGATACATGTCGCGGAGGGGCTCGATAATCACTGGTTTAATCGATGGCGAGGCGGTGACATACTTGACCGGCCGTTGACTGATCTCGTTAGGAAGATAAAATATTATAATAGGAGCGGGGCAATTTCTGGTGTATCAATACAATATTAAAAAAAATAATGATACGGGCAGGCACAAGTCGTGTAACACAACGATAATCTGCACCGTTGATCAGAGTCGAACACACATGTTTCCGGGTGGAGTCAAATGACCCACTGAGATCCGGGAATGTTTTTTAGAATTAATACGATGTATTTTGTTATTAAAAAATGTCGTTTTGTCGATAAAAGAAATACAGTTTTAGGCTTTGGTGGCTCTAGTGGAATTTTTTTTGGTAAAAAAATATAGTTTTTAAGACTCCGGTGACACCACTGAAATATATTCATGTATTCACCCCCGCCGTTTATCATCCCAATTAGTAGTACAACTACAATTATGACATTACGAGTGACACGATATATCCTTACACCATGAATACACACCAATAATTACCCTTCTGTATACCAAAACAGTATGTCTAAATCTGAAACACACGGTTTGATTCTGGATTGAAACAGTGTAGCCAGATTTTGACACATCGTAACTCCACACTAGACCTGGCCGGTTCCGGGTCTTTTACTGGGCCCGACCCGGCGGGTCTTGGGTACAAACTGGCGGGTAGCCGGAACCGACGGGTACACGGGTCCTAAAACCGGCGGGTAGCCGGGTCTGCCCGGTTTAAGGTTCTACCCGACCCGGACCGGCCCGTAACCGGCGGTCCTGCGAACCGGCCGCTAAACCGGAGGTCTAACCAGCCGGAACCGGACCGGAGAACCGAACCGCTTTTTTTTTCTTTTTTCTTTTCCCAACTGTTGCCAACGTCTATTTTTTCAAATTTTTTGAATAAAATATTTTTAATTTTTAAACTTTAAAATATCATACACTCATCACACTATAAATAGTTAAATACACACTTATCACACTATAAATACACACTCATTTCATCACTTTTCCTCACAATTCTCTTGTAACTCTCATATTATCATTATATTATCTACCATTATAATATATTTGGATATTGAATTGAAGTTTTTCTCAATAAATTTGTGTACTTTATAATGTTCAAATATATTATTTTGCAATGCTCTATCATTGTGTCGAATTTTAAGTTTTTTTTTTGAAAAGAAAATGTTATTGATGAACTTACCCGGCTGAATCCTTCAAAATTTAAGGTTGTTTGTAACGCTTGCAAAAAAAAAACCTATCATTATGAGTGTGGAATCGGTTTTGTTTCTTATGTATATGCGACACTTACGAACAAAGCATACCGAGGAATATGAAAATTATATGCATGATGCGCGGAGACGTTGAGACGGGTAAGACGTGACATGTAACAACATTTACATGCACGTTATGAAAAAGCGATATAATATCAATGTTGAATGTTGTTTGTTGTAGTGTTTTGTTTTATTAGTTTAGTTTTATTAGTGTCGCCGTTACGATGAGTAATCTGTATCCATCCTTTATTGTATTGTATTGTATTGTATTGTAATAAATTAATGTAATCGAAAATGGTCGTTACAATAAATGTCAAGTGTTGTTTATTGTAATATTTTTTGAGAAAGTTTATTGTATTCTTAGTAGTAAAAATGGTTGGTTTGATTTTTTCATTCTTTTAGTATGTGAACATCATCTAACCTTGATTAAAAAATAATATTTAAAAAATTGTTACAAAATATTAATAAACTACACCAAATTCTTTTATTCGTATAAAATAGGATTATTAGGTCCAGAAAGGTTGTCGGTTTAGAATATATGTTCCAATCTGTGTGTTTTTTTAAACTATAGTTATGAAATTAAATATTATATATAGTTTAATAACCATTTATAATTTATTATTAATTTTAACGTAAGTTATACAAATTTTATAATAAAAAATATCAATTTTTTTTTTGGATCCGTGATCTCAACAGCTTGGACCTGGAACCGCTGAAACTCAAACCGGCCCGGAGACCGCCAAACCCGCTGGAGTTCGAGACCGACATAACCGGCTAGAAATTTGAACCGACGGTTCCAATTCCTTTATACCCGAACCGGGCGTGTCTAACTAAAAACCCACCCGACACGAAACCGCCACATCTACTCCACACCCTAGACTAACCCTCACCGACTGACTTTGTACTAAGACTCGAAGTGTTGACTCTGTCTTCTCCATGTTTTTAGGAAGATTATTCAGGCATAATAGATTATCTACACAAACTACACAACAATCATTTTATCACCATAAATTTTATAACTTTAGAAAATAATACCGAAAAACAAAAAAACAAAAAAAAAACCACAAAATTGACCTTTTATGTGGCCGGATGTGTGCGTGGATAACTTTACGTGTATGTATTATTTTCCTTTTACTATGTCTTTCAGTATTCTCAGTAACCAAAATTACTACAAGCCAAACAGAAAAAAGAAAAGAGGAATCTCTGTATGTTCACATGCATGGAGTTTGCAGAATTCACAGGTAAAAATAAATAAATGATAGTACTATATTTTGTTTTCGGAGACGAAAGAGATACACACTCATTAAACGTTTTAAACGGGGTTCGAACGCTAGTCTCTTTATTGGATAGCGGGAAGATTCTAGTGTCTAAACACTAGAGCAATATACCAAGTACACAATGATAGTCTTAATAGAAGATAAAGTCATGGATCTCAAAATATAAACAATGTCATTTGAAAAAAATAAAAGTTGTCAAAATAAATTATTATCTATTAGTTGTTAGTTTTTATCTCTATTAGTTGTTAGGATTTATCTTTATTATTTTTATTTAATTAAGTAGTGGTTATCTATTAATCACCATAGTAGTACTATAAATAGGGGTTGTATTTCTTATATTTTATTATCAATAAAACAACTGTCCTTTTCATCTATTTTGATTTTCTTCATCATTTGAAAAAAATAAAAGTTGTCAAAATAAATTATTATCTATTAGTTGTTAGTTTTTATCTCTATTTGTTGTTAGGATTTATCTTTATTATTTTTATTTAATTAAGTAGTGGTTATCTATTAATCACCATAGTAATACTATAAATAGAGGTTGTATTTCTTAATACTATAAATAGAGATTGTATTTCTTATATTTTATTATCAATAAAACAACTGTCTTGTCTTTTCCATCTATTCTGATTTCCTTCAGTACTATTGACTACTCTCTTTACATCATTGAGAAATAAATGCTATTTCAAGTTTACAATGTAGTGCTATGTTGAAATTGTGAATTATATGTACACGAAGTTTTAAAAGTGATAATTATTATAATAAAAAACTAAAATAACTTTAAATATAATTAATAAATTAATATTTTGAATCTCTGGGGTCCTGTGTCGATTTAATTTCATCGGGATTGCAGAGGCGTGTTGAGTGTATAATATCACAGATTAAGAGAACAATTAAAAATTGTGACGTAGATACCTACCTTTGATATCTCCACTCTAAGAACACCGTAAAAAATGAATGATGCTGCTGAGATAATCGATTACGATGGTTGTGTCATGCGGCAACGAGTGTCTTGCATCACAATTGATAGGTCTTGCATCATAATAGACAAATGTTTGTGCAACAATAAAATCTTGGCAACACACTTTTACACCATTGATATTTATGGGATACATAGGAATCAATAGGTCCCACGTTTTAATCAATGGTATAAATTAAAGATGTGTTGTGACTTGACGTCATCCTCACCTTCCTCCGGCTTATCACAGGCAGTCTGTTCAGGGTTCCAAACTCAACGATGGCAACTAAACATGAGGGTTGCGCTCGATCTAGCCATGTGCAGGTTGAAGAGAGCTCTAACAGGTCTTGGAGGACCGAACCCACGTATGTGGCAAAATACGGGGATGACTTGTGGCTAGGGGTGAAAGCCCAACTAAGATCGGATATAGCTGGTTTTCCGCGAAATCTATTTGAGTAGAGCGTATGATTGTCGAGTCGTATTTTTTATGGCGAGCACTATCACCTCTCCTACATCATAATCGATGATAAAAGCATGTGTTGTATCACTCATTGTGGCACCATCGTTATATCCGCATAATTTCTCGTAAAAAATCATGGTAAATGAGTGGCCCTCATTGAAATTCTATCCTTGGACGTTTTTTTTACGCGTGACCCGTACCTTTTGAGAATCATAAAGTGTCAAGAATTTTGTAAGAATGTTATGCAAAACGCCATTAATGAGCTAGCGAACCTTCCATTTTTACTCTCATTCCTATAAAACACTTTTATCATTTGTTAGAGATTAGAATTGAAAGGTTGAAATATATGTCACGTAATAGATTATTTCTACAACGGTTGTATTGTAAAATTTGTCGTGCCATCGTTTCTACCACATGAACCGTACCATCTGGGAACCAATTGCACCATTAGTATAAATCATAATACATTACTAATGAATTTTTTATCATTTTATCCATAATTTATTATCAATCTAATCGATTATCATTACTTTATAACTATTGTATTAATAATCGACAACTAATATTTATATATACCATTTTTTCATAAAGTTTATGACATCCATTCATTTTTTTCTTACTTTGTGTGAAAGCCCTGCAACGACTTATATTTGTTGTCGGTGAGAGTATTATTATCATTTCGATTGTTACTATTAATTTATGATGTTGCTAATTTTTAATCGGAGTAGTAGTGGTTGAACACATGCATTGTGCGTTTTTTTTTTTTTTTTTTTTTTTTTTTTTTTTTTTTTTTGTGAAAGGGTGCTTATTCTTTATTTTTTATTTGGTGTGTAACTTAATGATAGAATTAGTGGTTCAAAGGTTTCAAATAAACCCTTCATTTATGCTCCTTTGCATTCAAAAGTTAGTTATATTTGTTATGTGCCATTAATTTTGATTAAAAAAACTAAAATAATCTTTCATTGGTATTAATATAAATAGTAAAAAGTAGTTGGGTATATAATAAATAAGGGGTAAAAAAAATGTAATAAATAGACTTATATTTTAAGACAAACCAAAAAACTAAATTAATTTACATTTTTAGACGGAGGTAATACTTTAGTACTTGAACAAAAGTTTTAGTTCAATCATGGACAAATCATGGGGATTTTTTTTTCTTCTTTTTTTTATCCCACCGAATCGAAAGGATTTCATTAATACAAACAAAGAGATTACAACTAGACCAAATCATGGGGATTGAACTAATTAAGTTACCACTTACCACATCAAGTTTACGGGAAATATATTTGTGTGGTGTCTTTACACGTGTGGAGACATATGAAGCACACAGTTTCATTCTGTATTTAAACAACATGGTCCTGATCGTTTCACATGTCACTCTCCTTTCCACACAAGTATTTTTCCAAGTTTGCCTATGAATGTTGTATTAAAGATTGAATTTAGTGTAAGCGGATTTATCTAACATGTGTTTAGCAATTATATTACCTAACACGTTAAATGCATGTTTACACTCAATTAAGACAAAATTCTCATACATAAATGTAGAACGTATGCCAAACATATTATACATCAAATCTGTAGCAAACCACAAAGCAAATCTACAACGAGAATTTTATGACATTGAAGCAGAGTAAATTCAACTAAAGATTTATCATTTATAAAAGAAAAAAAGATGACGATAACTGGGGCGGCTTTACATTGCCAAATACTGGTGCGTCAGATAATAAAATAAAAATATTATGTATGAATAGTAGAAATCTTTTTACAAACACACACATATATATATATATATATATATATATATATATATATATATATATATATATATATATATATATATATGATATATTAATTTCTTATCTTTATATATTGACCTCCTATTATTATCTACTTCCACATGATTACATTTATAGAATTGAATATCCAAATATATATGTGATACGAAAAAAATTGATAAATTTTTGACTCTCGTGTCGAAAATACTACATCCGCACTTGACGATAACATGTCAGAAAAAAGTTTTACCCCACCCAACATCGAAAAAAAACTCAATAAGCCAAAAAAATCTCCGTCAAAATACATTTTATTTATGTCTCCGTTTGATTTTTCACACATATTAAGAAAAGTGTAAATAATACTTTGAATTTCATTAATTGATCCAATATTTTTACATTAATGCACTTTAATTATTTGTTGATGCATTTGATGCTACACACATTTTATTGCAAATAATGCAAAGTTGGAAGAACATTTGAAGAAATTTGTCAATTAATGCACAAAATTGACACGTATTTTAGGATAAACAAAAAATGAAACATGGATAAATAAAATAGAACGCATTGAGTATACTTTTCGGGAAATTTAACATGGGGATTTAATATGAGGGAGTGACGACAAGTGGCATGTCCTGACCACACAGCTTTCATTCTGAGAATGAAGCTGTGTGGTCAGATATCTTGCACCGATCACTCCCCATGTTAGAGTCTCCATGTTAGAACCTCCCTACTTTTACCTCAAACAAATAACTTAATTCTCTTCCTTAAATGAAACTGTGTGGTTCAGATTATGCCACATGAGTCACTCTCCATGTTAGAGTCTTCATGTTAGAACCTCCCTACTTTTTTTACCTCAAACAAATAATTTAATTCTCTTCATTGGAGAGATATTTGCTACATGACGGCAACAAATGCATTGATTTGTTACTACAACTCAGTATTGATATTAAAAAAAATTGAAGATTTGTTACTGCACAAAAAAATAACGAAATCTGTGAAACCTCGTATCTTCATAAAAAGTATAAAAGATCTTTTATTGTTTTGTGTGTTCCGATATTTTTTTTATAAGCTATTTTCAAATAAATCAAGTGGTGTTGAGATAGATGGTAAAAGGGTATTTATGGGATTTTAAAGGAAAAATGTCTATTTTTAAAAATGAATTTTTCTAAAAAGTCATCAAATTTAAAAAATCAATATATTATTTAATACATTTTTTCCAAGATACTGTCATTACATTTAATGTTTATATATTCATTTCACATTTTAAAATGAGTAACGATAGAAAGACAACGGCCATGTAATTAACGACGAATGACACAAATGATGTCCACCGCTGATTATAATGAATTAAATTGATAATGATATAAATCTAACACGATCAACGGTGGAGATCACCGTGTGTCGATCGTTACAGATAACCGCTAATGTCTCTCATTCTTTCTTCTAAAATAGCATTTATCATTCGATAGAGATATATATGTCCATAACTATTTAAAATAAAACATATTAATTGTTTGTAAAACATAAAATGGACAATTTTTATAAGACGGAGATAGTAACTTTTAATATGGGTAAAAAGGGAAATATACCGACCCCTGTTTAACCCCAAAGGCCCAAACCCTACATTTCAGCTTTTCCAAAAGCAGAGAGGCGGCAAGACGGGGGAGAGGGGAAGAAAAGAGAAAAAAAGGAGAAGAAGAAAAAAATCTCCTCAATCGTTTCGGCCATCGAAATCACAAATTAATCACATCAAAATGCTCACAAGGAAAAAAATTTCATTTTGATACAAGTTTTACTACGATCGGGTAAGAAATTCGAGAACATATTTTCTTAATCTAGAAGTGTTCTTGAACTTTTTTAGCTAAATAATACTTTAAAACACGTTATCGTTATCGTTCGTTTTGGCTGTAGATTTGAAATGGGTTTTTTAGATTTGGAGTGAAATTTCGATGGGAAGAGTTCGCATAAGATGCGGTTAGAAGGCGGGTTATCAGTGGGGACAACAATACTCTGCTTAATTTCTTCTTTTTTGTGTTTCGATCAAAAATGATGAAAGTCATTCTTAAAAGTGTTAAATCTGTTCATTTTCTAGTAACAAATGAGCATAAAAGTGTATTTTTTTTGTGTTTTGATCGAGAGGATGACAGACATATTTAAGAGTTTAGATAGATAAATCTCATTTTGCAGTAGATTAAAAAAAAAGAGTCTATTTTGTGTTTTGATCAAAAAGATAGCTATGTACTGATTTTTTATCTACCCGACCCAACGTAATAGGTAAACGATGTGAATTGTTTAGTAAATGGATAGTAACAAATAGGTTGATTTTAATATGTTCAAAATCGTTTTTACACATTCCATTCCACATCAAATTTGGTTTTTTTATTATAGATTATGGAGAAGATCAGCATGGAGGATGGAGGGGATGTGATACTAAAGCAATATAGAAACATAGTCCGAAATTTTAGGTATGTTTCATTATTATTTTTATTTTAGCAACTATCATTTAGCTTCATTTTTTTACGAATTAAGATAGCCTCATAAGCAAGATATAAGAAAATCTTACTGTTTGCGATCTTTGCCTTTGTATTTTTGCCCGTTGTTACAAGAGAGAATGTTGCGATCAAGTGTATTCTCAAATCAATTAGGGCGATCTATTTCAAAAGGGTTGTGCCGCTTATAGCAAAACTGGTGAAGAAACGAAGTCATTGTGAATTTGTGAGTGGTCGTGTTGTATGTATCAAGGAGCCATGAATATAGGAAAGAGGCTACCGAGTCATTCCCGATCGCCAACTCAAGATTTCAACTCAACTCAGCTCCCGTATATCTCACCCACGTGCATAGTCGGTGACCCGGTACTTTTATTTCTCTCCTTGTGTGCTAAAGTATGCATTCCCTTTATTCAAACCCCATCAGTTTAAACCTTTTCATCAAAGAATTGTTGAAGAAATCTTATCAAATAATTGGTCTAAAGATTTAGAACAACAACAGCTTTAACAACTCTACATCAAGACTCGACTCATGAAATCTGTTGTGTATGTTTTGATGAGATTATATAAAGACCCACAAAAGCTTCGCTTTTTGTCAAATGGGCGATTGAGGAAAAAGGGTTTAGTCCTAGCTCTTGGTTTACGATTTGATTCTTTAGGATTTTTGGCTTGAGAAGAATTGTATGGAGGAGTTTTGGGAGACTATTAAAGAAATGAAAGAGAAGGGTTCTATATTGATGAGGAGACGTATTTAACAATCCTTGCGAAGTTTGGGGGTTCGAAAATGGTCAATGATGCGACTGCTTTGAGGCATTTTTATCAGAGAATGATCAATGAAAATGCTGTGGGGAAAGTTGTGAAACAGGTGGTTCAGGTTGTAAAAGATTCCGAGTGGGGAAGTGAGTTGGAAAGGAAATTAGGAAATGAATCTTTCGGTTTCGAAAATTTTGTTTTGAGGGTTTTGAAAGAGCTTAGAGCAACAGGCGGTGCTTTGAAATCATTGAGCTTTTTCAAGTGGGTTAATGGTAGTTCGGTTTTTAAACATAACAAATTACATATAACGGGATGCTTAGAGTTCTTTGTAAAGAAGAGTCAATTGGAGAATTTTGGGATTTGGTAAACGAAATGACGAATGCTGGTTATTTTATTGATATCGATACTTACGTGAAAATTTCCAGGGTGTTTCAAAAGTTCAGAATGTTAAAAGATTCTGTAAGACTAGTATGAGCATATGATGGATAGTCCGTTTAAGCCCTTGGCAAATCAATGTAACTTGCTTTTACGTGTCATTGCGGATAGTAGAAACCCGGACTTAGATTTAGTGTTTAGAATAGTAAAAAAGTACGAGGCAACCGGGCACTCCCTATCAAAGTCTGATTATGATGGTATCCATAGAGCATTGACAGGCGCAGGAAGATTCGATGAAGCAGAAAAGATTGTGGACTCATTGAAAAATGCCGGTTATGAACCGGATAACATTACTTATAGCCAGTTAATTTACGGTTTTTGTAAAGCACAAAGGCTAGAAGAAGCGCGTGGAATATTAGATCAAATGGAAGAAAACGGATGTGTTCCCGATATCAAGACTTGGACTATTCTAATAAACGGACAATCGCTCGCAGTGAACTTGATAAAGCATCATCATGCTTTACAAAGATGATGGAAAAAGGCTTTGATGCCGACGCAGATCTTTTAGAAGTTTTAGTTCATGGATTCTTGAACCAGAAAAGAGTAGACGGTGCTTATAAATTGTTTACTGAATTGGTAAAAAATGCACATTTGGTTCCATGGCAGTCTACATACAAAACCCTAATCGAAAACCTTTTGGGAGAGAGAAAACTGGAAGAAGGTTATGAGATACTGACCTTAATGAAGAAGCATAACTATCCACCATATGCTGATGCTTTTGTGAAGTATATTTCGAAGAATGGCTCTGTGGAAGATGCTCTGGAATTTTTAATGGCTTTAAGCGGCAAGCAATACCCGTCTGTATCGGCTTATCAACATGTGTTTAGATCCTTCATTCAAGAGGGAAGGCATTCTGAGGCAAAAGATCTACTTTTTAAATGCCCACATCATATCCGCAATAATCATGCAGTTTGTGCTCTTTTTGGTTCTATAAGTAGTAACAGTGGTGTGGCAAAAGTCAGCAACTTGAAGTAAGAAATATTTGATAGGTACCATGTTGTTTGTGCTCTTTTTGTTCTGCACTTGATTCCATGTTGTTTTCATGATGCATTGTTGCAACATTGTTCAAATATACTGTTTACTATTCATAAATTCTCTAAATTTTAACCCAGATTGCAGAGGAGACTGAGCCTATAATTGTGCACTTAAACATGATAGGATTTGAATGTCTGGTTTCATCCCTCCCTCCTAATACTGAAGACTTTTTAAGTACGGTATGCCTCTTTTTTGCACTCTCTCATCTTTTACATACAAAACCATGAAATTCTACATCTCTCATCCCCTTATACAACGAAACATAAAAAATAACGGTCTTCCAGAGCATGGAACATTGAAAACTAAAATCTTAAAAATAGTATACAAACATAACGGTCTCCGTAATTTCACATGACAAGGGCACACCAACTGCTGTGTAAGCATATTTGCAGGGTTGTTTGTTACACACTAGCAAAAGACACACATGTTCACGCAATGCCCGTGAAAAGGTACAAAGCTTCAGTCATCACTTTCCAGTTGCTGTTTTTTCATGGGGCTACGGTTCGTATGAATGGACGTTTGTTTTTCATGGGGCTATGTCAATGGACACATGTCACAACAAGAGTGATTCTGCGCATTTGTGTCAACTTCTCATACTGTGTAAATATCAAGTAAAATACTCTGTAACTAAAATAGTGGGCTGTTATATCGGGTGTTATTAAATATCAAGTAAAATACTGTGCAACGAAAATATAACTTCATACATTTTTAGTACAACATAACCGTAAATGATCAAATTCAGCCCCTATGGATATTATAACTGCAATAGATTTTGTTTTGAAGTTTCTGCAATAAGCCACTTGATAAAGAAGTAAATCAACAGCTGATGGGTGATACTTAATACTTAGTCTCAAGAGGAGCTGGAGGAATTATATATTATCCCTTCTTCTGGCAAACTTAGCTATTAATTTTTTGCTACATGAAAGAAATTACAAGGTTTTGTAAGAAACAGATGTCTAAAAAAGAAAAGAAAAGGAAAAAAAACATGATTATGAACAACACAATTGAATGACAAAGAGAGTTACTCTGAAGCATCTGATAAAAATCTCAACAGAAACTGGGCATAGGGCGTAATATAGCCATTTGACGCATATAATGAAGATCTTGGACTGCAAACACCATAAAGCAGTTGTAGAATTATAAAGACATTGTTCTTTAGAGGAAAAAAACATAAAAGAACAATAAAGAGTATTTTTTAATAAATTAAAAAAAAAAAAAAAAAAAAAAAAAAAAAAAAAAAAAAAAACGGAAGACATATGTAGTAAGGAAGTTGCATTCCTGATTTAGGAAATAGATATGAATGCAAAGTGATACTTCTCTAAGATAAATGAAAATGCATCATAAGTAATATGATCAGAATTCATAGTGCTAAAAAATTTAGCACCAAACAAAATGCAAGAGTGTATACACATACACGATATATGTTGTCCAGTTTCCCTCAATTTTCATAATAACTCAAGAAATTGAAGCATTATAAGCACCGGTGAATATATATATATATATATATATATATATATATATATATATATATATATATATATCCAAATGCAGAATGATGTATAATCTCGGCCCTTCATGGACGACGTGATCTCAATAGGAAGTCATGTACTCATCTTTGACCAAATCAATGCCTGCAACAGAAACGTTATATATTATTTGTTTTCTTGATCTACAGGGCTGAAATACATCACTTTTTTTGTTGTTTGGAAGTCGCCTTTTGAAACATAGTAAGTTGTTCAAAGTACTTGTATCTTGCCCCGCTGAACTTTTTTACCGCTTTCCTGCAGATTGTTGTGCGTGAACATGTTATTAGGCTCTTACTTTCTAAATGACGACTCAGTAAAAGAGTTTTAGCTAATGGATGGCTAATCAATCAGGCCTCTCGAGCTAATTAAAGTACTTGACTGACATTTCTCGTATGTCTTTTTCCTAGCATAATTATTTTTCTTGCTACTCTCCACTTTCAATGCATGCTTATAAATGGAACAATTAATGTGAACGTCATTACATCGGGTTAGGAAAGAGGAAAGACGTTGTTCATGAATGGATTTACTTTCCAATTGGAATTCCTCAATATTTCTTGGTAAGTTCTTTGATCCGTTGAACAAAAGGCTGCCTTTTTGCCTCTTTTGGCAGGTGAATGTGCTTTAAGTGGAAGCAAAGCTGCTGCAGCAGTAAAGACGGATGAGGTGAAGAGATGTAAACTCATTCCTAAAATCAACTAACCTAAATTCAATTCCAAGTGCAGCAACACATTGGCAAACAATGAAGAACACGAAAAATAGAACTGACAAGTGTGATGATCGTGAGGCTAATCACATTTAATTTCGAATGGCGAAGTTAAATCATATGTCGAGCTGGATTCTAGTAACATTTTGCTGCCATTGTAGTCGTATGAGTGTGAGAGGAAGGATTCTTTCAACCATCTGATCTAGGCGGCCGTTTTTCTTCTATTAGTCTTTCGAGCCAATCGTCCACCTACACAATATGATATCCAATCAAGACACTTTTAAACCGAAGTATTCGAGCTTGAGAGTGATTGAAATGTCTAATATGAGTTGAGCTCGAACGTTTTATTCCTGCTCGAGCGATCTGAAGCCAAGTTCAAGCATAACATGTTCATGAGTATGTTTGATTCGGATCATTTACACCTGACAACTGCAAACCAAGAAAATTACCTCATTTAAGTCCTAGGGTTCCTTCGGTCACAATACTAACACTCGAGACAATAGAATCATGCTTATTATCGTGAAGATGTCCTTTCTCGTGTCCTATCAAAATTAGACCCGTAAACATGATCCACGAATATGAACAAAAAGAGCTACGTATTGAAAAGAAAACAACAATTTTTTTACTGTGTGCAGTGCCATGTTAATGGGAACAATGAGAACCGTTTGATTGAATTTTAGACTTGATCCTGTAAGAACAAAGTAAGGTTAAGATAAGAACGGCATTCTGACATTATCAAACACGTGTTTTTTAGTTTGTGTAAATGGTTCTATAATCAAAATAACCTGTCCAAATCATAGGCTCCTATTCTGAGAACAAAGTCCATATCAACATCCCCGAATTTAGCAGGCTTCAACTGAGTCATCCCATTTATATGATGGACAAAATACGCAAAATCAGACCGTATTCATAAGGGTGAATGTATTGGGAAACATAATTCAACCTATGATAACGTGTCTTGTATTCGATACGTATCCAACATAGAAACACACCGTATACTTGTGATACATGCACCTAAGGGTGCATTTGTAATTTTAAAAAAATTGGATACATGATTGATGTAATGCATATCCATAACTCGGATGTTTGAAACGAAAAACCATGTTACAAATGAGTGAAAAACCACAACATAACGAATAGGAGGATGTCCAGAACGATAAAATACTGCGAAAAATGAAGCGAACCAGTCCTCATATTTTTAAATTTTTAATATTTACATATATGCCCTCATTACCCATATCCTATATTTTTAAAAATCTTGTATCCGTGCAGCGTAGAATTCAACCACCTTGGAGAAAAACTCAAAACTAAGGTTCCAAAAACTATAATAATATGATTTCATAAAGTTTAAGACATCTCTCTATAGTCTTAAGTTTCAAACAAAAACGCAATATTATAACGAAATACGCTCACCTTGATTCTTTTCGTAAGTGCATCAAGGATAAGGTGTTTTAAAAATGCAGTTGGACCTTAAGCGGGAGTGAGGAAGTTCGAATCACGTAAATGGAGACTTCATTCAGTTCCTTGATATAATAATAAGCAAATGACTCTGAGCCATTAGATTACCTTATTAACATCTCCACTCATTTAAATAGCCGACGGTTTCTTCCGTTAATTTGGGAGAAAGAATAAACCATAAATATATTTAAGGACTGAAATTATTATAGCTTAAAACTACTACATTAAACGGAAGGATTTACAACGATGTACTAGCAGCTCATTAACTTATATAACTCCTGATGCATTAATATACTTTAAATTATTCTATACATGTTTGTAAGATACGACCACCTATATTGTAAAGGAAATTGTGGTATTTTCAATATATGAGATATCACTAATACATAAAGTTACACGTATATATTTTGTTATATATTTCAAGTAATAATTATATTTAACGAAACGATAAATAAATAAATAAACAAGTATAGAATCCTGAGTGTATCCAACTTGTAAAGTTTGGGGTAATACAATTAGTCTTTATTCTATTATGGCATCTAATATTCTTTAGACCATACAAAAGATATTGCAAGGATATTATCAACTCAGTTTTTCCTTGGCCATTGTCTTGTTGTTTGGGTTTTAAGTGAAATCGGGGTTACACTTTCAGTTTTCACATTATGAGCAATGAGGAAGTGTTTTGCATTCTTTAATTTGCATTAGATAGTCTCTAATGTGATTGCATTCCACGTCAAAGAACCAGTAATAACCAAAATTCATGTAAATTGTGCTCATGAAAAAAATCTAAAGCTTTTGGATTAATGCGTACGAAGAGATCTTACCCAGCAAACCAAATGTTGCAACATCAGAATCTACAATGCAACTTGAACTCTGGTTTGTCCTAAACCTGCAAGTACTAAATGACCAAGGTGAATATTATAAATTTTTCACGTACCACACAATATCTGGAAGTTCTTGAATGTTTCTAATGGAAGGTTAAACCCATTTTCTACAATAATCCTCGCAACATGCAAGAAAGCCCAAATTATTGATTCGATAACAAGCTTTAGTTGCTGGTACACCACAAAAGACATTCATTAGTTAGAGAAGAAGAATAAGAAGAAAACAGAAAGCATGTGTAATTGTAATCGATTGAATAAACAAACCCCTTACTAAATAGATTGCACACCAACTGAAAAATCCATCAGAACCGCTGGATCAAAGGGCTCAATCATAGCTGTAATTGTCATCGAAACCTATAACCACAATCATCAACTACCTCAAATCGTTCAAAATTGTTTTGGAAAATATTTCAAGCACATATTATAGTGAGAAATGTCTATTAAAATAAGGAAAAAATGATCTGTAACCATAGGCGCAGTTCAAAAGCAAGATCTGCTCATATCCATTTCAATTTTCATCTGAAAACACCAAAGATGTTAGCCATCCGGTAAGTGCAGTGTAGCCGCCAAAACATTGATCATAGCATTCTGTCCCTAGAAGATTCTGTCAATCAGGAAATCAGATATGACGTAAATCATACATTTTATGACACGGGAGACAAAGTCAAAGTGCTTGATCCTTTGCCCCATACTTTGAGATGCTCCTCCCCGCCGGTCAAGGCCATCAAAAGGTCGTGAGAGGCTTTTCTTTAAGCCGCTATCGTTTGTTTCGGATAAGTCAGGTCCCTTCAGTCCGTTCGCTCAGGTGGTCTTCCCTTACTCCTGAGTTTGGTACTCGAACTGGCTCATAATATGATTACCTCTCTGTCTGCTTGCTAGTGTCAGTTGGTACACTTTATACGTGATACAACTTTCCAAAAAAAAAAAAAAAAAAAATATATATATATATATATATATATATATATATATATATATATATATATATATATATATATATATATATATGTATGGTTTAATTTGTTGCGATAATTTTCTTTAGAGATCTACTACAATCAAGCGTACACTACATTAGGAGAACCAAGTGCGGGCCGATCCCCTAAAATATGAATAAATAGTAGATATTTTTTCTTATAAACATACATATAAGTGAAATTGACCCTCTTATTTTTTAATGTATCGACCCATTTTTTATTTATCGTATATAATTGAATATCTAAATATATGTGTGATACAGAAAAAAAATGATAAATTTATGACCCATGTCACCCGTCACTGCAACCGAGGTGTACTGTTTCGATCGGTTAAGTTTTCGATCCGTTTTACTAATCGTCCGTTTGCAGGAGAGGACTAGGATTTACTTTTTTTGTTGTTTGAGTTTGGAGGACTGGAATTTACGAATTGTTGATTGGTGTTAGTAGCAATTAATCTTTATTATTTTATTTCAATAATAAATGATATACCGATGATACCCGACCCGAGTTACGCCACGTGTCACTTTTAAGGGCGTTTAATAAATGACCAGTCCTTAAACTTAGGGCTGTTAAGGGACAGGAGCCCCAGGAACCGAACAAAGGGCAAATCGTCTACCACAGGAGATCGGTCTGAACTCCTCCTCCAGCCACCGCAGGACGGCCAAGGTCTGGCGAAGAGGAGCTGCCCAGTTCGTCCATATTGGCTTTGGGGGCTGATCGTAAGACGCTCAGTACAGCCTCGCTGCTATTCCGCGTGAGGGATAAATATGAACAGAATCCTCAGTCATAAAGACTCCAATCTTGACATTAAATATGTCCATAATTATCTCTGATTTATAGGGATTGAAATGTGTATATCCTTAGGGAATAATAATTAATTATAATACTTACTCAACAAGTAATAGGGGCGAGGCATCGCGTCTATAAACAACCCTAAGGAACTACGGATGACTTGATTCCAATTCAACTATTGGATACGTAGGCAACTCTCAGAAATAATTCGAAAGCTTAGTCCAAACAAATAAAACAACTCGTCCCTCTTTTGCATAAATTAGGGTTTCTAGGGTTTTCGATCATTGTCACATAGGAGATTGACCCGGATTAATTAACAGACGGTTTCCAGCATCGTCAATTGGCGCTAGAATGAGGGTCTTCTACTGATAATCGATCTAAAAAACCAGAACCCCTGCAGACGTTATGGCACCACCAAAGAGCACTGCTAAGAAAAACGCAAATCCGACTCAACAGGGATGAGCTTCAACCACACAGGGAGAGACTCAAGACGCAGCAGCCCAGAAAAGGGGGGATATCTCGGGTGATCAACCAAATCCAGTCCTCCAGGACCCAACCAATCAGGCATTGGTTGACGCCCTGAAAAATCTGGACAATACTACTATTAAGATTATTCTGGATGAGACCCTTAAAGGAAGAGATCCCCAGAGAAGCCAAAGACAAATCTCCAGCAACAGGCCCCTAATAAACCGGAGATCGTGGAATCAAGTGCCCACTCGGAGTACGGAACTTCACGTCACCCGAATGACACGGCTAAGGTCGAACTGGACACTCTGTTCGGAAGACGATCAGACGACTTGATCTGTGTGTCGCCTTTCACTGAACATATAGACAACTATCCCCGTCCAGCCGGGTTTAAGATTCCCAAGATCAATGCATATGATGGATCCAAGGATCCTTATGATAACATGCATCAGTACATCTCACACATGAACTTGTACAACGCATCAGACGAGATGAAGTGTAAAGCCTTCCCTGCACTCCTAACAGGAAGGGTCAGAGAATGGTTCAACAGGATTCCTCCCAGATCGATCTCAGATTTTGGGACTTTGACCCGAAAATTCGTTCATGCCTTTATTGCGGCACGACCATTTCAAAGAAATCAAACTCATTTATTGACATTGAAACAAAAACACGATGAGTCAGTACTACGCTTCAAAAAGCGTTTCAATGAAGAAGCCGCACTGGTGCAGGACACAGATGATCGATTGCTGGTCGCCTATTTCGTAGCAGGTCTGCGAGAGGGACGACTACATGCGAAGCTTAATAGCAAGCTCCCTCACACGATGGAAGAATGTCTGGATGTTGCGTACAAACATTGCCAGGGGAAGAAGCGAATAGACTCAAAAGAGAGATGGAAAATGGTGAAAACAAGAGGAGTAAGCATGAGGATAGATCGGATAAAAAAAGAAAGTCAGTTTGGGATCGGGTAAATGCGCCCATCTCTGATCGGCTAGGGAAGAAGGGAGCTCTGCAGGACATAGACTTCATTCCGCTGAACAGGCCTCGCGAACAAGTCCTCGCGATCATGCAAAGAAAGGGCATAGCTAGGACCCCACCCCCGATGAGGGGACCCAGAGAGAACAGGAACCAAAGCAAGTATTGAAAGTATCATCAAGATGTTGGGCATGACTCAGAACAGTGTAAAGATCTAATCCGAGATATTGATACATCAATAATAGAAGGAAAACTTGATGAGGTCGTAGATCGGTCTCAGCAAGCCGAACCAAAGGGATGACGAGAATTTAAGCGCCAGAATAACAGCGATAGAGAACAGCGAGACGAGTATCGGAGGAGAAGAGATCATTCTATAGATCCTGAGGGTCACGCAGATAACCGCCCTGTGAACACGATCAATACGATCTCGGGGAGGCCGAACAACTCGAGAATATCCAAAGAAGAAAACCCTAGCAGGTCTACTGCTCCTACTGTTGGAATAGTGTCCTAAACCCAATCGGGTTGGACCGGATCCGACCGGGTCGGATCATTTGTACTATTTCTTTATGTTTATGCATATATAAAATGGCTTATTCTCGTTGTCATATATATGTTCTTTTATAGAACCAATTATGAATTGTTATATGATAACGCCCTTAGTATTAAACTCGTGATAGAGAAACCATGATAAAGGCGATTATGGTTGATGAGATCTCTAATCACTTTAATGAGTTTGATACTTAAATGTCTCTAGTCGACGCGTACTATCAAACAGGGCATTGATAGTATAAACAGACTAGCACGTATTAGATGTCTTCGTCTTTAAGAGGCGAGGGATAGATCTCGCCTATCGAAGTGTAGAGACACTTGGGTATGCGTGGACGTGTATTAGAGAATGCGTCGTTAGATCGACCCACTTACACGTATCAGTGTCACACTATGTGGCGGTTGTGTAATTATCCTTAGGACCGGAGTCTTCATGGCATCACGGTGTGGATTGTCATGCTTTGACACTATTGAGGTTTCCCCTAGCCATGGGGCGATCATGCGGTAGTGATTGGGTGTGATCTTCAAGCATCACGCGGAGTATACATGATTGGTCGTCCGGGAATCGCGTACCCTATCAGTAGGGGTAAATATCCGAAAGGGCCTTCTTATAAGGAATGTCTTGTTCTCGTGAATCTTTGCAAAGTGGGAGTAAACGTGTTACTTCGAGAGAACTTGATATCCAGTTTATAAGATACGGTTGTTAATGTTTGACACTCGATGTACGCACCGTAAGGATATTGTTACAATGATAGATTTGTAAGTTACACGGTAATCGTTTCACATGAAAGGTAGTAGTCATTGCATTTGACTCTTCCGATGATTGGGGGTCACGGTGTGTTGCTAGACGCTATCCCGTGATCGTTAGGCATGAAGGGCATTTTCGTAATTTGCACTTTGTGTCTACGGCCAACATATTCGGAAGCCTATCGGGTCACACACATATGAACATCGTGCCGGATTAAAATGTGGTTATAGATGATAGCCAAATAAGGAAAGTTTATCTCGAGACTATAAGGGTTATAGTGGTAAATTAATATGGTGGTATTTATTTATTATGAATAAATAAAATACAAGATATTATTTATATACAAATTATATTAATTAAAGAATTTTCCATAAGTCGCTTTATGGTAAGTTTGGGCGCCATTATGTAAGTGTGTATGATACACTTGGATTATCTGAATTTAATTAATTGTATTACTATATATTAATATTAGATATTAATATTTATAAATATATATATATATATATACACGTTGGTGCATATATGATGTGCATGTGCATATATTGTTTCCAAAATATATATTTATATAGATTTATGTTTGTAATATATATAAGTGATATATATACACACGTGTAAATTGATTTATGGTAATAAGATAAATATAGTCAATATAAGATATTGACAAAATATTGGATTCATTTAATATAAGATATTAAATTAAATGAGATAAATCAATCACATTAATTATGTTTCCTTATTTTATTGGAAAGAGATTTTTCTTCTCCTCCTCTCCAAGTTATAGGCCACGCCCATCCCTATTTAAGTGAGGATTGCCAAGCTCTTTGGTACACCATTCTCCCAAGAGCAATTGTTCTTGTGAAAAATTGCAAGAACTCATAGTTCTTGTGTAAGAAAGAGGGGCTTCCTATAGTGAGTTTGTGAGGGAAGAAAAGGTCCGGTCTAGCAATCGGAACTTTTCAAAGAGCAATCCATGGTGGGATTCCGCGGGTCGTCGTGGGGATCAAGCGGTAGAGGCCGAACACTGGGCGGCTTCATGCCGACTACTCTCCTTAGACGGTCAAAGCGTCGATCTTTTAGATCAACCAAGGTAACCGCCGTCTTTAGTTTATTCGCTTATTGCTTAAACGGAAGTCGATCTTAGGTCAATAGGAAATAAATTTTTGAATTCATTGCGTTCCCGCGTAGATTTCCTTACGAGTGGTATCGGAGCGAGCTTCGAGCTTAAGCAATAAGCGTGTTTATTTATGTAGTTAATTTTATCGTTTAAATCACGTAATTAAAAGATGATATATTTTGATTCGTAAAATGATACACTAAAAGAAATTATTTTGTTTTGTGTATTTTATGTTTCAATGTAGTTCATAGTTGTGATTTGTCGATAGATGCAAGATTCAAATCACGATACGTTAAGTCGAGGTTGAGTGATGGATTCTCGTGAACCCACTCTTCGTTAATTCGATGTGCTCGACTTTTTCGTCCCGTGATATTTATTGTGCATAGATATCTCGTTGTTTAGTCGTGTCATGGTTTAGAAACCAATCGACATCCCTTTTGATTACGAATCAAAAGGAAAGAAACAAAAGAGAGATTTAATTTTAATTTAATTTTAGAATAGTTCTAATTAATTAAAATTAAAATTAAAATCATTTAAAATTAATCGTTAATTTTATTTCGATTAAAATCGCTTAATTAATTAAATGTTAATTAGTTAATTGATTAGATAAAATTATTTAATGGATTAAATGTTAATTGATTAATTAAGACGCAAGTAGTTAAATTTTAATTTTATCTTTTTCATAAGATTTAATTGTATGGATTAGATAGTGTAGATATAATATGATTATATGGACCCCGATTGATCGTGGACTCAATCGATAGGATAGATGTGAATGATTTAAATTTTCTCTGTTGGTTTTAAAATTGTCCTAGGCCGTTATGAAAACGTGACCTAGTTTATTTTCTCGCATTTATCCCATTCCTCGTTGGCTCCCCAAAGTGCGGCGGGTATATTAGATAGAATTGAATGTAACAAGAATGGAGCGTGAAGATGGAGACCAAAGAAAGATTTAAAATGAAGATCCCATTGGAGAATGGCGCATTGAAGATCCTATTGGCGGTTGCAAACTAACCTTAGATTGTGACCAGCGGTTTAAATCGGGCTTGTATTCGAAACCGCACTCTAGAAAAAGTCCATGATCATACCGGTTACTTTACGCATTTATTTATTTTGTGCTTGTATTTATTTTATATGATACGATAGATGCATGAATAGGCACGATCTAGATGAATGTGTAGGATGTATGTCTATAGAGATAGATATAAAATTGATGAGACCGAAATTAAATTAATTAAGTGAATTAATTTTTACATAAATACTTCCACCTCAAAAGAATCAAGTTGAAATTGCCTCTCCATATTATAATGACGGTGAAGAGCCCTTGTTCGGATCCAACTCATCAGCCAAAGCAGGGGGTTGACCTACCTCGGGTTATATCGTCATTATCGAGATATGATCGTATGAGATCTCACGAATATTGGGGTTATGACTTGACTAAGAATTCTCTCGGCCACCAGCCGAAGCGGGGTCGTTTGGATTTTAGAGGCAAGGGTTTGACTACTTCATAAGATGAAAATTGTCAAAGAGTTGACTAGTCAAACAACAAGAGTCGTATAAGATACGATTGACAAAGAGTTGTCTACCTATTATGCTATTTTCGGTCCACCAGCCAAAGCGGGGGTCGGGGTAGTTTAGTGGGATCTTGTCCACTAAAGAAATTAATAATTCTTGAAAGTCAATTGGAAGTAGTTGACTAGTGGGAGCAAAATCATAAACCAAATGACCATTTTTGATTTTGCGTGTATAAACAACAACACTCATTTATTTTCATTTTTATGTTGTAGTTTTAGCAAACTTTATATTTATGTTTAATTCTCGATTAGTAAAACCAAACATGATCATACCTTTTGAGAATCGTTCTCAAATATGGTTAAGTAGTTTTAATCCTTTTAAAATAAGCAATGACACGAGCAATCCCGTTATAGTAGTTAGAGACAAGGAGACTACATAATTGATGTAGTACTTCAAGACTTTAATTATTAAGGGAAAGCGGAAGCTCATGATATTGGATACGATCCAAGATGATCATTCAGTCATATATACGATGACAAATAATTCAAACGTTGAATGAGAATGACCATGTCTAATTTTGGAAAGGTTGTTTTCAAAATTGTAAGATTTAAGTATCGACTTAATTCTAGCATTTGCTTAAAGGTTAATTAAATAGTCAATGTTTTGAATACGATTCAAAAGGTTAAATAAACTATTTAATAAACTTTAGATTTTCTTTATGAAAGGAAATTGAAGACATGGCTCTTGTGATCTTTCTAAAGTCTTATGAAGACTACAATAAAAACATTTCTCAAGTGCTTAAAGGATTAAAAAGGAAAGTTAGGGCATGTGCTTAAATAAAGAACTTATTGAAGTTTCTATTCTAGGCAAGTGAGTTGAGATAAATCTATCTAAGTGAAAGTCAACTCTTAGATATATGATATCTTACGAGTGTGATTAAATTAGAAAGATTAAATACGATATGGAAGGTTAAACAAATGTTGTAACACTTACCATATTCTCGGATCTAGTAAATCGATAAGGGAACTAAATAAATGTTATTATGTTCGGTTCTTATGAAGAACATACTTTCGCTTATTTGTTAGGATTTAGTAGATATATTCAATTGTAAAGAATAAATGTTATTCCGATAAAGTTGGAAGGTCACTGAATCTAACATACTAGATTGATGTCACTATATAGTTGATATATGTGATGACATCTCAACTAAATATTTGTATGGCTGTTATCCTTGATTTGTGGTTGTTCTAGGAACAGTCTCTGTGGAAGGGAAGCGTGTAATCAAACGTTATTCTAATGATTTTGTACCATATGATTATGAATCATGTGGGTTATACGTATCTTATTCAAAAGGGACTAAAATGCCCTTTTAAGAAAAGGTTATGAAACCTAGAAGTTTGACTAGAACCTAAACATACCGATGTTTGTTGGCTCATGATAGTCAATATCACAAATAACTGTTTATTAATCTCTTTGACTAATTTTAGAAATAGTTGAACGTACATATTGATGTACGACAATTCGGAAAGCCCGAAAAGTTCGAGCTAGTTCGAATAAGAGATTAATGAGCTTCTTAGGAATTAATCTTCAATTGGATTGAAGTGATTAATACCTGAAGGGTGTTTCAGAAGTCGTCTGAAAAAGGAATAAGATTCTCCCTTGAAGGATACCATCTTTGAGATACGCAATTAGATTGTGTTCCCAAAATGGAAACAACACTTTATATGATAAAGGTGTGACACAAGCCATGCAAAGTATCCCTTACCCGTTTCGGGATAGAGCCCTTTTACTTAACCAAGTTCCAAAGAATAAAGGTTGAATAAATTCCAAATTAGATAATGTCAAATCTATCTTAACCGATGATTTGTAGTTGTCATACGCAGAGTCAGAAAGGCTTGGAGCCTAGTACGACATATGCGACTTTGTGGAATATCTAAGCTAGTACGCTAGATATTATTTACTTGTCCATGAGCAAAATGTTTGTCTCAAACATGTCGTCTTCTGAGGGAAGTGTTTCTTCCAAAAGAGACAAGTGGGAGCAAATAAGATCTCAAAAGAGTTTGAGAACCACATAGATATATTCAACCATTGGAACACGAAAGACACTAACGCTCAAAGGCACACTAAAGTTCTATAAGTCTGTGGATAACCTCATGCCTGAAAGGCTGCTGGTATGTTCATCTTGAAGAATGAATTTCTCACGACTTATGAAGGAATGTTTAAAAGGCAAGATCGAGAGATATGGCCAGGAGCCATAATATCTGAATTAGATTTCATCAGTGACAACCAGGTTGTGAACCTAGTCTGTCTTACCTAGAGGGAATGTCCCTGCAAGGCTGAGTCCAGTTCTATTCAGATGATGCTTGTTACAACTTCGTATCATGGCTATATGATAGTGTTGAAAAATGTTGGGCAGACAGCTCGATGTTCGTAGACGATGACATGATATGTGAGCCCACGAGGTCCATTTATGGACTCAGACAAGTTTCTCTAGACGATTTCTTTGTTTGATAATCAAAGGAGTTTGATTTAGTCAAAAGAAGGATATGCCCCATGTGCAAGATGGATAGTGGGAGTGTGTTACGATTTTTGAGTAAGGTATTATATATCTCTCTCGAGAATTATCACCCCATGTCACGACTCAATTAATGTTTGGTAGTTCAAGGTCTTTACGAATGCACTTGGATTAGCGGTTCTTTATTTTAGAAATAAGAATCTATAGCGATAGATTTAATCTTTGTTAGATTATAGTTTACCAATATAGATGTGATGCTAAAATAGTTTAGCATAGATCACGATAGGAGACACTGCTAGCCCGTGTTCTCAAGATCTATCTATGTTAGGACGTTAGTCCTAAAGATGAGGTGAATGATGATACTTATGAAAGGTTTCCTTTGCTACGGCAATTGGAACCATCATAAAAGTAAGACCAGATGTTCATAGTGCATGAATAGTCACGAGCAAGTATGAAAGTAAATCGGTGAATGTCGAGAATATCCTTAAACAAGTTAAGAAATGCAGTTCTAGTTTATTGAAACTTGGAATTAAATAAACGTAGATATACGAGGCGTAGATCCCGAGTCTTATGAAGGCGAGTGGGAGCTACTGTCTGGTTTGCAATCACTTTGATTAAGTGATATAGTGAGCTCAAAATGTTCTAGCATACGGGTCATCAGAAATTCTACAACTAGGCCAAAACACGTGAGTGCCTTAGAGGCGCAGATGGGCAAAGACATGGATCTAGAAGGTTCATTCCTGAACCTTGTACGGTTCTTCCACCTTTTCTATATAGCTGATATAGTAAGTGGATTCATTGCTTGAAGCAAGGACCAGGGTCTCGTCAGAGATTCGTGTGTGTGTTGAGGCGGTTCCTTTGACTTGGTTATTTGGAACGTGATATGAAGATAATCTGAGTCCCCACGGATAGCGATCCGCTTTATGGCTGTGGCTAGTTAAGTAGTATTGCATGAGATTCTTGTGTTTCAACTTGGTCTTGTGTGTGCGAGTGATTGGTTTTAGGCCAAGTGGGAGATTGTTGGAATAGTGTCCTAAACCCAATCGGGTTGGACCGGATCCGACCGGGTCGGATCATTTGTACTATTTCTTTATGTTTATGCATATATAAAATGGCTTATTCTCATTGTCATATATATGTTCTTTTATAGAACCAATTATGAATTGTTATATGATAACGCCCTTAGTATTAAACCGTGATAGAGAAACCATGATAAAGCGATTATGGTTGATGAGATCTCTAATCACTTTAATGAGTTTGATACTTAAATGTCTCTAGGTCGACGTATTATCAAACAGGGCATTGATAGTATAAACAGACTCAGCACGTATTAGATGTCTTCTGCCTTTAAGGGCGTGGATAGATCTCGCCTATCGAAGTGTAGAGACACTTGGACCGTATGCGTGGGCGTGTATTGAGAATGCGACGTTAGATCGACCCACTTACACGATAAGTGTCACACTATGTGGCGGTTGTGTAATTATCCTTAGGACCGAGTCTTCATGGCATCACGGTGTGGATTGTCATGCTTTGACACTATTGAGGTTTCCCAGCCATGGGGCGATCATACGGTAGTGATTGGGTGTGATCTTCAAGCATGCGGAGTATACATGATTGGTCGTCCGGGAATCGCGCTTATCGGTAGGGGTAAATATCCGAAAGGGCCTTCTTATAAGGAATGTCTTGTTCTCGTGAATCTTTGCAAAGTGGGAGTAAACGTGTTACTTGAGAGAACTTGATATCCAGCTTATAAGATACGGTTGTTAATGTTTGACACTGATGTACGACCGTAAGGATATTGTTACAATGATAGGATTGTAAGTTACACGGTAATCTGCTTTCACATGAAAGGTAGTAGTCATTGCATTTGACTCTTCCGATGATTGGGGTCACGGTGTGTTGCTGACGCTATCCCGTGATCGTTAGGCATGAAGGGGCATTTTCGTAATTTGCACTTTGTGTCTACGGCCAACATATTCGAAGCCTATCGGGTCACACACATATGAACATCGTGCGGATTAAAATGTGGTTATAGATGATAGCCAAATAAGGAAAGTTTATCTCGAGACTATAAGGGTTATAGTGGTAAATTAATATGGTGGTATTTATTTATTATGAATAAATAAAATACAAGATATTATTTATATACAAATTATATTAATTAAAGAATTTTCCATAAGTCGCTTTATGGTAAGTTTGGGCGCCATTATGTAAGTGTGTATGACACACTTGGATTATCAAGAATTTAATTAATGGTATTACTATATATTAATATTAGATATTAATATTTATAAATATATATATATATATATACACGTTGGTGCATATATGATGTGCATGTGCATATATTGTTTCCAAAATATATATTTATATAGATTTATGTTTGTAATATATATAAGTGATATATATACACATGTGTAAATTGATTTATGGTAATAAGATAAATATAGTCAATATAAGATATTGACAAAATATTGGATTCATTTAATATAAGATATTAAATTAAATGAGATAAATCAATCACATTAATTATGTTTCCTTATTTTATTGGAAAGAGATTTTTCTTCTCCTCCTCTCCAAGTTATAGGCCACGCCCCATCCCCTATTTAAGTGAGGGATTGCCAAGCTCTTTGGTACACCATTCTCCCAAGAGCAATTGTTCTTGTGAAAAATTGCAAGAACTCATAGTTCTTGTGTAAGAAAGAGGGGGCTTCCTATAGTGAGTTTGTGAGGAAGAAAAGGTCCGGTCTAGCAATCGGAACTTTTCAAGAGCAATCCATGGTGGGGATTCCGCGGCTGTTCGTGGTGGATCAAGGTAGAGGCCGAACACTTGGGCGGCTTCATGCCGACTACTCTCCTTAGACGGTCAAAGCGTCGATCTTTAGATCAACCAAGGTAACCGCCGTCTTTAGTTTATTCGTTTATTGCTTAAACGAAGTCGATCTTGGGTCAATAGGAAATAAATTTTTGAATTCCGCTGCGTTCCCGCGTAGATTTCCTTACACCTACCTCCACGAATAAAATGCAAATGATGCCAGGAGAGGTAGTGTATGGTCTGAGAGATTCACTACCCTTAGTAATCAACAACGAAGGATTGCTGATAGAAGCAGTGATTAGCAAGAACCGGATAAAAAGAATATGTGTGGACACTGGCAGTGCTGTGAATGTCCTCTATTATAGCGTCTTCAGAGCGATGAAACTGAAGGACGCCGACCTAACTCCTGTTTCAACTCCTTTGTTCGGCTTCGCAGGACCTCCCGTTCATCCGCTGGGGGTGATCAAACTGCTCACTACCTTACCTTTAGAGAAGGCATCAGGGGCAGGACCTTAATGGTGGACTATGTGGTGGTAAAGGCACCATCGGCTTACAACGTGATCATGGGAAGACCAGCCCTTATCGATCTCCAGGCTGTAATCTCACCAGTTGCATGAAAATTCCAACGGGGGAAGGCTCGATAGAGATCAGAGGAGATGTGGAAACAGCCAGGAGCTGTTACACTACAACAGTATATGGGAAAATGGTCCAACAAGTCAGTATTGAAGAACTGCTGCCCGACGAAGAAGAGAACTGGTCTTCTGAAGACCAGAGACAGGCTGTTCGTTTATGGGACGAACAGGAAGACTCAACAGTTAGTATTGGGGAATGGATTCCCCCTCCGCATAAAGAATCCTTGATGAACATCTTGAGGTAATTCAGAGACGTGTTCGCTTGAAGAGCAGAAGATATGCCAGGGCTGTCTCCCGACCTGGCAGTGCATAAATTAAAGATAGATCCGAGCAGGAAGCCTGTACGGCAAAAGAAAAGTTACTTCGCCCCAGAGCGCATTGAGGCGATCAAGAAAGAGGTAACACAGCTATTGCAGGAAAACATAATCAAAGAAGTAATATATCCTGAATGGTTAGCCAACCCTGTACTGGTCAAGAAACCAGATGGGAGGTGGAGGATGTGTGTAGATTTCACAGATCTGAACAAGGCATGTCCTAAGGACTGTTATGCCCTGCCCAAAATTGATCGGTTAGTGGACTCAACGGTAGGATATGAGGTGTTCGCGTTCTTAGATGCATACAGGGGCTATCACTAGATCATGATGCATCCGGAAGATGAATAAAAGACCGCTTTCGTAACAGAATTCGGGACGTACTGCTATGTCACTATGCCTTTTGGACTAAAGAATGCGGAAGCAACATATCAGAGGGCTGTCAACACAATTTTTGCCGATCAGATAGGAAGGTGTATGGAGGTGTACGTGGATGACCTCCTGATCAAGAGCAAGTCTCTTGAGCAATACTTAAACGATGTCCGAGAAGTCTTTGGAGTTTTAAGGAAAACTCAGATGAAACTCAACCCAAAAAAATGTACATTTGGAGTCAGATCAGGGAAGTTCCTTAGATATATGATATCCAGAGACGGGATCAAGGCAAACCCGGATAA
Source organism: Gentiana macrophylla (assembly GCA_026214975.1). Classification (NCBI taxonomy): domain Eukaryota; kingdom Viridiplantae; phylum Streptophyta; class Magnoliopsida; order Gentianales; family Gentianaceae; genus Gentiana; species Gentiana macrophylla. The sequence goes on along the minus strand of CM047808.1, from coordinate 4,666,640 downwards.
GATCGATGCATTAAAAATTATGTCCCTACCAAAAAACATAAAGGAGGTACAACGTTTGACGGGACGGATAGCGGCCTTGAACCGATTCTTATCGTGATCAGCGCAGCGCACTTTACCTTTCTTTAAAAGCTTGAGAAGAGAAAGTCCTTTTCAGTGGGACGATCAGAGTCAAGAAGCATTCGACGAACTGAAGGTATACCTGGCCGAACTGCCAACTTTGACTGCCCCTCAGGTAGGGGAACCATTGTTCGTATACTTGGCGGTGTGTGAAGAAGCACTAAGTGCAGTACTGGTTAAAAAACAAAATGGGCAGCAGATACCAGTATTCTTTGTGAGTAAAGCACTCCACGGACCAGAGGTCAGATATTCGAACGCAGAAAAATTAGCGTTGGCATTGGTGCATGCTTCAAGGAAGTTGAGACCTTACTTCCAGGCTCATCCCATTACCGTAATTACCGATCAGCCATTGCGACAAATACTGGGACGACCGTAAACCTCAGGAAGGTTAGCAAAATGGGTTGTCGAACTGGTGGAATACGACATTGATTTTCAACCTCGAACTGCAATCAAATCACAGGCCTTAGCCGATTTCTTGGCTGTAGGAATATATGTTCATCTAGAGGACGATCAGCTGGAAAAAGGGATTCATCAATGGAGCTTGTACGTTGATGAGGCATCAAGTAAGGATGGAGCAGGGGCCGGTCTCTTACTCGTCAGTCCAAAAGGGGAGGAGTTTCCCTATGCCCTAAGGTTTGACTTTAAGGCTACAAATAATGAAGCTGAGTACGAAGCCCTGATCACGGGGCTTAAGTTGGCAAATAAGCTTGGGGCAGATGATCTGCAGGTATACAGCGATTCACAGCTCGTTGTAAATCATATAAATGAGGAGTATGAGGCTAAGGAGGAACCTATGAGGAAATACCTAGTGACAACTAGAACTCTCCTAGAAAAGTTTCGACAAGTCAAGGTTGCACAAATACCCCGAGCTGATAACAGAAGGGCAGAAGCTTTATCAAAATTGGCCTCAAATTTTCTATCAAAAAAAAAGTATTGGAGGAGCTGTTGAAAGAAAGAAGCTACGAGCGAAGTAAGATACCCAACCGACCGATCGACCGACACATGCGTGGATGGATCCGATTGTGTTGTATCTTAGAGATAACGTCCTGCCCCAAGACAAGGTTCAGGCCAAAAAAAATGAAGCTCTTAGCGTTATTTACTCACTGTTCGAAGGAGTACTTTATCGCAGGTCGTATGTTGCTCCATGGCTAAGATGTGTTGCTGAGGAAGAAGGGAACTACCTGCTCAGAGAAATACACTTGGGCATTTGTGGAAATCATTCTGGAGCTCGGACCCTTGCAAGGAAATATAGGTTGTTCGGTTATTATTGGCCAACAATGTTGGAAGATGCCAGGGAGTTGGTGGAAAAAAGTGCAGATCGTGCCAGGTGCATGATAACTTGTCACATCGGCCATCCCAGGACATGATTCCAATGGTGTCCCCCTGGCCGTTTGACCAGTGGGGCTAGATCTAGTAGGGCCACTCCCAAGAGCCCCAGGAAATGTCAGATTCCTGATCGTAGCAATCGATTATTTCACCAAGTGGGTTGAGGTTGAACCACTGGATACAATAAGAGGGAAGCAGATACAGAAATTCCTATGGAAAAACATTGTATGCAGGTACGGAATACCAAAAGCTTTGGTTTCAGATAATGGGATTCAGTTCGAAGACAGGATCGTCAGAGGATGGTGCAATGGTTCACACATCACTCAACAGTTCACTTCAGTCGGTTATCCCCAAGCTAACGGGCAAGTCGAATAGACCAACCGGCAGATCAAGATAGGGCTGAAAAAACGCCTAGAGGAAGAAAAAGAAAGTTGGACCGGGCACTTGCCCAACATATTATGGGCGTACAGAACAACCCCCAACTCGGCCACCGGAGAAACCCCTTTCAGCCTAGCGTACGGTTGTGAATAAGTGATCCCGGCCGAGATCGGCCTATCATCTCCGCGGATGAGACGCTTACTCAAGATCGAAGAGCTAATCGAGCTCAGCACTCCAAAGACGACCTGGAAGAGGTTCGTAATATAGCCTTCATAAGAATGGCCAAGTATAAACAGGGAATTTCTCAGTATTACAACTCCAGAGTTAAACACTCATACATTAAAGAGGGAGATCTGGTGCTCAGGAAGAACGAGGTGAGCAAACAACTGCCCTAGGGGAAACTTGATCCGAACAGGGAAGGACCGTACAAAGTAGTCAAGGTGCATGGGAAAGGAGCCTACCAACCGGCTGATGCAAGCGGCAGAACAGTGCCTCTCAGCTGGAATGCCTCTAACTTGAGGAAGTTTTATATCTAGGACAGGTTCCAGACTATTTAATGCATTGTTAATTTTGATTTCTCAAATAAGGTGTATCCAAGCATCAGATATTAAATAAATGTTTTTAATACGTGTATGCTTTGTTTATTATATTTGACTGATATTAATTGAGCTGCAGATCAGCGTCAGAAAAAAGTTTGCAAAGGACAAACTAAAATAAGTCTGCAGGACAGACATAACGAACTGATCCACAGGTCGGACTCAGTAGAAGAACTGAACCGCAGGTTGGTCTCAGAAACAAGTTTGCTAAGGGTAAACTAAAACAAGTCTGCAGGACAGACCAACGAACTGATCCGCAGGTCGGACTCGGTAGAAGAACTGAACCGCAGGTCGGTCTCAGAAAAAAGTTTGCAAAGGACAAACTAAAATAAGTCTGCAGGACAGACATAATGAACTGATCCGCAGGTCGGACTCATTAGAAGAACTAAACCGCAGGTCGGTCTCATAAACAAGTTTGCTAAGGGTAAACTAAGATAAGTCTGCAGGATAGACCAACGAACTGAGCCGCAGGTCGGACTCAGTAGAAGAACTGAACCGCAGGTCGGTCTCAGAAAAAAGTTTTCCAAGGGTAAACTAAAATAGGTCCGCAGGTCGGATTCAGGAAAAAGTTCGCTAAGGGCCAACTATGCGTCAACAGGACACATTTAGCGAGCTGAAGCGAAAAAAAAATCATGGTAAGAGCAAGACCATGGTAAGAGCAAGACTAATGATACTTCGAAAGTTTGAAACAAACTTTCTAAGTCTGCAGGACAGACGATCAGCTCTGAACAACATTCAACACTTGGGCAAGCTGAAGATCAACATTCCGAGGTAAAACTTCTAAAAAGATGTTCTTCAGGGGAGTAAGGGAGTCCCTAATATACGCTCAAAACAAAAGCAAAAAGGAAAATAAAAGCAAAATATGCAAAAAAAAAAAAAAGGAAAAACTCAGAGCTGTGAACGGCTGAGCGTCAGGAACAGAAAGAGTTAGTAAAACTGAACTGGTGCTAAAATAAGCACAAATAGTTGAGAAATAAAAGTCATTGCGAGCAATAAAGGAGAGTTATTATAGAAGATTATTTAAATAGCAAAAGCATAAGCCTAAGGATTGGCAGCTGATTCTTGTTGCTGATCGGTGGGAGTGCCAGAGCGCTGAGCTGAAGATGCGCTGGTCTGATGAGTAGCAGGTCGACGACCATATTTCTCCGCCAAGTCCTCACCAGCTTGAAATTCTATAAGCCTGGTCTGGTACAGCTCATTGCCACTTGGCTTGCAAAGTCTACCATGCTGAAGGTCTGAGATGACCAGCTCAGGCCATTGTTCCTTAGCCTGATTAACACCAAGGGTGTACCCATGGCTTAGGATTGAGCCAAGCAAGACCTTCAGAGCTCCGATGAAATGAGGATAGTTTATGTACTCATGAATAGCCTGAGCGATACGCTAGGGCATAGCAGCTTCCAACCCCTCATGATCAGCCCTCAGCTTGGTCAGTACCTCCTCTTGAGCAGCACTGGAAGTTCGTAGCTCATTCAGCTCAGCTTGCTGGGCCTGCATGATTTTATCTAGATCAGCGATCTGGGCATCTTTGGACAAGGATTCCTCTTTGTGCTTGTTGCGGCTGGCAGACAGGTCACTGATCCGTTTCTCCAAGGAAGCCTTTTGGGCGGAGAAGTTATTAAGGCGATGAAGAACTTCCTTCCCAGCTTTAACAACATGCATATAACAAAAGTAAGACGAACAGGGTCAGTACGGTTCCAGAATAGCGAACAGAAATCGGAAAGATGCAAGACTTACAATGGATGCCAGATCCTTATCTGGCAGTTCAGCTAAAAACTCGGCCGAAGAGCCCGATGTCCCTTCAGAGGACTCCTGACCACCTCTGGGCCTCTTTCTCCCAGATCGAGAACGCTGTCGGGCCTGTTCGCCAGCATCAGAAACGTTGAGGATGATCGGCCTGTCATCCCTCTGTTCGACCTGCCGTGTGCCCGAGGCTAAGTCGCTTCATCAAGATCCTCGAAGAGGAGGAACTTGACTTGCCCCTGGATCAGCCGATTCCAGCTCGCTCGGCCTTCCTCCCTTGGGGCTTCCAAGTTCTGCTGGGGCTCATCTTGTACAGGCACATATTCTTCCCCGAGTGCCTGTTCGATGATATCAGCAACATCGGCCACTGAAAGAACAGAGAAAGCGTTAGAACAAATCCAAAGGAAACAATAAAATCAAACCAGTACGCAAGAAAAAGATCCTACGATGGTTATACTCCTCCTGAGTAAGCCTCAGATAGGGCTCAGGACCGGAATCATATAAGCGAGCAGCCTTTATCAGTTCGTCAGGCCAGTGCTCAAAGTCAAGGAGAACTTTGGCATCAGCAATATCATTCAGCAAGCGCTCACCCACGGTGGTGAGACACACGTCAGAAGGAAGCTGGAAATAATTCCAGTTGCTCAGTTCAGGGTGCCCGTCGTTACGGATAAAGAAAAAATGGTTCTTCCATTCATAGATTTCCCTGTGGAAAGCATGGGGACCCCCCTTTGGTGGTCTGTGCGGCGCGGAAAATAGTACCACCTACTATGGTTCATGATCTTCTTATGCTGGTAAAAAGTCCTAAAAAGATCCATGTTAAACTCTATGTCCATCAGCCGGAAAAAGATCCCAGACCCAATAATTGCCCTAACACCGTTAGGGGCAATCTGGGCAGACCCCAGTTGATAATGTCTCAGTACAGCCAAGAAGGCCGGACAGAAAGGAACCCTAAGGCCACAGACAAACTGTTCCCTGTATACAGTGCAGTACCCCTCTGAGGGCTGATGAGCATATAGATGGGCACCCCCAGGCAACTGAGGAGCATATCGATCCATATCTATACCATACTGGTTACAGATTTGCAAGATACCGTCCTGGGTTAGTTTGGACCTAATACCGGAATAGCCTATAGCCGTTCTAGCAGTCATATGGGCTCTAAGACACTGGCGTAAGGAGGTAAAACCAAAGGTTGAATGGTATCGAGATGGGTTATGAGCCTGATCGGCAATGACCTCTTCAAAATTATGGCGAACACCAACCGTGTTTAAAGAAGGAATGTCTATTGGACCCCCAAATTGGATAAACGGTTGGTTAACTTCGTTGTCTGACGCAGAGTGGGACTCAAATTCCCTATCAATAGAGCTGCTCGAAGCGGTACTAGCCCTCATAAACTGGGAAGAGTAGAAGAAATGAAGAAGAACAGTGTAAGAAAAGATAGGTGCTTACTTGGAAATGCAGAGGATCTTAGGGAAAATCTTCGAATTAATAGCAAATATGAGAAGAGGGAAAGTCTGATATGAAGGGACGGTTTTATAACCTCCCTCCTGACACTCAAACGACGTCAGTTGTGAAAAGGAGTGAAAAACGCCTCGTATCTCGCGTATGCAATGATGGCTAGTTTCAGAGGCTGCCAGCTGGCAGTTGGATGATTCAAAACGCGAGGTCGGGTCATGCCTTCCGAACCGCCAAAGTAGCGCAGATCTGACCAGCTAGTAAAGCAGCGTCAGACCTGGGGGGCTTATGATGATACCCGACCCGAGTTGCGCCACGTGTCACTTTTAGGGGCGTTTAATAAATGACCAGTCCTTAAACTTAGGGCTTTTAAGGGCCAGGAGCCCCAGGAACCGAACAAAGAGCAGATCATCTACCACAGGAGATCGGTCTGAACTCCTCCAGCCACCGCAGGACGTCAAGGTCTCAGTGAAGAGGAGTCATCTCAGTCATTCATATTGGCTTTGGGGCTTTGTCGTAAGACGCCAAGAGATGCTGACCAGCTGCTATTCCTTTGAGGATAAATATGGATGAAATCCTCGATCATAAAGACTCCAATCTTGACATTAAATATGTCCATAATTATCTCTGATTTATAGGGATTGAAACGTGTATATCCTTAGGGAATTAAAATTAATTATAATACTTACTCAACAAGTAATAGGGGCGAGGCATCGCCAATATAAACAACCCTAAGGAACTACGGATGACTTGATTTCAATTCAACTATTGGATACATAGGCAACTCTCAGAAATAATTCGAGAGCTCAGTCCAAACAAATAAAACAACTCGTCCCTCTTTTGCATAAATTAGGGTTTCTAGGATTTTCGATCATTGTCACATAAGAGTTTGACCCGGATTAATTAACAGACGGTTTCCAGCATCCTCATATACCATGCTGTTAATGGTGGTATCTCTACGATCAATGTGCCAAGTATGTTTGCCCAGTACATAATTTTATAGCATTGGCGTATAATCTTTAACCATAATGAATTGTATTTTCCAATTTCCATTATTCAATAAATAAATAAAAGGCATTATGTAATGCCCCACATTGGTAAAATAAGAAAATGCTCATCCCATATAAGTGTGAGACATAAAGATCTTGTCAACTCAGGTTAGTCCTTTTAGACCAAGCGAGGACGGCGGTCTAAACAGTTGATCACCGGACATTTATGACTCATTTAGCTTTACCAGGCACGGGGTCTGGGGGCGTTACAACAACTCGATCGGCTGCGACACCTACTGGTTTTTATCATACTTTCAAATAAAATACACTTATGCATATCATTCTTTTTTTTGCAATTAATAGTAGTTTATTAAAATTTGAGATGATCCGTAAACGTTGCTTTTAGAGACAAAGCACCGTGGTTTAGGTGAAATTTTAAAATATAACCGTTGTAGGATGGTTTTATCAAGTGGCATACATTACAACCACTCATTTTTAACCTCTCACACACGATAAAAGTGTATTATATGAAAGAGAGTAAAAATGAGAGACTCTAATGTATGTCACTTGGTATAACCTTCCCACAACCGCTGCACCATAAAATCTCTCATGGTTTAGAGACAAAGAACAGAAAAGATCAACCAAAAGAACAACCACTCCACAAAAAAGAGAGTAAAAGAATAGAAAATGTCAACCAAATGATCAAAAGTTGCTTGACCGGTTACATTTTGAACGAGACATTTATAATAAGTTTATTTGTCTATGCTTTTTTTCTGATTTGTCCAAAAATAAGTTTCTATTTTATGTATTAATTGTCAAAATTCTTCAAATGATCTTCACTGTTTACAATATTTATGATAAAAAATGTATAGCATTAAATGCTTCAACAACTATTTAAAGGGCATACATGTAAAAATATTGAATCATTTAATGAGATTTAAAGCATTAATTACGATTTTCTCAATCTATGTGAAGAGTCAAACGAGACAAATAAAATGGGACGGAAGGAGTACTATTAGTAATGAATTGCACAAAAAGAACGCTATACATTACACAAATAAATATGAGTGTATGTTATTTGAAATGATAAAAATTAGTAGGTGTCGCAGCCGATCGAGTTGTAGCCTACACAAAATATTACTAACTACTATCCTAGAACAGGATTGAAGAAAAAACAAACAAACGGAGAAAACTGGTTTAAAAAACATATCCGGATAAAAATATATATAGAATATGTTCACAATGCCTTTCCGTTTTAGTAATGCTATTTTCATGACAAAATAATCATACCGGACTAGACAAGAATTCAAAATCGGAATTGATCTGTATTAAGATCGACGCTTCGTCTACAGTATAGTTGTGCACGGAGCCACTCAAATGTTTGGCTTCTACCATTAATTGATCCACACGAACCTCCACGGAATCCTAGGATTGCTTCTGGGCCAACTTTTTCTTCCTCCCAAATTACCAAGATAAATTCTCAATTATTTTCTACTAAAATAATTAACTAAAATAATTATATTGTATCGTGATACAAAAGAGATCCACATCCATTTCCTTTTATAAGAAAGTGGCTAATAATTCTCTTGATCGTAATACTGAAAAGATTTTGGCATTCATTTCCTTTTATGAGAGAAAGTGGCCAAATAGCCCCACGGTTTTTTTTAGGAGAAGCTTTTTGAGTGGAATTAGAAGAAAGAAAACATTTATGAGAGAAATGGCCCAATAGCCCCTAGAAATTTTGGGGAAGTTTTTTTTTTCTTCTTTTAAGTAGAATGAGAAGTAAGAAAATATTTTTCCTAAATACAAGTAAGGAATTATCGAAAGTAAATATACTTAATTGATTTATATTCTTCCATTAATTAAAGGGAAAATTATGAAAAAGGAAAAAAAAAAAAAAAAAAAACCTTTATGAAATTGTCAAAAAGGACAATAACATTTGTATTTTAGTAAAAAGGACAAAATATCTTGTATTAAGACAATTTTGCCCCTCTATTAAAAAAAACAACAAACAACAACACCCCACGTGTATTTATAAGGGTATTTTTGTACTTCATATGTCTAGTGTCCTTTTTGTTAATTTTAATAATTTTTTTGTCCTTTTCAACAACTCTCCCTAAATTAAATTACACAATACATGTGTATCTTATACACATAAATATGGCTACCCTTATATCACGAGAACGGACTGGGCCGGAGGGATGGACGATCACCCGGCCCACGATATGAGGGGCCATAGCTACGTGTTTTACAAATGTCTTGGTTTATATAAAATGGTCAAAAATTAGTAAATCTATCTTTGATACAAGCTGGTGTAGTGGAAGGGGAAGTGGTTACTCTTCTTGACGATGCAAGTTCAAATCTTGTCTATTACAATGTTTTTTAATTATTAATTTTTTTATTATTATTTTATTATTATTAATATCCACACTTTAATTCATCTCTTCTCCGTCTGCTTCTCACGGCCTCTGTGTTCGAGTACGATTTTTTTTTTTTAATTTTTAAATTAAACTCTATTTCAATAAAACATCGTGATGAAACATAAACGAGACAACTATAATTTTTTTTTTTTGAAAATAGACAACTATAATTAAAGAGACACAAAATGTAGCATAGGATTGTAGGAAAATCCATTTACTATTTCAGTAATTTTTTTTCATATTATCATATAAGACCAAAAGAATTATAATTTGTAGTTTATTTGTTAATTAGATTAATAAAAATTGAAGTACTTTTGAATTTTTTTCCTATTTCGTTTGTTAATTAGTATTTGATAAATTGTTGATTTCCCGGTGAATGATTTTATTGATATTGTTCTAGTTTTTCAAAGTTAAAATTATTGAAAACCTACTTGAGGTCATCAATGGCGCAAGAAAGATTGAATGGTTTGGCTATTTTATGTATCAAGAATGATATGTTGAACAATATTAAACGGGAGACTATTATTGATGATTTTGCATCGAGAAATACACGGAGAAATCTTGATTAGTTTGTTTGCTTGTCATTGTAGCTATGTTGTCCATAAGTGTTTGCAATCCGTTGATGTTGTTAATTAGAGTCTTATTTTTTTTCTCTGCTATTGCTATATATTGTTTTGACATTTGTAGTATGTTGTTAGATATAATTATTATAATTTAAATCTTAATCTTTTTTTATACGCGATTTGATTCATATCATCTATATATGAATATTGCTTTTGTTAACAAAAATGAGCTCGTGTTTTAATCTTGTCCCGGGCCAACGTGTCAAAAATAGGGATGATCGAGTTTTAATTAAGGGGGAAGGGGCCAGAAGGAAAAGAAAAATCATAAATGGGTCAGGAAGGGCGTTACTACATTTATGTAATTAAAAGGACAAGTTCATGATAAATTGACAAAAATACCCTTTTACATTAAACACGTAGTACGCTAGATAAAGTGTAATGTGACCAAAAAAAAGTAATAAAATGACGAAAACAAATAATAATGTAATGTAAAATGTAGTAACATCAAATGAAAAATAATAACGACCCAATAAACAAGTCGTAATGACCAAAAAATAAGTAGTATCAATGTAAAAATGTAATGCGGCCAATAAACAAGTAATGTGAGATCGTAAAATATATAAAGTTACATCAAAAAATGTTGTATGATAAAAAAATTAATTATAACAACCTAAACCCTAAACTTTCTAAAAATAAAAATAAAAATAAAAATTCAGCCCGACTTCTCCGGCAACCATGGCGCCGTTAACTCCTTCACGGTGCACATGGCCCTCGCTTCTCGGCGTTCAAATCCGATCGTTCGACTCGCGTACGGCCGTCACCCTCTTGCTCTCCCCAAATCCTAATCCCCAAATCGTACAATCGATTCGGGTGATACAAATCCGATCTTCTTGGCGGAAATTGGACTCGGTTGGAAGCGGTGGGCGGGCGGTGGCGATTCTTCAGACAAACCCGCCGTTCAACCCGTTCTTTGAACAAAATTATCAGTGAGCGCCGGACGATCAACCTCCATGTCAACGCCTCTCTATCTCAAAGCCTCGGCTTCTCGGCCTTTTGTTTTATACAATGCAGTCGTCGTCCGCCTTCAACAAATTCGCCGCCACGATTACCTCAGCGGCATCTCCGGCGCGATCACATAATGCTCCGTCACCGCCCCTTTCTGAGGGCATCTCCGGCATCAACGCACAGGCGGCCAAAAATTGGGGATAAGGAGGCGATGCCTTTTGAAGGTATGATGCAAATCGGCTTTTAAAACGTGTAAAGGGGAAAGGGAAAAAAGGGTAATTTAGTCGAATAAGTTATGTTTTGTCGCTTATAAAATAATTGTGTCGCAGAAAGGAACTCGATCCCTACGGTGCAAGGGTGCATGCGCGTGGTCTTTGTCTTGCCCGAAGCAACGCCGTTTTGATTGTGTAATTTTATATTTTTTTTAGATCGGATCAAAACGGTGTCGTTTCGATCCGAAACGTCGTCGTTTCGGGTGCACAGCACTGCGCGGTGCACCCCCTGCACCGTAGGGGATCGAGTTCCGTCCTGGAAACCCTATTAAGTCACAAATTAGTCCTTTTGGACTAAAACCTATTTTATTAATTTTTGTTTAATCGGTTGGGATATCAGCTTGTTGCACAAAACAAACCGTGCTTCATTACTGAGACTACTTAATTTCTAAATACCTTTATTAACAAAAAAAGAAAAAATAGAAATACCTTTTCTTTTTCATAATAATAGATATGAGCAGCAAAAATTACAATCTTGATTTTTTTAGGGAACAATCTTGATTTGAGTTTCCTTTTCATGATTTTTGGATTTATATTGGATTTGAATTGATTATCTAGGTTTGATTTAGAGGTTTTTTTATGAGAATTATAGTTTTTTTTTTTTTTTTCTTTCGGCAGCTGTAATCTTTTATGTAGTTTTTTTATTTTTATTTTTATCTTTTTCTGGGTTTTATTAAGTGATCAATTTTGTTTTGGGAGATATGTATATTGAGGAATTGAAGGAGGGAGATAGAACGTGAGCAACAACAAGCTTACGGCGATTCGAATAAAGATGCAATTGTAATTTAGGATCCGGAAAGGGCTTTTAATTGGAGTTGGTGGTCGTGCCCTTTTCTACCCTACAATATTGCTTTATAATGTTGTGAATGGTGATGTTCGAGTTCTCATGGTGGTGTTGTAGATAGGGTGGTTGCCTTGAATAAAGGTTACGAGACTCTGCTTTTATGACATTAATCACGCAGATGGTTGATGAGGTCAACTTTCTTTATAATTTCGTGTGTATTTTTTTGCCACTATCGTAGTCATTCGATGTCTTTTAGGGTAGTTGAGTGGTTTTATATGCGCATTCGCGCGGGTTGAATCGCGGGACGATAAGGCGTTCGTCGAAAATCTCGATATTTTGGGTGATTCGTGTGTGTTTTATTGGTATTTATTAAATGCTTGGGTATGTGGTTTATTTTTGTTATAGGCACGACGTGACAAAAGCGTGATGAGCGAGGCGCGTCACTTGTTGAATTTGAACAGTAAGAAAAAAATTTAAGTAATCGTCGGCCGAAAAAAAAATGCTAAAATATATATAAAAAAATAAAACAAAAAAGCTGCGTTTGATAGTCGTGGGTTTGGAAAGAAAAAAAAAGCACTCTTTATTTGGCTTTCTGATAACCAAAATATATATAAAAAATAAAATAAAAGCTGCTGCGTGATAGTCGTGGGTTTGGAAAGAAAAAAAAGCACTCTTGTTTGGGCTCATAGTCTGGTTTAGGAAAATATATATATATTGTTGAACTGCGAGATTTGAAGCCCAAGTGCAAGTATACAGTATCTTGAGTCTTTAACAATTAAAGTAATCGTTCGCGTTCATATAAATACGATTATATATATAATATTAGGTCGAAATTTAGGTAGAGTAGCCAAATTCATTGATTTTAGGAAACAAGGTATTGGCCTCCACAGAGGCGTCACAGTGATGAGAATCACAACGATCTGAAAATTGTCAAAAACGAAGTTCATGAGAGGAAACGACCGGAGATTCAAATTAGGCGATCGAAAAGAAATAAATAAAAATAAATTATTAATGTAGTTTTTTGGATCCCAAAATTGGTGTTGAATGAGAAGGAAGTATCAGTACTTCTTTCTTTTCACTCCTTATGAATAATATAAAAAAAAAAAGAAAAGAAAAAAGAAATAAAAATCAAAGGCAAGCAACAAATTATAGTCATAGGGGCCCACACCCATTGAAGACTGAAGGAGGCCGTGGTGTGCAATAAGAGCATCAACTATAGCACAAATCTTCACCCTTCAAAATCACTTTCTGTCAGAAATGGATGAAATTTTTCCTACAATAGCCTATGTGACCACCCGGTGGGGGGTTCTACCGTGGAAGTGGTGGGGGATCTACCCCTCTTGGTTCTCACCTGTGGATGTCAAATCTGAATTAAAAAAATGCCTTTTTATTTTATATTTATTATTATATTTTCTTATTCCTCCTTCTTCTCCAGCAAAACTCAAACACCATTCTCCATTATTTCCGGCACATTTTGCTGCTTTTGTTAATCCTCCCCTATTCTACCAATTAAATATTCTACAATTTTCATCGCCTATTTGTTTTGTTCTCTTTGCTAAAATTTCCTATTTTTAAATCTATTTTCATGTCTAATTCATAGTACCCAGAGTCCATTTCTTGTACCTGCCAATTTTATGTCCTCAGTTTAGCTTAAAATGTTTTTAATAACAACAGTATGCAAGAAGCTATTCAAAAGAATTGTTGTATTTGTGAATTTGTTTTTAGATTTGATGAGTTTTATGGTTTTTATTTTTATTTTTATCGTCTCTGGATTGAGAGGAGGAAGAAGGAAAATTAATTTATTATTCTTTTGAAGCCGTGATACACCAGGCCATTGGAGTTTCAAAATGTGTTAAATTAAAATATTAATATAAATCTGTCAGCCCGCAAAAAAAGAGCTTGGCCATTGCCATTGCTCTGAGAGCATCTCAACCATTCCTCCATTTTTTTCGCACCATTACACCAAAATGGTGTAAAATTACATCGTTCTTTTCCAAACAATTCTACACCAAATCTTACACAAAAAGAATATTTCAAGAATATTCCATAATAATCTCTTTTAAAAAATAAAAAATATATATTTCTTTCATCAAATAACAAAATACACATTTAAAAATTAATGTATGATGTATGAATATTATATTAGGTTCGTAATATATTTATTTTAATTCAGTACTTTTTTTTGTCGTTATGTAATTCGGTTGTCTTGTATTAAATGTCAAATAAATGTATGATTTGTATTTTATTAATATTTTATTAATATTAAAACAACTTAAATAATAAAAAAATCGAATTAACTAATTATAATAAAATATCAAGTAAGTAATGTAATTTAATCAAATTAATGATCTGCAAATAAATATTATATCTGGCATGCTCTATAATTCTAAATTAAATAAAACCCAAAAAAAAAAAAAAAAAAAAAAAAAAAAAAAGGAAAGTGGGTTTTGGTGTCGGGTTCCGAATACACCATTTTTAATGCAAAAGATGGTGCAATGGGGAAAAATACCCCTGGTTGGAAATACCCCATTTCACTATTTTGGGGTAATGGTGCCGGGTCAGTTCTGCGTTGGAGTTGCCCTAAGGGACGGACCCCAATTATGTTATGCGACGCAAATTTCCGGCTATTTGGATATATATAAAAAGCCATTAGGTCAAATTTCAACATAGGTTTTGAGAGATTTTATGGTCTGCAGCTTGTTGTAGGAAGGTTATCACAAAGTGTAAATACATTAGAGCCTCTCATTTTCTCTCTCTTTTCATAATACACTTTTATCGTGTGTGAGAGATTAGAAATGAGTGGTGGTAATGAATGCCACTTGGTAAAACCTTCATACAACGGTTGTATTTTAAAATTTCACTAGTTTTATACATCATAATTTTATTTTCTCTGCAGTCTTCCATTAGAACAGTAATTTTTCTACTTTTTCTGCAATTCCCCTAGAACAACAACGGTTTTCTTTATTTTAATTCTGATTTAATACAACGAAGTGGCGATTCGAGTGGTGGATTGCTTCTGATTTCTTTTGGTAATTTTATTTCGATCTTTTATCATGCTTTTTATTAATTTCTTCATGAATTCCTGCGTTTTAGATTTGACTATGCATAGCTAAATTTTTATAATTTAGATTATGTAATGGAACTACGAAATTGATCATAAGCGATGATTTAGGGATGAGTAGGTCTTAAAAGTTAATTCTTTTGAATGTTTGTGTTCTAAAACTTGAACTTAATGCCTTTAGTGGTGTCATGAACCATTAATTGATTTCTGTTGCGATCTTTATAAATGTATTTTGCGGTGAGTGTGCGAACTAGAGTTTTAGGATTGCCATGCCACGAATTCAGTCGATTTATTCGCGACTGTTCCTTGGTAAGGTTATTCTAGCTAAGCCGTGAACTCGGTGGATGCGGGCGTTCTGATTTTAATCATATTAGGTCAATTAAATCTCATGGATGAGGTTGTTGAGCCAGAATATAGAATAATGCTATGTTGTGGTATTAGCGTCTAGGGACCGGGTTTAGGAGATTGCACCCACAACACATTCATTAAAAGCTATTGGTTGTTTTGGTAGGTTAAAGGCTCATCCTGGTGATCTGATGAGTATAGGGATGATTCGGTAAAGTGTATTAAGAGTAGTGTTCACGGCCATAATTTAGCAATTCATTTTATCATACTTTTAAAGTTAGTATTTTATCTTTTTCTAGTTATAATTACTTCCTCCAATATTTGTGGCGCAGGCCCCAGATCTGAAAGTGATTGTAGTCTTGTGCAATTCATAAGTAGGATCTGACGCTTCTGCAGTTGTATGTCTACCAAGCCAGGTGTGCAATGTCGGTTAAAGTTGGTTTCTTATAATTTGGCCATCATTAATCCTTATAAGAGATTATCTTTTTGCAGACATGCCTTGCAGCGGACTTTATTCATGACATCGTTCAATTCACAAAAAAAAAAAAAAAAAAAAAAAAAAAAAAAAAAAAAAAAAAAAAAACCTAAACGATAACTTCTTCCATTTCCGTCAATCTAGTTCTGCCAGCACAGTGTATAAATCTTCTACCTTGGCATCACCAACCCCAATATGCCTCTTACCATTAACAAACCCATACAATTTTCACCTACTAAACCCTTAAACCATCAAAAGAAAATAAAATCATCCAGCAGTCCCATGAAACCCCATATCAATCATGCATTCATGCACCAATTGCAAATTTGCAATATGTTATCAATATTTCGTTCCTTGCTATATATCTTTTCCACACCCTCTGCATCATATTTTGCATCATATTATTCTAGAACTTGTGCCACCGAAAATAATTAAAGAATCTTACTTGGCGAGGAGCGGCTGTAGGATTTTGGACGTAGAATCGAAATTTATCGATTTTTTCAAATTATCATGCGTATATTTGGATATTCGATTTTATACATCTAATTATGGGGCAAAATATAAAAATAGAAATTCGATAAGTAAAAATAAGAGAATTCGATTTAATATATATATATATATATATATATATATATGTGTGTGTTTACAAAAAAAAAATTCAACTACTCTTTATTAGAAGAAAAAAATTCAAATAGATGGATAAATGTCAAAATAATAGATTTGATTACTATTGATAATGTTTAGTTTAAAATAAAATTTGATAGTTCAATTTTAATTTAGGATTAGGGTTATATGAGATTTTATCATTATCTTTTATTTAGTTTGAATTCACCTTTTATCTCATTTTCTCTCCTATAAAGGAGATAGTAGTGTAACAAATCAATCAAAAAAAAAAACATCAGCTCAATCTTTTACGTTTCCGCTACGTATTCTGTTTTTCTTTAATCGTGCCCCAAGTAGTACACACAACTCGTCACGCCAAACCGTTTAAAGAAGAGCGTGGTGATGATTTGGTGCAGTTGTGGGTGGCTCGGGAATCCAGTGAGAAACAAGGTCGGACGTTGTGGGTAGACGGAGGAGTATCAGTGAGAAGACTGCAAATAGGGGAATTATTTTCATCAAAACAGACATGTCGAGAGACAGAGACCCGAAGAATACGAGGGTCAAGACATAGATGGGCGCTTAGCCAATAAAGACACAAGCATGGGAATCACACATGACCGCTATATCACATATCATAGTAAAAAAAAAAACCATCAGCAACGAGCCGTAACTTCATTCGTAAAAGTTCATCAAAAAAACCCATATATATATATATATATATATATATATATATATATTACTTCTAAAACCCGACAAACAAGGGGGCCAGTTCCGTCTTCTTTATCACTATCTGGGATGCTGGTGTATCGAACCATTCTGTTGGACATGTCCCACGCCCAATCGTTCTTCCTGGAAATTGTCATCGGTTCCCAACGGTTGATTCTCACGTAGTGGGCCCTAATCTTGCCTTCGGCATTAAAACCAGTAACCGTGACAGTACGAGGCTTCGTGTCCGCCCCAAATCTCGCCACCTGGACCAGCCGCTTGGGTTCCATCTGGATGGAAATAACGAAACATTGGCGCGCCCGTCATCGTTGCCCTCTTCCCAAGAAGGGTCAAGATTTCTCCAGTATTCTGGAGCATCCTAAAGCATTCAAAACAGTCCCTCGTGTTATGTCAATTATCGTAAACAAAACATGGAAACTTTAAATATGATATATATATATATATATATATCCAGACAATATATACCTTACTGAAACGAAACTCCCAAACATGGTCACAGAGATCGTCCCTCGTGATCCGAGTCTAAAATCAAATACAATTAGAATTAGATTGTAATTAGTAAATGAAAAAGTACAATATGTTATGATAAATTGTATGAACCGGGGATATGATCCTTACACGTTTACTGTCGATGGCAGATAATGAGTAAACAGCTATCTTTGGTAATCCGGGCAGCCTTGCTATACGAGGTATATGCGCCTTCCCGCGCCATAGCTCATCACACTATTTATTACACAATAATAATAAGAAGAAAAAATCTTTTAATAATAGCAAAACAGAAACTCGGTTTTAAAACTCCCCGAAACGATCATGTTGTTGTGTTCTTGATTATCAGAATGAATTTTATTTAAAACAAATCCCATCTATACACCTCTCCCCTATATGCACAAAAACAAAATATTGGAAACAGAAAGTACTGGAATTTCAATGCAACTCGTTTAAACAAATAATTGCTCGACACTGTCTCGAAAGTAAGACGTTTGCACGAAAACAAATTTGCATTGTGACCAAACCAGAATCCAGCTCGAGCACTTATGCAGAAACCGAACGAACACCTCAAGCAGAGATAGGACGACAAAAAGGGCTTCAAACAAGAACAGTATCATCCAAACACTAGGGATCCAACCTAGTGCCCAAAGAATGGAGATAAACAGAAGCATCCAAAGTCGAATCCCTCCCGTGTAAATGTCACTACATTCAAATTTCAAACCGCCGTTTGCAATGCATATCATCTCATAACTAATCATGCACCTAACACCATATCATCAAACAAATGGTTCGGTTCCTCCTCCTCTCAGCAACACACCATACCATTTTGCTGCTGAGGTGTCTTCTTGAACATGGATGGCTTCCACAAACACTAGAAAAAGAGAGACAGAGAGCAAAACGCACAACCTTGATCCCGCAAACAGTATCCAAACACCATTAACGTTGCAGCAGACACGGCCTAAAGTTCTCTTAACCACCAAAATATGTAAAGCTCTGCTTCAAGTAGGCGATGGCATTGCTCGTATTCATGGTCTTGATGAAGTAATGGCGGGCGAATTAGTCGAATTTGACGAGGGAACAATAGGCATTGCTCTGAATTTGGAATCAAATAATGTTGGTGTTGTATTAATGGGGGATGGGTTGATGATATAAGAAGGAAGCTCCGTAAAAGCAACAGGAAGAATTGCTCAGATACCGGTGAGTGAGGCCTATTTGGGTCGTGTTATAAATGCCCTAGCTAAACCAAAAATCTCTAAAATGCAGATATAAGTAAAGTAAATCTGACCTGAAGGGTGGAAAAGCACACACATCCAAATGGACCAAATAGCCTGCTGAATTAGATACAGCATAAAAACAAACTGAAAAACGACTGGTTAATCAGATAAAAGCAAAAAGAACACAAAACAAACAACTGGTAAATAGGATTCAACTGAATTTCGAATGGTACCACCAACCAAGGGAGATGCTTTTGGTAGATTCTTAGTTAGACTGAGTCTCTATTCGAACCTGAAATTCGATCGAATAGAGACTCGTTTCGTATATGAATCTTCCAAACAACCTAGAGAAGGGCTATAACTCGCTTTCTCATACTTGAATTTAACTTACCAGTATGACTCCTTCAGTAAACTGACCAAAACCTTAAAACACAAATTTTACTTCTTTTATAGCTTCCATGGTACTGCCAACAATATCAGTGATGATGATAGATCTACTAAAAACTATTGTAAAACCCAAATCTTTTTACTCAAATCCATTCAAACGAAAAAAACCCACACATAAAAAAGGTAAAAGAAGGTCCAACCATGGATGACCAAAGCCTATCACTGCTAGAAACTCCATGCCAGCCACGGGAGACAAGGAGACAAGGTGCCACGCCGGTTGCGTCAAGGCAGCTTAGTATCAAATACATGATATCTAAGCCAAGTACAACCAAAGGGTCTTGGGATTTCACTGCCAAAACCCCTGTTTTTCTTCTTCTTTCCTCATCTTCTTCACTGTGCTTTCGTCAATCTCAGCAATTCCTCCTCCATAAGCACAATTTCCACAACTTACTTTTTTTTGAACGGAAAAATTTCCACAATTTTCTAGAAAGGAAAAATAACCATCCGAAGACCCTGTTCTTTTTACTAGGCCTTTAATCAGTTCCTGGCGATTTTCTTCAGCCATTCTTAAAACTCGAGAGAAATATGCCCAATATTCCAAGATCTGAATGGTGATATTGCACTGCGTTGGCTGCAATAATTGAAGTAGAAAAAATAAACGAAAAGAGATGCAGTGCATAAATGCTTTGAAGATAATAATGTATTTAAGGGGAAATGCAAAAGAAACGGAGACAAAATACATTTCGTCACCTTCAGCAGCTGAGCTGAAATCTCAACTCCCGAGACAACGTACAAGCCTCCGGAAGAATAATGTCATATAGTGGCTCAAAGCCATGGATTGCTAATATTCTAGGAGACCGAAAAAGTCATCTTTTTATGAGATTTGAACATCCATATTTCAATTATCGATCTAGTTGTTATTTCTTTTCCAATCGCTA
Source organism: Gentiana macrophylla (assembly GCA_026214975.1). Lineage (NCBI taxonomy): Eukaryota > Viridiplantae > Streptophyta > Magnoliopsida > Gentianales > Gentianaceae > Gentiana > Gentiana macrophylla. The sequence goes on along the minus strand of CM047808.1, from coordinate 4,646,760 downwards.
TATTCGGTTACTGCTACACTCGCTTTTACAAAATCGGTCTTGTAAAATCGGGTTTGAAGTCACAAACCGATTCTCATGAGGTCGATTCATAATCGTACGTGAATTCTATTTTGGCTGCAAAAACAACTTCTACAATGTCGATTCTATTGTAGATGTACATGTAGTGTTATACACTGGTAGAATCATTGTGGTGTAAATAAATAAATATTTTTAATGTTGTGGATGTCTATTAGATTAATATATATCTTCTCCGTAAAGATTTAGCTTCTACAAATAGTTTCTTTAATAAATGTTTCCTCGACACAAACACGACTAAGCAGATAAGTATCGACGCAAGCACGACAGAGCAGCTTCTGATGAAACAAGTAGCTGACTAAGCAGCTTCTGATTAAGCAGACTGCTGACAAACACGTGACACCTTTTTCACATAATCGACCTTATGAAAGTCGGTTCTGGAGCTAAAACCGACTTTCTCAAGGTCGATTCAGAATCGACTCTGCTAGAAGTCAATTTTTGGCTCCAGAAACGACTTCCACAAGGTTGATTCTATTATGTGTACATGTAGTGTGGTAATCCGGTGGAGTCATTTTGGTGCAACTAATGACCTCTTTTTTTCACGTTCTAGATGTCCATTAGATTTAATATATATCTCATCGGTGTAAAATACTAGCCTACTGTTAGTTTACTTAATAATCAAGTCTCGATGCAAAACACGACTAAGCAGATAAGCATCTTGGCGTAAGCACGACTAAGAAACTTCGATTAAGCAGTGCCTTTGACAAGCAATGCTAAGGTAGCAATCAAATTATAAATACAAAAACAAGACTCATTTGTATAACTATTCATATAGAGAAATGAAATTAGATTCTTCCACTCTTACAATTTATATCTCTATTGTATTTTTATGATGGATTAGTATTCAGATAGTCTTTTATGAAAAATTCACTATAATATATCTAAGTCCATGTGTAATATCATTCAAACGAAATATACAGATTCCTCACTTCTTCTTATCGAGAATGAGTTTTTAAAATAAATCTATATCCTACCGGAGCAACTTGAATCAAACTTGAACATAATATATAGATATTGACCACACATTTATATAAAAATAGTACCCTAATCATGAAGATCCCCACATTTTGCCACACCGACTCACACGGGATGAGTGAATATATTAATCAGGTAATCTAGCGGTTCAAAGTCATGAACTTGTAAGGATATTAATCATGTAACCTAATGACTCAGAGTTATGAGCTTACTATTATACCGAGGAGGCTTAGAGTCATGATTGCTATTATACCAAAGAACTGAAAGAAATCCCGTAAAGGTTTGCTATAATACCACATAACTGAAAGAAATCCCTTCTTTACAGGTTTCAAATATCTACACTTCAATTTAAGGTCCATGATCCACCTGACCTTTTAATGCACTCAAACACTTTACCACTAAGCCATATATTGGGGACGGCCATACGTTTATATATATAATGCGTTATGGGTATTGACCTTGTTGAATATGATTGAATCGAGCCACGGTTTTTGGAAGAGAAACATTTGTGCCACAACAAAATATGCACAACAAAGTACCACAACACACTTCCATACCACTGAACTTTATGAAACCCATAAGAATAAATATGTCACACATCATAATCAATGGTATAAAAGTGTGTTGTGCTACTTTGTTGTAAGCGTAATCACGTCAAATTACATTTTAGGCCGCGGTAGTCAAGGAGTGTTCTTTTAGAATTTAGCTTTTTCTAAGATTACCAAAGATGCATCATCACGGATCAGATCGAGTACGTTTTTTATTATTATTACCAGAAACGAAACGAGTTCATTAGAAACAACAAACAGATGACACCGGACCAAAGTCAGAAAATAGCCAGACGAATTCTGGATCACCAACAGCCTAAAGCCGGACACCACACCGCGAGCAAGCAACGAAAGAAAATCAAAGGACATGGGAATAACCTCTCCGCCAAATTCTACCCCATTGTAGAGATTTGATTTGGTACCATAATACAATAGTCAGCTTTTTTTATGGCATAAGCAGACCTAAACAAATCTAGAAACCTAAAAAACAATCCTGAAAAACCAAATATTACTGACCCGATCCAAAACATAGAAAACAAAAGAACATAAAACAGCCACAAACACAAATAAAAAACATATAAAAGGAAAACAACAGCCCAGGAACCACCAATCAAGAAGCCGAAAAACGATCTATCACCCCTGCAATTAACTCAGATCTCCAGCAAGAGGGTGAAGAAACCAGGTTCTGGCGACGGCGGCCCGAATACTAAACAACTAACATAGACACACAAATCTTTCTCCCATCGACATGCACCAAGTCCATAGCCTGACATCCATCTCTCTGACAAAACCGCCAAATCATCGTGAAAGAACCACCACCGGCCGGCAATCGGTTCTTAAAGCCAAAGAAAGACCACAGAACCAAAAGTCGGGCCGAGAGTCTTTCTAATCCAGATGTTGCGATCAAGAGGATCGCCGCCAAAAACACCGCCAGCTTTGCCTGAAAAATAAGAGAATCGACTCTGGATATGGATTTATTATGGAGGAAAGAAAAAGAACATAAATAGGTGTTAGGAAATCTACGCGAACGCAGCTGAATTCAAAATTTATTTCCTTTTAACTAGGATCGACTTCGCTTAAGCAACAAGCATAAAAGAAGTAGACAAGAGAATACCTTGGTTGATCCAATTGGATATACGTTTTGTCTACGGTTGTAGTTTTTGCATGAAGCCGCCTGCCGCTCGGCTTCTACCGGTGATCCACACGAACGTACCGCGAATCCCATCATGGATTGCTACAAGAAAACTCGGTTGCTGTATGCACCTTTTCTCTTTCTCAAAATCTCTAAGAAGCTCTCTTATTTTTCACACGAACTATCGCCTCTTGGAATTATGATGTACTAAAGTGCTAGTCAATCCCACTCTTATATAGAAAGATGTGGCGTCCCAATGTCTCCTAATCTGATTGGGGGAAGCTTCCTATAGATTGGAGAGAAAGAAAACATTTTCCTAATAAAATATGAAAAGTATCTTTGAATTATCTCATTTAATTTAATATCTTATATTAAATATTTCCAAGATATTGTCTATATCTAATATTGACTATCTTTATCTTATTACCATAAATCTATTTTCTATAAATCAATTAATATCTAATATTAATATATGGTAATATCATTAATTAAATTGCACAATCCAAGTGTATCTTATACACTTTAAAATCTGCGCCCCTTGTGCCAACAAATTGGCATCCAGAATATTCTTAATTAATATAATGATATGATTAATTAATTTACAAAATGCATGTGTATCAATATACACAAATATATTTTGACATACATATACATTATAAGTATATTTTATTAATCAACGTAATTAATATCTTGTATTTAAATTATTCATAATAAATATAGGTTTTTGTCCAAAAGGACAATCTAACATTTTTATTAGGCTACAAGTACATGGATGATTAGAAAGGACAAAACTTAATTAAACTTACCAAAATACCATTTTTCTCATTAATCAATTTTTTTTTTATAAACAATAATCAATTTCTATTTAACAACAAATCATAAATCAGCAGTAGGTCTATTTGCCCTCTTCTTTGCTTTGTGATCTGATACAGCAGTACCTTTTCATTCAAACGTCAAAATCAAAACCAATTGAAAAACATGAGCAATAAATCGTCAATATTTACAAATTCAACAAAGAAAAGAAAGATGGGGGTTGAAGAAGAAATTGAAGCAATTAAGCTACCTTGGCGATACGGTGCTTTAATGGAGCTAGTGGCGTAGCTATACGACGGCGTTCTGTTGTTACGCTGGATCGTTAAAAGGTCATGGAGTAATGGGTTGATGATATAGACGTATTTTGAAGAGATGTGGTCCTATATCTAACGGTGCAGATTAAAAGAACCTCTCTGGATCTTACGGAAGACCAGACAATTGAACGGAAATTGGAAAATAAAAATCTAATCAGGAGCAGGAAGCGGCGGAAATTGAGGGCTAGGTGCGATTCAGGGCGGTTGGAAGCTACGATTCAGCCTTGCATTCACCCGAGGATAATGCTGGCGGCGATAAGCCGGAGAAGATGAAGTTATTTTTGTTTTTTTTTGTTTTGTTTGAAGCAGCCGATCAGGAAGCTTCGATGGCCTGATTCAGGGATTATCAGTCCGACTCTAATGTCGCAAACACAGTTGGGGACGAGGGCTTGTTGGGGCTAGGGCTTAATTTACAGGGGAACCACCGGAGTTGCAAGTGTACAGGCCGGCCGGAGGAGACAAGGCCGCCGGAGAAGGAAACCTGCGTATGGAGGCTTTTTTTTTATAGAAAATTAGGGGTTTAGGGTTGTTACTATTAATTTTTTAACGTTACGACATTTTTTTATGTAACTTTATCTATTTTTATGGGTTGTTACTAGGATGTTACGACATTTTTACGGACTGTTACGACTTGTTATTGGTCACACTACATTTTACGGGTCATTATTATTTGTTTTTAGTCCACATTACTTGTTTTTTGGATGTTTCTCCTTACTTTTTGACTGTTACGACTTGTTTATTGGCCGTTACTATATTTCACGGGGTTGTTACGACTTGTTTATTGGACGTTACGACATTTTAATGTTAGGGGCTGTTGCTCCGATACGACATTTTACGTGCTGTTACTACTTATTTTTTTAACAAATAAGGGTTTTTACTACTTGTTTTTAGACCACATTACTTTTTCATTGGATGTTACGACATTTTATGGGTCATTATTACTTGTTCTTAGATCATTATTACTTTTTCATTGGATGTTACGACATTTTATGGGTCATTACTACTTGTTTCTTAATCATTATTATTTGTAGAGGGTAAAAAGTAACAAGGGGTATTTTTGTCCAAATATTTTGTTTTTGTCCTTTATAACATCCGAAAAAAGAATGTCCTTGCACTCCATTTATGTTTTTTTTTTTTTCCTTGTAGCCCTTCCCTAATAAATAAATACCACCATATTAATTTATCACTATAACACTTTATAGTCGAGATAAAACTTTCCTTATTTGGTTATCGCTATAACCGCATTTTAATCCAGCTTAGATGTTCTTATGTGTCTGCGTGACCCAATAGGCTTCCGAATACGCTGGCCATAGCACAAAGTGAAAATTACGAAAATGTCCATCATACCTAACGATCATGGATGGCGTCTAGCAACACGTCCACTACCCCCAATCATCGGAAGAGTCAAATGCAATGACTACTACCTTTCATGTGAAACGGTTAGCGTGTAAATAGAATCATATCGCTGTTACAATATTCATACAGTCGTACGTCGAGTGTCAAACATCAACGACTGTTTCTTATAATCTGTATATCCTACTCTCTTGAAGTAACATATTACTTCCGCTTTGCAAAGACTTTCGAGAATAAGACATTCCTTATAAGAAGGCCCTTTTGGATATTTACTCCTGATAATAGGATGCGCGATTTCCGGACGAACAACATGAATCCTACGCATGCTTCAGTATCACACCCAATCACTACCGCATGATCGCCCCATGGCTAAGAAAAACGTCAATAGTGTCAAAGCATGACAATCCACACCGTGATGTCATGAAGGCTCCGGTCTTGGGATAATTACACAACCGCCACATAGTGCTACACTTAATAAAGTAAGAGGGTCAGTCTAACGTACGCATTCTCTAATACACGTCCACGTACAGTCCAACTGTCTCAACACTTTGATAGACGATATCTATCCCTACCTTCAATAAGATAGAAGACATCCAATACGTGCTAGTCTGATCGTACTATTAATGTCCTGTTAATTAGCACATACGACTAGAGACATTTAAGTATCAAACCTTTCAAAGTGAGTCGAGATCTCATCAACCATAATCACTATCATGGTTTCTCTCTCACAGTTTGACACTAGGGACGTTATCATATATACAATCACAAATTAGTTCATATAGATAAACAGAATATATAATAACATTAAAGCCATTTATCATATGTATAAACATAAGGAAATAGTAGAAATGATCCGACCCGGTCGGATCCGGTCCAACCCGATTGGGTTTAGGACACTATTTCAACAATCTCCCACTTGGCCTAAAACCAATCACTCGTACACACAAGACCAAGTTGAAACACAAGAATCTCATGCAATACTCCCAACCAACCCTAAGCGTGAACGGATCACTATCTGTGGGGACTCAGACTATCTTCATATCATACTCCAAATGATCAAGTCAAAAGGAACCGCCTCAACACACACATGAATCTCTGACGAGACCCTGGTCCTTACTTCATGCAATGAATCCACTATTATATCAGCTTTATAGTAAATGTGGAAGAACCGTACAAGGTTCAAGAATGAACCTTCTAGATCTATGTAATGCTCCTGCTGTGCCTCTAAGGCAATACTGTTTTTGCTCTCGGCTTGTAGAATTTTTCAAAGATCTCTAGCTAAGAACATTTCCACTCATCACCGTATCACTTGATTAAAGTGATTACAAACCCGCATTGTAACTCCCACTATCTACATTAGACTCGTGGTATATATCTCAGATATCTACGCTTATTCGATTTCATGTTTCAATAAATTAGAACTCATCCTTAACACCTTTAAAGGTAATCTCGACATCTACTGTAATTACTTTCATACTTGCTCATGACTCCTCATGCAGTATGGACATCTGATTTAACTCACAACACTTATGATGGATCCTATTGCAGAAGCAAAGTGAACCTTCCATACGTATCATCTCTCACCTTATCATCAGGATTGACGTCCTGTCATAGATAGATCCCGAAAATACCGGCTAGCAGTATATGCTGCCATGATATATGCTAAAATATTTTAGCATCTCATCTATAAGGTGAACTGTGATAATCGTACAATGTATAAATCTAGCACTATAGATTCTTATTTCCCAAATAAGAACTGCAACCTCTAAGAGCTTTTGAAAATTCCTTGAATTACCAAACATTGATTGACTGTGACATGGGGTGTTGATTCCGAGAAGGATATCCAATACCTCGATCGAGAACTATGACACTCCTACTAAGCCTTCTGCACATAAGGCATATCTTTTCTCTTGTTGAAATCAAACTCTTTTGATTTGTCAATGCAAAGAACTTATATAGAGGAACTTGTTTGAGTCTATAAATGGATCTCATAAGCTTACTCATCATGTTCTCTTCTATGAACATCAAGCCACTGGCCCAACGTTTTCAACACAATCATATAGTCATGATACGTAGCTATAAAAAGCACTATATGAATAGACTTAAGCATACCTGGAAGCACAAAGGTAATTACAAGGTTTACACCATGTAGCCTTCAGCCTATCAACTTAGCCTTATGGAAGCCATATTACCATCCATTTCAGTCTTTCATAAAGACATGCTATATCTTTTAAGGACATTCCCTTCAGGTAAGACACACTAGGTTCGTAACCCGGTTGTCACACATGGAATCTGCTTCAAATACTATGACTCCAAGCCATATCTCTTAATCTTGCCTTTTTAAGTATTCTTGCATAAGTCGTGAGATCTTCATTCTTTAAGATGAATGTACCAGTAGCCTTTTCAGGCGCGTGGTCATCAGTAGACTCAAAAAGTACTTTTGTGCATTGAGCAGTGTCTTACACCTCATCGCTATGTGGAACCTGCTTGAAGGATGTAGGATCTTAGATCTAAACGAGTTAGATCTACGCGCAGCGGATGGATCACGATTTATATATCACAATACATAAATAAAGGATTTAACTACTACAAGGGGGTTAAGATCATGTTACCAATATCGGGAAGAGACGCCTTGATCTTCCGATGTGTTCTCCAAACGGCGGTTGGTGGACACCCTTCTTGATACATGAACCTCCTTGATATGCAACACCAAGAAAAACTTAGAGTTTTTCTTCTACTAAAATCCTAGACAAGAGAAACCAATTTTTCTCTCCTTTTACAAGTGGTGGTGGAAAATTTGCCTTGCCAATACCCTTGGAATAACTCTCCTTTTATAGGAGAGTAAATCCTTGGTCTCCAAGTATTAATTAATTAAATTAATCCTTTATTCCAAATAAAAGATAAATAAAATGATTATCCCAAACAAATTAGAATAAATCATATTATTATCTAATATTCCATGAATTATCATTTAACAAATAAAAGATAAATCACATGTCAAATAATTATCCAAGAAAACTAATTTCTCTCTAATTAATCAACATATATTGGCGCCACCATTAAGGGTTACTAAGCCCACATAAAATGTCTTTTATGTGTATTATATTATTTAGTCCAACTAAATAATATCCATGCATATCAATTAATTAGCTCAGCCAATTAATTATCATTGAGGCCCAAATAACAAGATTATTAGTCCGAATTACAGAAGCCACATCGGGGACCATGGACCTATAACCAGTAGCTCCAATAATTAATTATTCATCGAACAGAATAAGTACATTAATTATTAATTCCGGGATTACGCCACCATAAACCCGAAACTGAACTCTACCGATTATAGATGTATACTTATATTCAACCCATGTGAGTGAATAAGCGTCCATTGATATAATCACTACATACGGATTAACCTCTCATAGATCGCCCATTCTCGGAGGGAAGTCTCCGTGAACCCGACTCGTAATATCTTATCATTATTTACCATTAACCCCCTAGTGACCAATTAGTTCACATATCTGACTAGTAGCTAATTAGTCTAAATATGAACTCGGCCGATCGATCACTTTCTTAGGGCTAACAAATAAGGGGACTGTCTCTCTACTTCCCGCAGGAAGGAATGGATTCCGTGTCTGTGAAAATCAGAACTACTCACTCATCAGGAGATAGTGCCAATGAGAAGTGGCTTGGAACACATATCTAAGTGAACCGTAACTAACACATCAAACACTACCCCGAGACAAGAAGCACCCTGTGATCACCTCAGGATTAAGGTTGATCCATACATGATCTGTTAGGAAATCACTAGTTTAATGCAGCGGAATTTAAAATTTGATTTCCTTTTCTAGATCGTTCTTCGTTTAATGCAATAAACACGTTAAGTAGTTTGACGGTTATACCTTAGATGATCTATAAGATCGTCGCTTTGACCGCCAACGGAGAGTAGTTCAATGCGCAAGCCGTCCACGCGTCCGGCCTCTATCGCTAATCCACACGAACCCCTTGCCGGAATCCTCCTTGGATTGCTATCAGAAAAATTCCGGCTGCTAGACCGGACCTTTTCTTCCCTCACTAACTCACTATGGAAGGCTCTCTATTTTACACAAAAATTATGAACTCTTGCAATTGTGATGTACAAAAGAGCTTGACACCCACCTCCTATATATAGTGGTTGGGGCGCCCGATATAGTGTGGAGGAGAAGAAAATATTTTTCCAATAAAATAAGGAAAATCAACTAGATTGATTCATCTCTTTAATTATAATTTATTTTGCCAATATCTTATATTGATTATAATTATCTTATTACCATAAATCAATTAATATCTTATATTAATATTATGGTAATCTTATTAATTAAAGTGCACAATCCAAGTGTATCTCATACACTTAAATGTGGCGCCCCATATGCCAATAAGTTGGCTTCCGGAATATTCTTTAATTAATCTAATTTATATATAATTAATATCTTGTATTTTATTTATTCATAATAAATAAATACCACCATATTAATTTACCACTATAACCTTTATAGTCTAGAGATAAACTTTCCTTATTTTGTTATCAACTATAACCGCATTTTAATCCGACTCGATGTTCATATGTGTGTAACCTGATAGGCTTCCGAATATGTTGGCCGTAGACACAAAGTGCAATTTACTAAAATGCCCTTCATACCTAACGATCACGGGATAGCGTCTAGCAACACACCGTGACCCCCAATTATCGGAAGAGTCAAAAGCAATGACTACTACCTTTCATGTGAAGCTGCTACCGTGTAACTTACAATCCTATCGCTATAATAATATCCATACGATCGTATCTCGAGTGTCAATACATTAACGATCGTATCTTATAATCTGGATATCATGCTCTCTCGGAATAACTCATTTACTCCCACTTTGCAAAGATTCTCGAGAGCTAGACATTCCTTATAAGAAGGCCATTTCGGATATTCGATCCCAATCATAGGATACGTGATTCCCGGACGACCAATCATGTATACTCCGCATGCTTCAATATCATACCCAATCACTACCGCATGATCGCCCCGTGGTTAGGAGAAATCTCAATAGTGTCAAAGCATGACAATCCACACCGTGATGCCATGAAGACTCGGTCAAAAGGATAATTACACAACCGCCACATAGTGTGACACTTAATGTAAGTGGGTCACCTAACGACGCATTCTCTAATACACGCCCACGCATACCCAAGTGTCTCTACACTTCGATAGACGAGATCTATCCCTACCTTCTAAAAGATAGAAGACATCCAATACGTGCTAGTCCGATTATACTATCAATGTCCCATTTGATAATACATAAGACTAGAGACATTTAAGTACCAACCTTGTTATAATGATTGTAGATCTCATCAACCATAATCACTATCGTGGTTTCTCTATCACAGTTGATACTAGGGGCGTTACTATATATACACAACAAATAATATGAAGATAAACAATATATAATAACATAAGTGTTTTTATTAATCATAATAAAGTTATTACACGAACTAAATAGATCAGAACGACCCGACCGGTCGGATCCGGTCCAACCCGATTGGGTTTAGGTCACCTTTCCAACAATCTCCCACTTGGCCTAAAGCCAATCACCCATATGCCTAAGCCCGTGCAAGTGAACATGTTTCTCATGCTTAGCTTGAGACAATGCCTTGGTTAACGGATCGGTATATGTTATCATCCGTGTGGACTTTCTCTATCTTTACATCTCCTCTATCTACTATCTCTCTAATCAAGTGATAGCGCCAGAGCACATGTTTGGACTTCGATGAGACCTTGGTTCCTTTGATCGAGATATCGCTCCATTATTATCACAAAGATGCAGGCACTGGACCTTCAAATGGAGGAACCACACCAAGTTCGATGAATGAACTTCTTCATCCAAATCGCTTCTTTGCCGCCTCCGAGGCCGCTATGTATTCGGCTTCCGTTGTAGAGTCCGCAGCAGAGTCTCTCCTCGCTTGAACTCTTCCACCACCGCTCCGCCGTTAAGCGTGAAAACAAATCCAGATTGTGACTTAAAGTCATCCTTGTCGCTTTGGAACCGCATCCGTGTAACCTCGTAATACTAAATCATCATTCCCAAAACCAGAAACATATCCTCTAGTATGTCTCAAGTACTTGAGGATATTATTGACAACTATCCAAAGACCATCACCTGGATTGGACCGGTACCTACTAGTCATACTAAGAGGGTACGAGACATCCGGTCTTGTGCATAACATGGCATACATGATGATAATCCGATTGCCGAAGCATAAGGGACTTTACTCATTTGTGCCCTTTCCTCCTCTCGTCTTAGGACTCATTCCTTCGACAGTAGACCCCATGCGACATGGGCGAAGAATCCTTTCTTGGACTGCTCCATGCTAAATCTCTTCAAAGATCTTGTTTATATAGGTGGATTACGATGCATCACCAAGCAACCTTTTAGATCTATCTCTATAGATCTTTATTCCTAGAATATAGGTTTGCCTCACCCAAGTCCTTCATTGAGAAGTTCTTGGATAACCAAGCTTTGACTGATTGTAACATAGGCACATCATTCCCTATGAGCAATATGTCATCTACATAAAGCACTAAGAACACAATGGCACTCCCACTAACCTTCTTGTAAACACAGGGCTCATCTTCGTTCTTGATGAAATCAAACTGCTTGATTATCTCATCAAAGCGAAGATTCCAACTCCGAGAAGCTTGCTTTAATCCATAAATGGATCTTTGCGCTTTACACACCATCCTCAAGGCCATTGGTTGTGAAACCTCAGTCATGTCATATACACTTCCTCGCATGTGTTCCCGTTAAGGAAAGCCGCTTTCACATCCATCCGCGATTTCGTAATCATGGTATCTTTGCAATAGCGAGCAAAATTCTAATGGATTTTAACATGGCAACAAAGTAAAAGGTTTCGCCATAGTCAACTCCTTGTCTTTGCTTATAACATTTTGCCACTAGCCTAGCCTTGTAGGTAGTCACGTTATCATTCATGTCGGTCTTTCTCTTAAAGACCCATTTACACCCTATGGGAACTATTCCCTCAGGTGGATCAACTAAGTTCCAAACTTGGTTGTTTTTAATGGATTCCATTTCAGAATTCATGGCTTCCAGTCATTTCTCTTTGTCATTCCTTAATAGCACTTCCTCATAAGTTCTAGGGTCCTCATCTTCCATGAGATACACGTCAGTATACCTTTCGAGTTCACGGCGTTCCTCTCGTGGATCTGCGAGGTGCTAGTGTATCCACGGTAGAGGCCGTGTCACATCTGCGTGTGGCAAGTCCTCTACTTCCATCAACCGATCATTATCCGTAAGTGGTTCTCGAATTTCTTCAAGATCAATTTTACTCCCACCGACCCTATCCGAATAAACTCTTTCTCTCGAAAGTGGCGATCCTGGCTACAAACACCTTTTGTTCCTCGTGATGGTAAAATTGGTATCCTCTAGTTTCTCTAGGATATCCCACAAACAGACATTTGTCGGATCTGGCCTCTAATTTGTCAGGGATCATCCACTTCACATAAGTTGGACAACCCCAAGGTTTAAGATATGCCAGATTTGGTTTCTTCTTGGCCTATACCTCGTATGGTGTAAATCAACCGCCTTTGATGGAACTCGGTTCGATGTATATAGGATGCGGTTTCTAGAGCATACCCCAAAACGATTTTGGAAGAACTGCATAGCTCATCATGGATCGTACCATGTCTAACAAGGTGCGGTTCCTCATTTCAGACACGCCATTCATTTGTGGCGTCCCAGGAGGGGTCCATTCAGGTAGAATCCCATTCTCCTTCAGATAGTCTTGAAACTCTCCATCCAGGTATTCCCCACCTCGATCGGATCGAAGTGTTTTGATTTCTTTACCTAGTTGTTTCTCTACTTCACTTCTGAATTCCTTGAGCCTTTCGAAGGCTTCAGACTTATACTTCATTAAGTATATATAACCATAGCGAGAATGGTCATCAGTGAAAGTGATAAAATAAGAGTATCCTCCTTTGGCTTGAATTGACATTGGGCCACATACATCAGTATGTATGAGCTCAAGCAATTCATTGGATCTTATCCCTTTGCCACTAAATGGTGACTTTGTCATCTTGCCAAGTAAACAAGCTTCGCATGTATCAAACGATTCATAATCGAATTGATCCAACATTCCATCTTTATGGAGTTTGGCAATGCGATTCTTATTTATATGGCCAAGTCTACAATGCCATAAGTAGGATTCATTCAAGTCATTTGTTTTGGCTTTCTTGTTATTTATATTAAGTACGCCAACATTCATATCTAATATGTAGAGACCATTGCTAAGTATGCCAAGATTATAAAAGATTCCATCACGTGAAAAAGAACAACATTTATTCTCAAACGTGAATGAAAAACCATCAACATCTAATGCAGAAATGGAAATAATACTCTTCGTAAGAGCAGGAACAAAATAACAGTTACTAAGTTCGAGTACTAGCCCACTGGGCAATGAAAGAAAATAAACTCCTACGGCTAGTGCAGCAACACTTGCTCCATTTCCAACGCGTAGGTCCACCTCTCCTTTCTTCTTGATCTCTAGCTCTTCTTAGTGCCTCGCATATTCGTGACAAATATGAGAACCACAACCAAAGATCTAATACCCAAAGTGGTTAGACTTAGAAGAAGTAATGTTGATCTCAATCATAAATATACCTGAAGTCGAAGCATCAGAATGCTTCTTCTTGGTACTCAAGAAGCCCTTGCAGTTTCTCCTCCAATGTCCGGTCTCACCGCAATGGAAGCAAGCATCCTTGGATTTGTCTTTTGCTATCTTAGGCATTGGCTTAGATGCAGACTTCGCCTTCTTGGACTTTTTCTGGGCTTTAGCCTTTCCCTTGCTTGAAGTGACCAGCAACACTTGCTTTCCCTTCCCCACAGTGCCCTCAGCAGGATGTTCAATAACTCCGCAAGGGAGCAATCTATCTTGTTCATGTGATAGTTCATCACAAACTGCATAACAACCAAACCAGACAATGATTGAAATACCCCAGACGTTACCATAACTCAAACGTGAAACACACGCAGACGCCATGTAAAGCTTAGAACCAACTCAACTCACCAATACTCAATAGATGAAACTCACAAAGGTGTTCAACTCGGGTGCGTGCGAGGTACATGATATGAGCTCTAGGCGGTTATTAATTGTAAACGGCCATCGGCTAAAGCATTACTTGGAGCCCAATTTTGACAATGAGTTGGAGGTATTTATGTTGGACGACCCGATTTACGAATGACGGAGCTTTATCAAGATAGTCGAAATAAAACTTGAAAACTATAAACTAAGAACTATTCTTTCAAACCCGTTTATATACTTAGTATTTTATTTTTGTTTATTGAGTCAATATAGTAGCGTGACAATCGAGAATGTTTTTTTCATCACGTATATCTATTGTCATGGACAATGGATATACATGTTTTTTTCCTTAGAGATTCTCACGTGATCTTCTTGTTTGAAGTTTCGCATATTGCATAGGTCAATAAGGAATAAAGTGACTTAATTAAACTGTTTTTGTGCATTAATTTGGTATGCTCAATTACCACCAGCTTATTTTCTCATTGCCATTTGCATGTTACTCATGTTTCGCAAAGTTTTTGTTGAAGCGCAAGTTGATTCATGGATGATGCATAGCCTTGGAGCTGATTCACGACAGTTATGTTCTGTGTTTTGTACTTCACTCAGGCAACCAATTTCCCGAGCTAAGCCATTTTCTTGATTTCTCTTTTAGGATTCCGTGGCTATAAACACGCATCTGTTGTAACCTAGTTCAACTGCAAAAGTCTGTAAACACACATGATTTCCTCGTTTCTACGCGTACACTAGTCGGTTGCCAGAAATCACGTTAAATTATGTGTTTTTCTCTTTTGTGTGATTTATTCTTTACTATCTATTCTTGATTATTGCAACTAGAATTCCAATTCGTTTCTGTTCCGTTATAACAAGTTCCACAAAAATCAATGGTTTAAAAATATGTCGTGACAATTTGTTATACAAATTTCGTTGTGTCATAAATATTCTTCTTAACGATATACTCCCTCCGTTTTTTAAACAGTCGCAAAGAAAAGATTCACACAAATTAAAAAAATAATTAATGTGTCTGGAATAAAAGGTAAATTATCAAAATCATCCTTTTCTTTTTGTTTTAAATATTATCTAACCATTAATTATATTGTTGGCAAGTAAAAAACCCATTCCACTTCTAAACAAATACACCCCTTCCCAAAAAAAATCACGTAAGTAAATAAAAGATTAAAGAAACTTGTAAAAATTAAAGAGGGTAAAAAATGGAAGAATATTTTTTTTTTTAAACAACGGAGAAATTTTTTTTTTTTCTGTTTTCATCGGAGAAAATATGAAATGTTTTATTGTTATTTTAAAATGACAGATAAATGTGAACTTTGTTAATTCTCAAAAGTGACAGTTATTAAAAAACAGAGAAAGAAGTATAGTCCTTTCGCTTTTTATCTCATCACATTTCGCATTTGTTTTGGCTTTATTTATCTCATCATTTTACATTTTCAATCATCATTTATTACTTTTTTTTATTTACCAATAAAGATTTTCATCTCCAATAAAAAAATATTTCCGATACTAAAAATTCCTCTACCAACAAATTATCGAAAAAAAATACATTACATTTTCATAATACTTTATTTTAGACATATTAATTATTTTCTTAATCTGTGTGAATCTTCTCTCTACGACAGATAAGAAAAACGGAGGAAAATTCTTATCTGGTGAGGAAATATACCACTATGTGACCCGTGGATTAATCGAAGTCACACAATTTCCATCCAAGATGGATGAAAATTATGTGATTCTGATCAACCTACGGGTCACTTCGATGCATATGAAGATATAATTCCCTCCACCAATAGTCTATTTAATTCACTTGATGAATCTTTTGAAACCCAGTACTCATTTGTCCAAAGGACCCGTGATTAAAACGACAGGACAGTAGTATACCCTCAAAAAAAAAAAGGACAGTACTATAAATTATATTTACAATCTAAGCCATCCAAGTTTTATTAAGCCCTCATAATTTTAGTAATATTTGCTTCACCCTTTTACACTCCTATATAAACTAACAGTCTAAAATTCAAACTCTGCATTCCTCAATCTCCGCCCCTGCCTACAGTCCCCTGCCCAGAACACGCTGCCGGCGGTGGAGCAACCACAAATTCTCCATATTTCCGGCCAAACCATCGCCGTGAAGCTAACAACACCACCAAAGTAATCAATCTTCTACCTTTTTGAAAAGGTAATTTCTACAATGCTATTTCTTTCTCCCATCTCCAAATCACGTCGGTGAGAGCTTTGCTCCGATCTGCACCTCCGTAAACTACCACGGAACCACCCCACGTCTTACACTTCCTACGTACAACAGTTTCACCACCACCGAAAATGTTGTTTTGATACCACTAGAAAAAATCTTACTTTATACTTTCTCCTTGAGTGCTTGGAAATCGATAGCTCGTTTGTTTTGGTTTTAGATCTACTACTACTTTTGTAATGAATGTGAGCTATTTAATTAGCTCATTTGTTTTTGGTTTAGAAAATTAGATCTACTGATTATCAGACTTATTTAGCTCGTTTGTTTCGTTGTTAGATTCTTCGCTACTGGTGTAGGACACTTTGACGATTCTTCTTCCTCCCCGTCAAGTTAATAAAATAACTGTGTTTTGTAGATGAATATGAGTTATTTAGCCCATCATCTATTCTTCCTCTCTGTATCTTCACTTTTGTTCATTTCGAACACACACAAAATACATCATAATCAATGATAAAATAACTTATTTACCCCCTCTGTACAAATAAAAGTTTCATTGTGTGTCGTATAAGCGTTGAAAAAGAAGAAAAATGCCTCTGCAATATTCCTGCCGTTAATTTTTTTTTTTTTTTTTTTGTACATTAAGAATTTCATGTTGTTTATGTATGTTTAATCATTATAACCGTTGCTCTTTGTGTTAAAGTTGTCTCACATTAGACACTTGTTATTGTATCATTCACCTTATTAAGAGATAAGCTTTCCTCATATTAAGAGATAAGCTTTCCTTATTCACTTTATCATTCACCTCACATTAGACATTTGTTATTGTATCATTCACCTTATTAAGAGACAGTTGGTATTACTAAAACATGAGACCCCTTCTCTTATATAGGTTCGGGCCTAGATTTTCTACATCACGGATCTGAATTTTCAATTTGCTTATGCGACACGATTTTCCCTGTATAAAAAGGTATTGTATTGTTTCTGGGTTTTTATTCATTTTATTCAGAGCTTTTGCTAAGTATGCTATTACTCCTGTATAAACTGGAAAACTTTAAAAGGTTATAAGTACCTCGTCCCAAAATGTAAGTTCGTTTTGACTTTTACACAGATTAAGAAAGTTGGTTAAATTAGTTATGTGTCATTAATTTTGATAAAAAAAAGTCTAAAATGACCTTTGACAATTATTAATAGCTGATGAGAATATATAATAAATGTAAAGAAAAAAAAAATGTGGGTAAAAGAATAAAAATGTAATAAATATTCAAATAGTGAATAGCGGATGAGTATATAATAAATGATAGTTTCAAGTGTAGTAAAAACTATATATAACATATAGTGTACTGATAAGTAGTTCACCTTTATAAGCATGGATTTAAACGGTTCACCTTTATAAGCATACTAGTTTTTAGTGACTGTGTCTCGCATTTGCTTGCGGTTTTTACGTTGTACGGTGAAAGTAGTAGTTTTTTATTAATTGTGTAAATGATAATTCTAAATAATCTTGTGGTGCAAGTAATCCCTGTGTAATGGTATGATATGCAGAGATCCTATTTCTCAGATACAACGCCAACAACATTTTTATGAACAAAAGCATTTTAAAATCTCGACAATTAAAAGAATAAAGAGGCTTTCTTTACTATCATCTATTTCTCTATTATTCCTACTTATACAGAAGATCTCCATATCATGCCTTCGTAAGATATTATGATAATCGAGACATCATCGTGATACTTTCACGATCTCCTTGTGGGATATCAAGCAATTCATGGAAATCCATTCTCGCAACAAACAACAACAAACACATAAATGATGATTCGTATAACTAATGATGATGGTTTTCAATTAATAAATCTTGAATTTTTAGTTACCAAATTTTCTTCGCAAAGACGAAAAACAACACTTTTCAACAAGATGTTGTGCGCAGATCACCTTCAGGAAAGTGGACATAAACGCCTCGACTTCATTAACGACTTCTTGATTTGTTAAGTATTGGTAAAGTCCATCGTAAGAAAGGATCAAAACCTATCTCTTGGACAAAGTCTATGGTGATATAGTGATGGTAAACATGATATATATGGCATTGTTGCCATATAGTCTATTCTAAACATCTCCAATAATGCTTCATTCCATTTTGGTGCAAAGACAGATTAGCCTAATTAATTATCCACAAATCACATTTTTAAGTGGATTCAACATTCATTCTTATTTGAAATCAAGATTTCAAGAAAGTAGTACTGCTTCAAGCCGCCCGAAAGCCTCGAGTGACTTTTAAGGAACCTTTGACTTATCATTTGATATGGCTAAAACATCATCCTGATGTTCACTTTTAATTCATTACCTCCTGCATTAAACAATGATTTTGGAAGGTTTATTAAAAACATTGAATAAAGTTCATAGATTTCTTCTATGTATAACAAAAAGAGAGGTATATAGATTGATTGATATTCACCTCTTCCACACAAGTACTATGATCTCAAGTAATTTGACAACAACTCGAGATCACGCAAACAACCGAATTCATCGGATTCGGGAGATTAATAAGAGTGTTATCCTCTTTAATCCTTTCTAAATCCTTCTTATGCTTCCCGATTAATCGATCAGATTCGAGGATTTTGTGCTAATACGCACGACTATCTCCAACGCTCATCAAATAAACATCATCCCTTTCATTAACATCATCAAAACACATGATCCCATTAATGATAATTCGATTCTCCATCACCATTAGATCGGTTATATTCAAATAATCGCCTCTTTTTCTCAATGCTTCGATAATGCTTTGATCACATGCATATGGTTAATCCTCGCCATTACATTTGTAACGCATCATTCCATATTCCTTTAAGTTCCTTGATAGTAAAAAGAAAAAAATAAAAATGTAATAAATATTCATTTGGTTTAAATGGAATTACATTATTAGACAAAACAAAAAAAAAATGGATTATTTTTCCGTTAGCCTCGAACGGAGGGTTGTAATTTTCATTTGTAGTGGTGTAAGATTTTATCGAGAGAAATATAAATATATATTGTGATTAATGCAAAATCGGGATTCATGACAATTATTGAGATTAAATGTTATAGTTTCAAGTGTATGGAAGGCTATAAAACTATATATAACATATAGTGTACCGATAAGTAGTGCACCTTTATAAGCATAAGGGATTTAAACGGTTCACCTTTATAAGCATATGAGTAGTAATTAGTTTTAACCTTGGAAAGTGCAGTGAGTTTTGAGCAATGCTCATGGACTCTTTTGCGGATAATAATTACGGAAAAAATTCCCCTCTCATGCACTTGACCGTCAAGTGTTAAAAAAATCACACAAAAAGATATCGTTTTATGTGTAATGTGTCACTTGATGGTCAAGTGAAGAGGAAACTGCTGACAAAAATGAACAAGTGGCTAATGAAAAACAGAAAAAAGTGTGGGACAGAAGAGCTTGGGTGGGATTACAAATATTATAATATATTGATTGTTTGCTTAAATAAAGTTTTTTTTAATGATCTTATTTCGTTAGATCGATTATGATGCAATATTGGATGTGCTCAAGGCCAGAGATCTAAACACTACATTGTCGGTATAATCCTTGTCCGATTTTTGTTTAATTTTGTCCCCACCCATTTTGATTTTGCCCTATGTGATTTTTTAACATAACATGTAGGAGATAGAAAGAAGGAAAAACATAAGAAGTAATCCTTTAATTTTTCCTAATGGTGTTGTCGATCAACTTGAAGGCATAATTAGGTATGTATGACTTGCGTGTTTTGATCTTATGACTTTACTTTTAAAAATTTACAGTATAATCTATTACATTATCTATTCCACCGGGAACGGGTGTGATTAGAGTTGTAAGAGATCTAGTGATCTAAATACATTGAAAGGTCACAACCCAAAAATTTAAGGAGAGAGGATCAAAATATGTCATAGCTAGAGCTAGCTAGGCTGTTTTGTTATGGCTAGCTGTCGTTATGAAATAGCAATATTTATTAGATGAAATATGGAATGGTCCTTATTTATATTTGAATGGTCTAATGTGTTAAAGGATTATAATAGTTTGTGTGGATGTAAACTGGGCCTATTAGAGGATCTACGATGCTTTGCTTGTATGCATACGTATTTCATATGTTAATGTTGAAACATATAATAGGATGGTTAGAGAGGGATGTCCTAAACGATGATGCCGGGCAAGCGTAGTGTTAGTATTAATCTCTAAGTTTTTTAATAGTATTAACTTTTTCAGGTCTTACTGTCGTCCATTTGCCTCATACATATCCGACATGGTCGGAAGAGATGAATTCAGAGAATGTTGGGCGAGAAGGGAAGCAGAATATTTGAAACCTTTTGCTCAACTTCTTTTGATTCTTCCACATGAATGGTTTGACAACTATACTTTATTTTGTTTTTTTAGATGTATTATGCTTTTTCTTAAACTCATTTTACTGTTCTTGCAGCATCAGCCTTATGTTCCCACGTGCAAATCAATTTACTACACCACGTCAATGGTTTGATCAACCTAATTATTATTATTATTATTATTATTATTAAAGATGTATTATGCTTTTTTTTTAAAATCAATTTACTGTTCTTGCAGCATCAAACCTATATTGCCACCCGCGTATCAATCTTTTAGAGACGAGGAAGATATATGTAAAATATTTGGTATGATAGATATTTTGTAATTATAGATTTTATGATTATAATGGGTTTATATATTTTATGATATATCTTATTTTGAAATGATAGATACACAAAGATTTGGAAAACCAGAAAAGAAACCGGCTGGTGAAAAGGAAAAAGTAGTTGGTGGTTTAAAAGCCGATGAAGAAAAGGAAAAGCAAGGAGTTGCTGGTTTAAGAGTTGATGGAGAAGAAGAGGAAAAAGAAGTCGAGGATAAAGAAGGTGGTGAAGAAGAAAATGATAAAGGAGTTGACGGTAAAGATGGTGGTGAAAAAGGAAAAAAAAAAAGTGGTGACGGAACAGGGGGACAAAAGGCTATGGGTAGGATTATATATTATGATAGATTGATTAATGGTTTGCTTAAATAAAGTATTTATTTTTTCCTTTTTATTTTAATGATCTTATCTGTTTTGTTAGATCGATTACGATACAATATTGGACGAGCTGAAGGCCAAGAATCCAAATAGTAAATTGACGGTATCATCTTTGTCTGATGTTGGTTAATATTGCCCTCACCCCGCTTTTGATTTTGCCTGTGTGATCTTTTAACATAACATGTAGGCGAGAGAAAGAAGAAAAAATAGATCGATCAAGTTGAATGTATAATTAGGTATGTCAACTTTTTACCTGGTATAGTGCGTGTTTTGATCTTGTGACTTTACTTTTGCAAATTTACAGTTTAATCTAATACATTATCTATTCCACCGGGAAGGGGTGTGATTAGAGTTGCAAAAGATCTAGTGATTGAGTTTAAACTTGAGTGCTTTAATTAGGTGGACAAGATTTAGTTGTCTCATGATCTAACAACTGGTTTTAGCTAGTTTTATCTGCTTCATCTTCACGACAACTGTGTTCAAGTTATCATTAAGTTTTATAACCCCTGAACTACCACATATATCCACCGTCTTTTCGAATCTCTTTATGAAATTGAACTGTGTTTTTTTTGTTTTGTTTTTTTTATTTTTATAATAAGAATGTCCATAGGTATATGTGAACTTGCTTACTTATATCATCAAAACTCAACGAACGAACATATTTTCACACATGATTTCTTATGGTGTGGATGTTAGAATATATTAGGACCCCCCACCGCATGAATCATTTCGGTAACGAGGTCTTTATAACTATGCAGCACTGTTAGTAGGTTTCCGTATGGGAAGTCTCAATGCGTTATTGTATCATAATATTTATGTTTGCTTAGTAATAAGGCAAGCTGTTATAATCTATTATTGATTGTTTATAACAGGGAAGACGGCGATGATGCGTAGGGGTTGAGGAAATGTTACGGTCTCCAAGCTGTCCACAATCTTTATTGGTCAAAAAATTGATAACTAGAAGTTGACAGAGGGATCAGATAAATCAAAGATTAATGAGTCGAAAATGGATGACAATCTTTCAAAAAAGAATGTACCAAATAATAACAGTAAATACAATTTTATGCAATAACTTATATATATATATATATATTTTTTTTTGTTTTCAGATAGTAATGTCCGATTCAAATATACCGGGCGAAGACGAGCAAAAATTATAATGCATATCAACCGGTGGCATGCGTAGGCGACATGTTTACATGCTATATAAGGTTTAAATGCTAAATAAGGTTTAGAATGAAAACCTTAAAATGCTAAATATAAGATGTAAACTTTTCGATCGCGTGCCACCGGTTGATATGCGATTGATATGCATTATAATTTTTTTGCTCACCTTCACCCGATACATTTGAGTCGGATATGACTATCTGAAAATAAAACATATAATTTATATATAAGTTATTGCATAACATTGTATTTGTATTCATTAAAATAATATTATTACCCGGAAACCGGTCTAGTATTTATCACGTCTCTTAATCTTTTAGGAGATTTATATGGTGATATAATGTCACAAATATAACATTGAGTCCGTCCCAGGACTTAATTCATGTCGATAAATAAAGCCTTTTTCTTTATCTAGCATCTTGTATATGTTGAGACTTTGAAATGATTACATGTTATAAAAATATTATTTCTATTAAGAAATTGAAGGAGATATAAATTTGATGATTCACCACAAGTAACAAGACAACGTTCTCTTTGTGTTAGATTTTTATAAATTAACATATATTCTTAAATCATGTACCTTTCTATGATATTTTATTTTATTTTATAGACAATGAGTCACTTCAAAGAAACTCAGCATGAATAAAATAAGTGAAATTTTAAAATACAACCGTTGTAGGAAGGTTTTACCAAGTGACATATATTACAACCACTCATTTCTAATCTCTCACACACGATAAAAGTGTATTATGTGAATGAGAGTAAAAATAAGAGGCTCTAATATATGCCACTTGATATAACCTTCCTACAACCGTTGCACCATAAAATCTCTCATAAAATAAACATCATCTTCTATTGTCTAAGAACCAAGGTAGCCAAAGATATGTTAAATTAAATAAAAGAGCTTCGCGTTAAAATCACCATAACATTTTCTCATTTTAGAGAATGTTTTTCCACGCATCAAAATGTCTTATTACACATTTTGTTCACATATTTATCCACACATTAAAATGTTTTAGCTCATCTATATTGTAATTTGGATTAGAAGGTACTAAAGGATCTAGAAAACATTTACCTTCTCCGCACACAAAAAAAAAAAAAAAAAAAAAAAATGTTAAAAGAAACATTTTTCTACTGTCTAAGAGCCCAGATAGCCAAAGACATGTTAAATTAAATAAAAGAGCTTCCCATTATAATTTCTAAAAACCAAGGTAGCACGAATAAAAGAAACATCATCTTCTATTGTCTAAGAACCAAGATAGCCAAAGACATGTTAAATTAAATAAAAGAGCTTCGCCATAAAATCACTATAACATCTTCTTCTCATTTTAGAGAATGTTTTTCAACACATCAAAATGTCTTATCACACATATTTTGTTCACATATTTATCCACACATTAAAATGTTTTAGCACACCTATATTGTAATTTGGATCATCAGAAGGTATTAAAGGAACTAGAAAATATTTAACTTCTCCACACACTAAAAAAAAAAAAAAAAAAAAAAAAAAAACTCTTAACATCCAAAACATTTAACTTCTCCACTCAAAAAAAACACTTAATTTCTGAATTAAATTAAGTCAGAATCACATCATATGGGATTGGTGGATTTCTCATAGTTGGGTCTTCCGCTCATACAATGATTGTTATGGTAAGAGGCTATGACCCAACTACTCGATATAAAACATTATGACCACATTTTGGCTGTCAGATTACTGTGTTACAATCTGGAAAATACTAACTTCTAAAAGAAAATAATCAACCACATTCTGGCATTTGTTGAGTCAAAATACAGTGTTGTGTTCTCTGTAAAATATATTCTTTTTTTATAGGCCGAATATCATAACACCATTTTCTTTATTGAATACCAAAGGCTCCAAAACTAACTTATAATCATTAAGGAATACAGAAATTAACAAGTCAGAACCTAAACATAATAATAGTAAGTCTGTAGGTCTGACTCAAAAAGTTTGCAAAAGCCAAACTCATCAAGTTTGCTGGACAGACATCAAACTGAGACTCAGCAAGTTTGCAAAACAAATTCACTAAGTCTGCAGGACTCTAAGTCAGAGTCCGGGCTAGATGCGACGCATCTGCTTGCCGTTCGTTTGCCGACCCACAGTAGGGGCCTTTGGCCCCCAAGGGCACGTGTCGTTGGCTAAGTGTGGATGAAGAAGACTGATGGGGTGGGTGATACATTTTCCACTAACACCTTCGTCGCCATCTCACCAGACTGGAACTTATCCACCATCTCATGATGGCTCGCTACCTACGCCACATAGGTATGTAGCTAACTCAAGTCAAGTAGATATAAGAAATTTGAGGTTGAAGTTAAGGTTCTTAATGTTTATTTCCCCTTGTTTAATGGAGAATCACCCAAGGAATAGATACGGCGTAGTGAAATATACTTCTAGATGCATGATGTGTCGGATGATCATAGAGTAGGCTTAGCAGAAATGCATTTTTGAGGAAAAGAAGACGTGTGACAGAAACAAAATGATGAGTGAATTTAAGTGTCCTAACATGCCATGGATCATGCCAGAGATTAATTTCCAACAATATGTGAGATTGATGAAGTTGAGAGGCTGTGACATTGTGTTAGAGGTGGATTGGATAAAAGGTACAGCCATATGATCTTTGACTTTAACAAACCGGAGGCGGTTTTCACTATTGAGTGAGAACAAATTAAGCTGAGAAGTTACATAGAAGAAGATCAACTTAAGATGATAATTTGCAAAAGCTTTTCTAAGAAATTGATAAATGGGGCCTATAAACTCTTAGGAAGTCTCTATTTGATACATGAACAGGCTCTGAATCATGTGCCCAGAGAACTAACTCATGTCCCAGAAGAGTATAATGAGGTGTTTGCAAATTCCCAAGCATTGCCATCAATGTTGGGCTATGAGCATACCATAACTTTAAATGAAGGTGTTGAACTTGTGAAAGTAAAACCTTATAAGTATACTCATTACCAGAATGATGAAATAGAGTATTTGGTGGATCAAATGCTACAACGGGGGATTATACAACACAATAATAGTCCATTTTCATCACCATAACTCCTGGTGAAAAAGAAAGATGGAACCTGGAGATGTTATGTGGATTATAGAAGGTTGAATGACTTGAATGTCAATGATACCTACCATATTCCTCTAATTGATGAATTATTGGATGAGTTAGGGAGTAATAGAGTACTTTGTAAAATAGACTTAGGGTCTGAATTCCATCAGATTCTGATGAATGAGGATGATTTCTAAAAGACTATTGTTGAACTCATCTTGACCAAATTGAATTCAAAGTGATGCCATAGAAGTATGATGAGATGTGGAGACATTGCATGAGGAAGTTTGTGCTGGTAGTTTTGATGTCATCTTAATCTTTAAACCTGACATAGATTCCCGTATACAACATCTTAAAGTGGTTCTAAAACTTTTGAAGAAGAATCATACTATGCTAAAATTTCCAAACTCTCTTTTGGACAAACCAAGGTGGAATACTTGGTTCATATCATACATTAGTGTGAAGTGCATTCCGACCCAAGCAATATTCTAGCCATTTTATATTGGCCCCAACCCCATACTGTGATTATACCGAGAGGTGTTTGGGCCTTACATGATTCTACAAGATATTTGTGCCTTATTATGAGATTATTGCTAAACCCTTGAATGACCTGCCCAAGAAAGATGTGTTTTGCTGGTCATAGAGTGCCTCAGAAGCATTCTAGAAACTCAAGGTGGCCGTGTGCAAATCACCAGTACTTGTCTTACAAGATTTTGGATCCATATACATATGGCAAAGTCTTAAGGGTTGTTTTACATCAAAACAAGAAGCATGTTCTTATCTAAGCAGGGCCTTCAACTCTAAGGAAAAGGTTATGTGGTCAGTGGCAGCTATGACATCAAACATATGATTAAGGGAAAAGGTTATGTGGTCAGTGGCCTCTAAATCTAAAATCCAGTGTGCCATACTGCCAGTGTTACCTTGTCCTTGAGATGAAGAACCAGCGCCATAACAACAAAATTACAATGAGAAGAAGATGGCTGTATATTCTGAATTAGAGACAAGAGATAGTCATATTGAGACTGAGTAATTGTGCTGGAACTGGCAGTGACTTGATCGGCAGGATTAATAGGAATAAAGTCATCAAATTCATCTGATATGACATTATTGGCCACTGAACCTCCACCCCTTCCATAATTCTTGAAATTGGGTGGATATCCAACCTTTTTGTAGCACTTATCGATTGTGACCCTCCTTTCCACAATATGTGTACACATGCCTCTTGGAATTTCCCTGTGAACCACCCCTTCCTGCACATTTTCCTTGACTTCTACCTTGACCAAGAAATCTACACCGCTGCCCTGTTGTTGCATTACATTTTGATCCAAGATTGGAAAACTGAGCAGATGTGGCCAAGATTACTGAATCTGAACCAACAGGCGTGTAATTGAGTTGTTGTTCATGATTCAAAGCCATCACAAATGCAGTTTTAATTGAGTTACCAGACATCAAAACTGCATTTGTCAAACAACTTGTCAGCGACAGTGGTTGTATTGTTTTGTTTGGCACTGACTTTGGTATTGTGCAGGAGCACAAAAATTTGAGGAGGATTGGTTTAGCTAATCAAAAGGATGGATTGTAATTTCTCACTTCTGATTTTGAAAGTCCTATTAATGTTTTACAAAATACCTTGTGTAACTTTTGTTCTGTTTCAGAATCTTTGTTGTGGCACTTTAGATTAGGGCATCCTTCTTTTCAAAGGATAAATTCTTTGCAGTCTATAGATCCTAGAATAAAAGTGCCTCATAATGATTGTATGATTTGTCCATTGGCCTAACAAAAAAGGTCAAGTTTTCCTGTAACCACATTTGTTGCTAAAAGTTGTTTTGACTTGATTCATGTTGATATCTGGGGTCCTAATAGGGTACTTACTATAAATGGTGAAGTTTATTTCTTGTCTATTATGGATGATTACAGTAGGTATAGTTGGGGTTTTTTTTATGAAAGCGAAGTCTAATGTCGATGCACTTTTACAAGCATTCTGTATTTTTGTTCGAAAACAGTTTGACAGATGCATAAAGACCATTAGGTGTGACCATGGGGGTGAGTTTAACATGACTTCTATCTACAGAAAGAAAGGTATAGTTCACTAGAAATCCTGTGTCAGAACACCTAAACAAAATGGCCTTATTGAGAGGAAACATCAGCACATTTTAAATGTGGTTAAAGCATTGAGAATGCAGTCAAATATACCTCTAGATTTTTGGGGATATTGTGTCACTCATGTTTTTTATTTGATCAAATATTATTTCAACCCCATTTCAAGAAAATAGAACACCTTTTAATTTACTCTTTGGTCATGATTTTTATGACAATCTTAAGGTGTTTGATTGCTTGTGCTTTGTTTCCACACGTGCACAAGGGAGAGGTAAATTTGATGACAGGAGCACACAGTCTGTGTTTCTAGGGTTTGAACCTGATATAAAAGGATATAGAGTTATGGATTTAAATACTAGGTCCATCTCTGTTTCCAGAAATGTTACATTTTATGAACATGTGTTTCCCTTCTCTCTTGATTATTCTGGTCAACATTCTGAGAATCCATGCTTGCCATTGCTTGTTTTAGATGATAATGTGTCTCATGCTCCTACTGTTTTAGTCCCTACTCATTCTACAGATGCAAATACAGATGATTCCAATCATGTATCTGAGGCTCCTTGGTGGCCTACAAGACAAAGACACCTCCCTTCATACTTGAATGACTGTTTGTTCCATTACTTCAAAAAGAACTCTTCCACATTCTCTTGATTTTGTCATGTCTGTTAGGAAATCTACGCGGGAACGCAGCGGAATTTAAATTTTCCTTTTAACCAGGATCAACTTCGTTTAAGCAACAAATATATAAGTAGTAAACGAGAAAGTTACCTTGACTGATCTAAAAGATCGAAGCTTTATAGTCTACAAAGGAGTAGTGATGCACAGAGCCGCCCAAGCGTTCGGCCTCTACCGCTAGTCCACACGAACAGCCCACCGGAATCCTACCTTGGATTGCTACCAGAAAAAACTCGGTTGCTAGACCGACCTTTTCTCTCTCTCAAACTCTTTATAAGAAGCTCTCATATTTTCTAGTAAATTAGAACTCTTCTAATTGTGATGATACAAAAGAGCTAGCCAACCCCTCTCTTATATAGAGGGTGGTGCGCCCCTTGTGCCCCAAAAACTAATTAGGAGAAGCTTCCTAATAGAATAAGGAGAAAAAAAAACCTTTTACTAGTAAAATAAGAAAAATATATATTCTAGATTTATCTCATTAATATTCAATATCTTATATTAAATATATTTCCAAGATATATATTGACAATATCTAATATTGAATATATCTTTAATGTATTTACCATAAATAAATTTACACACATGTGCAAATCTATATTTATTAATACATACCATGATTAATTAATTGCACAATTCAAGTGTATCATAATACACTATGTGGCGCCACATATATACATATATTGGCTCCCGAAATATTCTTAATTAATTAATATAATATTATGATTAATCAATTTGCAAAATCCATGTGTATCATATACACATAATAATTTCGACCTATACATCAATTATGTATATTTAATTAATCAACACAATTAATATCTTGTATTTAATTTATTCATAATAAATAAATACCACTATATTAATTTAATCACTATAACACTTTATAATCGACATAAAGCTTTCCTTATTTGGTTATCACCATAACCGCATTTTAATCCGGCTAGAAGTCCTTATGTGTGTGACCCGATAGGCTTCCGAATATGATGTCCGTAGGCATAAAGTGCATTTACTATAATACCCTTCATACCTAACGATCACGGAATAGCGTCAAGCAACACACCGTGACCCCCAATCATCGGAAGAGTCAAATGCAATGACTACTACCTTTCATGTGAAACAGTTACCCTATAAATAGAATCCTATCGATGTTACAATATCCATACGGTCGTATGTCGAGTGTCAAACATCAACGACCGTGTCTTATAATCTGGATATCCTACTCTCTCGAAGTAACATATTACTTCCGCTTTGCAAAGACTTTCGAGAATAAGACATTCCTTATAAGAAGACCCTTTCGGATATTTACTCCTAATCATAGAATACGCGATTTCCGGACGAGCAACGTGAATCCTACGCATGCTTCAGTATCACACCCAATCACTACCGCATGATCGCCCCATGGCTAGGGGAAACCTCAATATTGTCAAAGTATGACAATCCACACCTTGATGTCATGAAGACTCCGGTCTTAGGATAATTACACAACCGCCACATAGTGCGACACATAATAAAGTAAGTGGGTCAGTCTAACGTACGTATTCTATAATACACGTCCACGTACAGTCCAAGTGTCTTTACACTTTGATAGACGAGATATATCCCTACCTTCAATAAGATAGAAGACATCAAATACGTGCTAGTCTAATCGTACTATTAATGTCCCATTTAATAGCACATACGACTAGAGACATTTAAGTATCAAACATTTTAAAGTAGTCGAGGTCTCATCAACCATAATCACTATTATGATTCTCTTTCACAGTTTTGACACTAGGGACGTTATTATATATATAATATCATAATTGGTCCGCTAAACGAACAAATATATAATAATAACAAAAAAGCCATTTGATATATGTACAAACATAAAGAAATAGTAGAAATGATCCGACCCGGTCGGATCCGATCCAACCCGATTGAGTTTAGGACACTATTTCAACAATGTCATATACTAACTTGTCTTCAAGTTATCAGGGCTTCTTAGCAAATATCCATGGAGAAGTGGAACCAAACTCCTATGCTCAAGCAACTCAAAATCCCAAATGGCAGGATGATATGAACTTGGAATTTGAGGCATTGAACAAGACAAACACCTGGACATTGGTAGATCTACCTGCAGGTGTCTCACCAATTGGTTGCAAGTTGGAGTACAAAATAAAAACAAAGTCAGATGGATCAATAGAAATGTATAAATCCAGACTTGTTGCAAAGGGCTTTAAACAGACTGAAGACATAGATTTCTTAGAAACATTTTCTCCTGTGGAAAAACAGACTATAATAAGGTTATTCATGGCTTTGGCAACACAAAAAGGATGGCATTTACATCAACTGGATTTTAAATAATGCATTCTTACATGGAGATTTAGAAGAAGATGTATATATCAGAGCACCACCTAGTCTAAACACACAAGGAATGGTTTGCAAATTGAACAGATCTTTATATGGACTTAAGCAAGCAAGTTGGCAACAGAATGGCAAGTTAACACAACATTTAGTAGACAATGGTTACCACCAATCACCCAATGACCATAGCCTGTTCACAAAGGGTTCTGGTGCAAATTTCATAGCATTGTTGGTTTATGTAGATGATATAGTTGTTGGAAGCCTGAGACTATGACTATCCAGTCCATACTTAAGGATCTATTACAAACAACATTTACAATCAAAGACCTAGGGGAGCTTAGATATTTCCTTGGTTTTCAAGTTACAAGATCAAAAGTTGGAATAGTCATCAATCAAAGAAAGTATTGTCTTGATCTTCTGAAGGAGTTTGGTTACCTAGATTGCAAGCCAATTCAAACACCAATGGACACATCTCAAAACTTAACAGAGGTTCAAGCACCATTACTTCCAATACATACTATAGAAGCCTTGTAGGAAAGTTGTTATACCTCGGAAATACAAGACCAGACATAGCCATTCCTTTACAACTATTGAGTCAGTTTCTAGACAAGCCAAATGAGGCTCATCTCAAAGCTGCTCATAGATCATTGAGGTTTTTAAAGTCTGCACCAACAAAAGGCCTCTTCTTTCCTAGCAACAGTCAGCCAAAGCTCAAGGTTTTTAGTGACACTGATTGGGCAGGGTGCATAAAGACAAGAAAATATGTGACTAGTTTCTTGATTTTCCTTGGTGATGCCTTAGTTTCAAGGAAATCCAAGAAATAACCTACTGTTTCAAGGAGCTCAAGTGAATCAGAGTATAGAGCAATGGCCATAACAACATGTGATATACAATGGATACTATACCTACTTAAAGATTTTCAAATTCCCCACACAGACACTGTACCCTTGTATTGTGACAATCAAAGTGCATTAGATATTGTGGAAAATACAGTTTTCCATGTAAGAACTAAACACATTGAGATAGATTGTCACTTTATCAGGGAAAAATACCTAGACAATTTCATTAAGCCACTCCCAATACAAACACAGAATCAACTTGCAGATCTTCTAACAAAGCCATTGGACAAAGCCACCTTTAATAGATTACTACAGGTCTATCCTCTGAAGGACCTTTGCCAAGCAAACTAAGTGTTGAAGCATATGCAAGATGGAGCTGATTTTGCAAGCTTCACTCTGTCTTTTCATTGCCCAAGTCAAGCTTGAGGGGGGAGGGAGGTGTTGAAGCATATGCAAGATGGAGCTGATTTTGTCTAAGTGGCATTTAGTCGAACAGTTAGCAGCAGAGTTTGTTAAAATCTGTTGGTGGCAGTCGTAACTGTCCTGGCTTATATATACTCCAATTGGAGCTGTAAATGATCGATTAGAAAGTTTAAAAATAAGATTCTATAGCTTTACTTCATGAATTTGAAGAAACAAATTTTCCATACTTTCTGCTTTTGAATTTTCTAGAATTCTTCTTTCTTGTTCCAATGTTCTTCATTTAATCTTGAGTAATTCTAGTTCAATTCGTTATATCTTGAAGGAGTAACCTTCTTTTACTACGATTTCGACAGACACAATACTTTTACTAGAGTATCCTTTCACCTAGTCATCGTCATCGCTCGATATGTTTCTCTTTAAAGTCGATTTAATTGGTTTTTCGGATTATGTTTGCTTCTTTATATGCGTATATATGGCGTATGCATATTAGATTACAATTTAGTCAGGTTATGCGAAGGGAAAAGTATATGCATGGTTCAACATTCGTTGCTTTATATATATACACTAATGGGATTTGCCGTGCAAGCACGCATCGGCATTGAAAACCTCTAAGCCCTGGGAAGAGATTGATACTCTTGTTTTGGGGTGATGAAATAAACCATGGCAAAGAAATTGAGTACAAATTGACAAAAAAAAATGCATTAGTTTTCATTACATTACATAGAAAACGCTTAAGGATGTAGAATAGTGTCCTGGTACAGAATAACAAAATGCTACATTCAAGAAATACATTCTAGGGATAATGTATTGCTTACCCAACAAAGAAATGCTAGAAGCATAGCTAATATATTATAGATTCAGTAAGCTCTAAAGTAATACAAATGTCCACCTAGTAAGATATAGTCTGATACAATAGGAGAAGATTGAGTTATCAACTATCAAGTCAAAAAAATGTAATGTCTTTATGTCACCATCCAAAGGCAAATATTTCATTAAGAAGAAGGAATTGTTTCTGAGTGGAACATTTTCTAATCAGGTATGGGCGTATTCAACGTGGTATCAATCAATTAAAAATATATATATACACACTAGTCTGTAAACCCGTGTATCATGTAGGGGACGATTAAAAATTATAAACAAAGAGTAATGATCGTGCCACAATCAAATTGACACAACTGATGACACAACATAATATCTCATCATTGATTTTGATGTGTCTACATCACAACCAATTGAGACTCATCAAAATCGAGAGTAGAAGATTAGATTGTGTCACCCATTACGTTAATTTGGTTGTGGCACCATCATTTCTCAAAAAAAAACATCATCTTTCATACGGCCATACAATATAATATAGTTATAAATACTAATGCCACACTGCAATATTTCTGAACTAAACGTCATTTCTTTGACATGGTAGGCTTTATTAATTGGAAGATGATTTAGGCACCACTTTACTCCATACAAATTTACACACACTCACTTCTACACCATACATATGAAACCAAAAAAAAAAAAGAAAAAAAGAAAAAAATCATGGACCACTCATGTAGGATTTCGGGGGATGTGTTGGGGATGGGGTCGGTGGATTAATCATTTTCCTTATTAATTTGTTATTTAATGAAATGACCGGTTCAATGACTTGGACGCAACCGGTCATCGAAATGTGATTAGGATACACAAGAGCCATATGGACCAAATTACCCCATTAGTTATCCTCATTAGTCATTATTTGTTTGAACCTTGATATCACTTTTAGATACATAAATAAAAAAAAGCTAACATTTTAGATCTTCTAAAACCTTCTCTACTATTTCCCTCTAGGAGCATATTGTGCATTTGCATTTTCTTGTCAACTTAATCAAACTTATAAAACTTAATGTTGTGGGTCATTTAAACATGAAGCATTGCAAGTGTCAAACTATATATATACTACTACAATTTTCGATTATGTTTGGCCATCTAGGTACAATGCCTCGGATCTTGATTCTTGAACCTTGTTTCATACATCTGGATTACGGAAAGTTTTTGTGTGGTATATCACAAACACCGAGTTGATATGTAAATAAATCTGGACCACACAGTTTGAATTCAGTTTCGAAATAAAAGTCCTACAATTTACTACATGGGAGCAGTCCGCATATGACGGTACACCAATAACTTCCCCAGATAACACTTTTTTTCCTTTTTGTTTCTGACACTTTTTATGTATGGATTGATTGATTACTTTTTTTTTTTTTTTTTTAATTTTTTTTGAAAGGGAACGTTTCCTAATTTTCATCATTTAATAAGATTGCAGTTTTTCTCAACCATTTTTGTACTTAACTATTTATTTGGAACTTTGGTGGGAAACACATTTTGAAACTACACATCAAAATGTTTACGTAAAAAGTCCAATATGACAAATATTTTTACATTTTTTGAGAAAACAATTTGTTTTTACGTCAACTAAACATTCGTATTAAACTTAAATGTAAATACGTGGATGCCACGTAGATGATTATGTCACATAAAAAAATCATGTGTGTGAGACAACATGTAGACACAAAAGATTAAAATGCTGATTAAATTAAAACCTCTGAGCTCTAACACAAGTACACGGCCACCTCCTTCACTTTGAGCATGACAGGCACGACATCCAGCAATTTAGCTTTGAAATCCGGCGATTGGAAGGGAAATTCCGTCATTCTCTTCAAAATCATTCATATAAGGTAACTTTAAACATCAAATTTATTATTTCTTTCATTTTTGGCTTTTGAATTTAAGGTAAATTACTTTTTTGTCCTCTACATCCAACTCCTTTCTATCTTTTTTGACATCGATCGGGACCAGAGGCGGATCTGTGTAGGTTTAGGAGGTCACGTGACCCCACTAAGATTCTTAGTTTTATTTTTTACAAGTATTAAAACAATGTAATTTTGTTGTTAAAAATATAGTTTTAGGCTCCAGTGACTCTCACTGAAACAAATGTTTTGATAAAAAAAAAAGTGTAGTTTTACAGTCCAGTAACCCCATTAAAAAAAGTTCCTGGATCACCGTCTTCATCACAAGTGGTTTTGGTTGGAATATATGGGACATATTCTACATGAATATATGGGACGTATTCTATGACAAACCATAGCAAAGTATAGAGGCCTTGCACTAGGCAAGCCCCACGTTATTATGAATAGTTGAAGCCATCCGTGATAGTTACTTAGGTGAGTTGTAGATAATTAGATGAAATAAAATTACAACACAATATATGCACTTAAGAGCTAATGTAGTGTTACCATGCAATTCAATGATACGTGTCCGAATAAGTCATAACACGAATCTTAGAAGCAAGGTCGATTGTGTGCGAAAAAACTTAGTGTTATGAGTGATGTGTGTGAGTAGTTCAATTAAATGTACGGTAGTGTTTATTCGTAATATATTGTAGTGTCTTTTTCCGAATTCAAGGGGCAGAAAAAAAAAATCAATACTATACAATTTTTTGATTGCAAAAAATATGTTGTAAATCGCCCCCCTCGCCCAAGATCATGGATCCGCCAGACATAAGATTTTTGTTTGACGATTTTGAGCTTTTGGCAGTTACATGAAGTGGAGCATTTGGGGAGGTTAGATTGTGTCAGGGAAAAAAATGTAGTAGCATTGATGAGATGGAAAATTTGAAGAAATCAGAAATGTTGAGCCGTGGACAGGTTTTACTTTGAAACCGTAACATATGGTTTGGTTTTAAGAGTGGTAAAAAATCGAAAAACCGGACCATGTACGTCCCTGGTTGAATCACGGCTATCATTTGAAGCGAAGGATCTCAATTCCAAATTAGTTTGTAAGCTATAATTAATGTAACATCCATATTTATAAAGGTCCGTCAAAAAAAAAAAAAGATAGAGATGATTTATTTAACATGTGTGTGGCAATTATATATCCTAACACGTTAAATGCATGTTATAAATGTACAAAAGAAAAACCAAAATGATAACATGTCATGAACAGGAACAAATGCATTGATTTGTTACT
Organism: Gentiana macrophylla; assembly: GCA_026214975.1. NCBI lineage: Eukaryota > Viridiplantae > Streptophyta > Magnoliopsida > Gentianales > Gentianaceae > Gentiana > Gentiana macrophylla. The sequence continues at coordinate 4,610,579 of CM047808.1, read as the reverse complement.
ACAACTCACGATTGATGTTAAACAAAAACAAAAAAAAAATAAAAATTTAGGATATGTTACTGCACAAAAAATTAACGAAATCTGCGAATCCACGTATCCTCATAAAAGTATAAAAGTCTTTTTATTGTTTTGTGTGTCCCGATATTGCCCTATGCATTCGAATTTCATTCGGTCGATTCTGTGAAATAGTGTGGTGCACCGGTTGATGTGACACAACGAGTAGTTCAGTTGTGGTATGCCCCCTACAATTATTACATGTTGCATTGTAAATTAACATGTACATGTACTACAGATTCCTTTATGTATGACGTATTTAGACATACATACAATATTAAAAAGAATAATGATACGGGCAGGCACAATCGTCGTGTAACACAACGATAATCTGCACCGTTGATCAGAGGCGAACACATATGTTTCCGAGTGGAGTCAAATGACCCATTGAGATCCTGGAATGTTTTTTAGAATTAATACGATGTATTTTGTTATTAAAAAAATGTCATTTTGTCGATAAAGGAAGCAGTTTTAGGCTTTGGTGGCTCTAGTGGAATTTTTTTTTGGTAAATAAATATAGTTTTTAGACTCCGGTGACACCACTGATTCCTGGATCCGCCCCTGCCGTTGATCATCACAATTAGTAGTACAACTACAATTATGACATTACGAGTGACACGATATACCTTTAGACCATGAATACACACCAATAATTACCCTTCTGTATACCAAAACAGTATGTCCAAATCTGAAACACACGGTTTGATTCTGGATTGAAACAGTGTAGCCAGATTTTGACACATCGTCACTCCACACTAGACCTGGCCGGTTCCGGATCTTTTACCGGGCCCGACCCGGGGGTTCCTGGGTACAAACCGGCGGGTAGCCGGAACCGACGGGTACACGGGCACACGGGTCCTAAAACTGGCGGGTAGCCGGGTCTGCCCGGTTTAAGGTTCTACCCGACCTAGACCGGCCCGTAACCGGCGGTCTTGAGAACCGGCAATTAAACCGGAGTTCTAACCAGCCGGAATCAGACCGGAGAACCGAACCGGCGTTTTTTTTTCCTTTTTCTTTTCCCAACCGTTGCCAACGTCTATTTTTCAAAATTTTTGAATAAAATATTTTTAATTTTTTAATTTTAAAATATCACACACTCATCACACTATAAATACCCACTCATTTCATCACTTTTTCCTCACAATTCTCTTGTAACTCTCATATTATCATTATATTATCTACCATTATAATATATTTCGGATAGTGAATTGAAGTTTTTCTGAATAAATTCGTGTACTTTATCACATTCGAAATATATTATTTTGCAATGTCTATCATTGTGTCAGCTTTTCAGTTCTTTTTTCGAAAAAAAAAAGTTACTGATGAACTTACCTGGGAAGTGAATCCTTTAGAATTTAAGGTTGTTTGTAACGTTTGCGGAAAAAAAAACATATCATTATGAGCGTGGAATCGGTCTTGGTTCTTATGTACGACACTTACGAACAAGGCATTCCGAGGAATATGAAAATTATATGCATAATGCGCGGAGACGTCGAGACGGGTAGGACGTGACATGTAACAACGTCTACATGCACGTTATGAAAAATCGATGTAATATCAATGTTGAATGTTGTTTGTTGTAGTGTTTTGTTTTATTAGTTTAGTTTATTAGTGTCGCCGTTACGATGAGTAACATGTATCCATCCTTTATTGTATTGTATTGTATTGTAATAAATTAATGTAATCGAAAATGGTCGTTACAATAAATGTCAAGTGTTGTTTATTGTAATATTTTTTGAGAAAGTTTATTGTATTCTTAGTTGTAAAAATGGTCGGTTTGAGTTTTTCATTCTTTCAGTATGTGAACATCATCTAACCTTGATTAAAAAATAATATTTAAAAGATTGTACAAAATATTAATAAACTACACCAAATTCTTTTATTCGTATAAAATAGGATTATTTGGTCCAGAAAGGTTGTCGGTTTAGAATATAAGTTCCAATCCGTGTGTTTTTTTTTAAAATATAGTTATGAAATTAAATATTATATATAGTTTAATAACCATTTATAATTTATTATTAATTTTAACGTAAGTTATACAAATTTTATAATAAAAAAATATCGAATTTTTTTGGAACCTTGATTTGAACCGTGATCGGAACCGTATGAACCTGGGAACCGTCGAGATCCGGAACCGGCCCGGAGAACCGCCAAACCCGCCGGTTCCCGAGACCCGATAGAACCGGCTAGAAATTTGAACCGGCGATTCCGTTCCTTTTTGTACCCGGAACCGACGTGTCCAACTAGGAAAACCGGCCCGACACGAAACCGGCCACGTCTACTCCACACTCTAGACTAACCCCTCACCGAGTGACTTTGTACTAAGATTCCTTGAGTGTTGACTCTGTCTTCTCCATGTTTTTAGGAAGATTATTCAGGCATAATAGTTTATCTACACAAACTACACAACTATAATTTTTTTGACCATACGTTTTAAAACTTTAGAAAATAAAACCGAAAAACAAAAAGAAAAAACAACAAAATTGACCTTTTATGTGGCCGGGTATTTATGGGATTTTAAAGGAATACTACATCCGTTCCATAAAAAATGTCAACTTTTTAAAAATGTATTGTTCATAAAAAAGTGTCTATTTAAAAAATCAATATATTATTTAATATATTTTTTCACGCATACCTCTATCATCATATTTAATATTTATATATTTATTTCATATTCTAAAATAGCATTTATCATTCGATAGAGATATATATGCACATCACTAGTTAAAATACAACACATTAATTATTTTTATAATCTTTCTACACCACAAAAATGGACAATTTTAATATGGGTAAAATGGGAAATGTACCACCCCTATTTAACCCCAACCAATCCCCAAAGGCCCAAACCCTACATTTCAGCTTTTCCATAAGCAGAGAGGCGGCAAGAAGGGGAGAGGGGAAGAAAAGAGAAAAAAACGAGAAGAAAAAAAAAATCTCCTCAATCATTCAGGCCATCCAAATCACAAATTAATCACATCAAAATGCTCACAAGGAAGAAAGCTTCATTTTGATACAAGTTTTACTATCATTGGGTAAGAGTTTCGAAAACACATTTTCTTAATCTAGAAGTGTTCTTGAACTTTTTTAGCTAAATAATATTTTAAAACACGGTAGTTATCGTTCGTTTTGGCTTGGGTTTTTTAGATTTGGAGTGAAATTTCGATGGGAAGAGCGGGTTATCGGTGGGGACAACAATACTCTGCTTAATTTCTTTTTTTTGTGTTTCGATCAAAAATGATGAAAGTCATTTTGTAAAATTGTTAAATCTGCTCATTTTCTAGTAACAATGAGCATAAAAGTGTATTTTTTGGTGTTTTGATCGAAAGGATGAAAGACATTTTTAAGAGTTTAGATAGATAAATCTCATTTTGCAGTAGATTAAAAAAAGAAAAAAAAAAAAAGAGAGTCCATTTTGTGTTTTGATCAAAAAGATATACTTGTAGACTTGCGAGCGAGTCCAGCTATGTACTGATTTTTTCATCTACCCGACCCAACCTAATAGGTAAACAATGTGAATTGTTTAGCAAATAGATACTAACAAATAGGTTGATTTTAATATGTTCAAAATCGTTTTTTTATAAAGATTATGGAGAAGATCAGCATGGAGGATGGGGGGATGTGATACTAAAGCAATATAGAAACATAAACATTGATGTAGTCCGAATTTAAGGTATGTTTCGTTATTATTTTTATTTTAGCAACTATCATGATATAAGAAAATCTTACTGTTTGCGATCTTTGCCTTTGTATTCTCGCTCATTGCTACTAGAGAATGTTACCATAATATGTATTCTATACTTGTATCAAAACTATTTCGTGTATCATTACAGTCTTGATATCATCGAGGAGTCAAACATGAAAGAAACATCTTTTAAAAAATGTTGCTGCTGCAAATTTTGGCTCAAATTGTTCCTGCAAATTTGCTAGGAATTCCTGATACCTAATATATAATATTGGTGTATAGAATATCATACTTAAAATTTGCGTATTAACCTTGGTTTTCAATTGTTTAGTGAAGCATTAATTCAAATATTTTTTTTTCGGAAATGAAAGGTTAACCACATGCACCAATAATTTGTCTCAAAAGGGCTCAAAGTTTGGTCTCTTGTTTGTCAGGTTTGTCAGGTTATAAAGAAGAAAAAATTGCATTAGAAATCCCTGGTGTTCAATATCCTCAAATCAATTAGGGCGATCTATTTCAAAAGGGTTGTGCCGCTTATAGCAAAACCACTGTGGTGAAGAAACACAGTCATTGTGAATTTGTGAGTGGTGTTGTATGTATGGAGCCATGAATAGAGGAAAGAGGCTACTGAGTCATTTCCCAGTCGCCAACTCAGTACTTTCAACTCAGCGCTCCCGTATATCTCACCCGCTGCATACTACCCGGTTCTTTTATTTCTCTCCTTGTGTGCTAAAAAATGCATTCCCGTTATTCAAACCCCATCAGTTTCGCTTCTTTTCATCAGCAATTGTTGAAGAAATCTTATCAAATAATTGGTCTAAAGATTTAGAACAACAACAGTTCAACAACTCTACTTCAAAGACTCGACTCATGAAAATCTCTGTGTATGTTTTGATGAGATTATATAAAGACCCACAAAAGCTTCGCTTTTTTAAAATGGGCGATTGAGGAAAAGGGTTTAGTCCTAGCTCTTCGGTTTACTGATTTGATTCTTAGGATTTTTGGCCGAGAAGAATTGTATGGAGGAGTTTTGGGAGACTATTAAAGAAATGAAAGAGAAGGGTTCTATATTGATGAGAGACGTATTTAACAATCCTTGCGAAGTTTGGGGGTTCAAAATGGTCAATGATCACATCGCTTTGAGGCATTTTTATCGAGAATGATCAATGAAAATGCTTTGTGGGAAAGTTGTGAAACAGTGGTTCAGTTGTAAAAGATTTGAGTGGGAAGTGAGTTGGAAAGGAAATTAGGAAATGAATCTTTCGGTTTCGAAAATTTTGTTTTGAGGGTTTTGAAAGAGCTTAGAGCAACAGCGCGTGCTTTGAAATCATTGAGCTTTTTCAAGTGGGTTAATGGTAGTTCGTGTTTTAAACATAACAACATTACATATAACGGGATGCTTAGAGTTCTTTGTAAAGAAGAGTCAATTGGAGAATTTTGGGATTTGGTAAACGAAATGACGAATGCTGGTTATTTTATTGATATCGATACTTACGTGAAAATTTCCAGGGTGTTTCAAAAGTTCAGAATGTTAAAAGATTCTGTAAGACTATATGAGCATATGATGGATAGTCCGTTTAAGCCCTTGGCAAATCAATGTAACTTGCTTTTACGTGTCATTGCGGATAGTAGAAACCCGGACTTAGATTTAGTGTTTAGAATAGTAAAAAAGTACGAGGCAACCGGGCACTCCCTATCAAAGTCTGATTATGATGGTATCCATAGAGCATTGACAGGCGCAGGAAGATTCGATGAAGCAGAAAAGATTGTGGACTCATTGAAAAATGCCGGTTATGAACCGGATAACATTACTTATAGCCAATTAATTTACGGTCTTTGTAAAGCACAAAGGCTAGAAGAAGCGTGTGGAATATTAGATCAAATGGAAGAAAACGGATGTGTTCCCGACATCAAGACTTGGACTATTCTAATAAACGGACACTGTTCTGCAGGTGAACTTGATAAAGCATCATCATGCTTTACAAAGATGATGGAAAAAGGCTTCGATGCTGACGCAGATCTTTTAGAAGTTTTAGTTCATGGATTCTTGAACCAGAAAAGAGTAGACGGTGCTTATAAATTGTTTACTGAATTGGTAAAAAATGCACATTTGGTTCCATGGCAGTCTACATACAAAACCCTAATCGAAAACCTTTTGGGAGAGAGAAAACTGGAAGAAGGTTATGAGATACTGACCTTAATGAAGAAGCATAACTATCCACCATATGCTGATGCTTTTGTGAAGTATATTTCGAAGAATGGCTCTGTGGAAGATGCTCTGGAATTTTTAATGGCTTTAAGCGGCAAGCAATACCCGTCTGTATCGGCTTATCAACATGTGTTTAGATCTTTCATTCAAGAGGGAAGGCATTCTGAGGCAAAAGATCTACTTTTCAAATGCCCACATCATATCCGCAATAATCATGCAGTTTGTGCTCTTTTTGGTTCAGCTTGAAGCAAGAAATATTTGATAGGTACCACGTTGTTCGATTTATCTTATTTCCGTAGTTTAATTCATTAGAACCTCATTATGAATGATTATAATCTTCTTACAAAATTTTTTTTTCCCACAAGGCTTGAACATGAGACCTTATTGTGGTAAGTCCGAGCTCCTTAGTCCTTAATTACCATTAGACCGACTAAGTGAAGTTAATTGTTGAGTGGATGGTTTTTCATTTTAGCTTTGTTCTGCACTTGATTCCATGTTGTTTTCATGATGCATTGTTGCAACATTGTTCAAGTATACTGTTTACTATTCGTAAATTCTCTAAATTTTAACCCAGATTGCAGAGGAGACTGAGCCTATAATTGTGCACTAAAACATGATAGGATTTGAATGTCTGGTTTCATCCCTCCCTATAATTGTGCACAAAAACATGTAATTTCACATGACAAGGGCACACCAACTGCTGTAAGCATATTTGCAGGGTTATTTGTTACACACCTGCAAAAGACACACATGTTCACGCAATGTCTGTGAAAAGGTACAAAGCTTCAGTCATGACTTTCCAGTTGCTGTTTTTTCATGGGGCTACAGTTCATATGAATGGACGTTTGTTTTTCAGACCTGATTAAAGGATTGAGCTTTGGCTTTACATTGTACCTGAAAGTTCACAATGTTTATCTTTAGGTTGTCTGTTTAAATGAGCAAGTAATGTGGCCTCTGAACTTTAATTACATAACAGAATTTATAGCTTAACAGAATTAGTACAAATTATCTGGAATTGCTAGCCATTTTATACGAACCACATACGGTGCCTGACTACGTACGTACGAGCATCGCCTGCTGTATGAATGTTAGGACACACCTGACTCTGTGCATTTGTGTCAACTTCTCATACTGTGCAAATATCAAGTAAAATACTGTGTAACTAAATAGTGGGCTGCTATATCGGGTGTTATTAAATCTCAAGTAAAATACTGTGTAACGAAAATATAACTTCATACATTTTTAGTACAACATAACCGTAAATGATCAAATTCAGCCCCTATGGATATTATAACTGCAATAGATTTTGTTTTGAAGTTTCTGCAATAAGCCACTTGATAAGAAGTAAATCAACAGCTGATGGGTGATACTTAATACTTAGTCTCAAGAGGAGCTGGAGGAATTATATATATCCCTTCTTCTGGCAAACTTAACTATTAATTTTTTGCTACATGAAAGAAATTACAAGGTTTTGTAAGAAAACAGATGTCTAAAAAAGAAAAGAAAAGGAAAAAAAAAACATGATTATGAACAACACAATTGAATGAAAAAGAGAGTTACTCTGAAGCATCTGATAAAAATCTCAATAGAAACTGGGCATAGGGCGTAATAATAGCCATTTGACGCATATAATGAAGATCTTGGACTGCAAACACCATAAAGCAGTTGTAGAATTATAAAGACATTGTTCTTCAGAGAAAAAAACCATAAAAGAACAATAAAGAGTATTTTTTAATAAAAAAAAACGGAAGACATATGATGTAAGGAAGTTGCATTCCTGATTTAGGAAATAGATATGAATGCAAAGGGATACTTCTCTAAGATAAATGAAAATGCATCATAAGTAATATGACCAAAATTCACAAGAGTGTATACACATACACGATATGTTGTCCAGTTTCCCTCAATTTTCATAATAACCTGCGAAATTGAAGCATTATAAGCACCGGTGAATATACATATATATATATCCAGTCTGCAGAATGATGTATAATCTCGGCCCTTCATGGACGACGTGATGTCAATAGGAAGTCATGTACTCATCTTTGACCAAATCAATGCCTGCAACAGAAACATTATATATTATTTGTTTTCTTGATCTACAGGGCTGAAATACATCACTTTTTTTGTTGTTTGTAAGTCGCCATAGTAAGTTGTTCAAACTACTTGTATCTTGCCCCGCTGAATTTTTTACCGCTTTCCTGCAGATTGTTGTGCGTGAACATGTTATTAGGCTCTTACTTTCTAAATGACGACTCAGTAAAAGAGTTTTAGCTAATGGATGGCTAATCAATCAGGCCTCTCCGATGACTTAGCCATTAATCCTAATAATATTATATTATTGTTTCTGGTGCTCCCCTTCTCTTCAGGTCATGCTCGATCATACCAAACTTGATAATGCTAGCTCTTCAAATGGCTTATCCTGCTTTGTCGAGCTAATTAAAGTACTTGACTGACATTTCTCGTACGTCTTTTTCCTAGCATAATTATTTTTCTTGCTACTCTCCACTTTCAATGCATGCTTATAAATGGAACAATTATCCCCTGGATATGGCCTAGTGGTGAAGGCAGGGCCGGCCCTATCACAAGCCAGGCGAGCCAGTCGGCTTGGCCCAATGAATCCCGATAGGCCCAATCGGTACATGTTTTGCTTATCCGAAATTTTTTTTTATAGAGTTAATCCGATCGATTTATAAAAAAAATCGTATATTAAAAAGCCGATTTTGATAACAAATAAGCCTAGATTCTTTAAAAAAAAATACCCAACCCAATAAAAAAATTTATATATAGGCCCGATTCTTTAAAAAAATATCCAACCCAATAAAACAATTTATATATTCTTAAATGTTCTTCATGAATTTGAATGAAAGCGCAAAAGATGATGAAGGTTTGAAGAATTCTTGTAAGAATCTTGCAACAAAGTTGAAAAATGGTGAACATGAGGATGTTGATTGGAAAGAGTTGTATTATGAGTTACAACTTCTTGCATGTTTTGCCCGAAGAAGCGGATGAACCGCTCAAATTTTGAAATTCTTGAAAACATTTGATCTAAGTTATGTAAACACGGAGATTGTTTACGAATATTGTTGACTATTCCGGTAGCGGTTGCATCCAGTGAACGGAGTTTTTCAAGTTGAAGCTAATAAAGAACCATCTTGAAGCCACGATGAGTCAAGAACGCTTGAATGGGTTAGCGATAATATCGATTGAGCGAAATTGGTTGATGAAATTGATGATTATACATTGATTAGTGATTTCGCTTCCAAATGTGCTTCAAGAGCATTGTTGAATTAGTATTTAGTATTAATATATATGTATGTTTTGTGTTTGCATTATGAATTTGATGTTTGTATATGAATGTATTAGAAAAAAATTGTATTTTCGGTCGATTTTTTTGTGTATAGGCCCAATTTTTTTAACTCAGCATCGGCCCTAAAAACGTAGGACCGCCACAGGTGAAGGCATGGGTGTGTAATGCATGCCTTGTACTGTACCTAAGCCGAAGGTCGTGATTCGATTCCCGTAAAGGGGTTGATTTCCGATTGATAACACCCTTCAGTGTAGAGGTTATAAGAGGCAGCCCATGTTGGATCTGCTAGGTTACCTGATTAACCTCTCCTCACTTTCCTGTGGGATCGGGGGTGAGGGGACCCTTAATGGTAGGGTTTACCATTTTTTTATAAATGGAACAATTAATGTGAACGTCATTACATCGGTTTAGGAAAAAGGAAAGACGTTGTTCATGAACGGATTTACTTTCCAATTGGAATTCCTCAATGTTGTTGGTAAATTTCTTGGTAAGTTCTTTGATCCGTTGAACAAAAGACTGCCTTTTTGCCTCTTTTGGCAGGTGAATGTGCTTTAAGTGGAAGCAAAGCTGCTGCAGCAGTAAAGACGGATGAGGTGAAGAGATGTAAACTCAATATCCTAAAATCAACTAACCTAAATTCAATTCCAAGTGCAGCAACACATTGGCAAACAATGAAGAACACGAAAAATAGAACTGACAAGTGTGATGATCGTGAGGCTACTCACATTTAATTTCGAATGGCGAAGTTAAATCATATGTCGAGCTGGATTCTAGTAACATTTTGCTGCCATTGTAGTCGTATGAGTGTGAGAGGAAGGATTCTTTCAACCATCTGATCTAGGCGGCCGTTTTTCTTCGATTAGTCTTTCGAGCCAATCGTCCACCTACACAATATGATATCCAATCATAGAAAGACACTTTTAAACCGAAGTATTCGAGCTTGAGAGTGTTTGAAATGTCTAATATGATTTGAGCTCGAATGTTGTATTCCTACTCGAGCGATCTGAAGCCAAGTTCAAGCATAACATTTTCATGAGTATGTTTGATTCGGATTATTTACACCTGACAACTGCAAACCAAGAAAATTACCTCATTTAAGTCCTAGGGTTCCTTCGGTCACAATACTAACACTCGAGACAGCAGAATCATGCTTATGATCGTGAAGATGTCCTTTCTCATGTCCTATCAAAATTAGACCCGTAAACATGATCCACGAATATGAACAAACTATGTATTGAAAAGAAAGCAACAATTTTTTTACTGTGTGCAGTGCCATGTTAATGGGAACAATGAGAACCGTTTGATTGAATATCAAACTTGATCCTGTAAGAACAAAGTAAGGTTAAGATAAGAACGGTGTTCTGACATTATCAAACACGTGTTTTTTAGTTTGTGTAAATGGTTCTATAATCAAACTAACCTGTCCAAATCATAGCCTCCTATTCTGAGAACAAAGTCCATATCAACATCCCCGAATTTAGCAGGCTTCAATTGAGTCATCCCATTTATATGATGGACAAAATACGCAAAATCAGACCGTATTCATAAGGTTGAATGTATTGGGAAACCTAATTCAACCTATGATAACGTGTCTTGTATTCGATACGTATCCAACATGGAAACACACCGTTTACTTGTGATACATGCACCTAAGGGTGAATTTGTAATTTTGAAAAATTGGATACATGATTGATGTAATGCATATCCATAACTCGGATGTTTGAAACGAAAAACCATGTTACAAATGAGTGAAAAACCACAACATAACGAATAGGAGGATGTCCAGAACGATAAAATACTACGAAAAATGAAGCGAATCAGTCCTCATATTTTTAAATTTTTAATATTTACATATATGCCCTCTTTACCCATATCCTATATTTTTAAAAATCTTGTATCCGTGCAGCGTAGAATTCAACCACCTTGGAGAAAAACTCAAAACTAAGGTTCCAAAAACTATAATAATATGATTTCATAAAGTTTAAGACATCTCTCTATAGTCTTAAGTTTCAAACAAAAACGCAATATTATAACGAAATACGCTCACCTTGATTCTTTTCATAAGTGCATCTAGGATAAGGTGTTTTAAAAATGCAGTTGGACCTTAAGCGGGAGTGAGGAAGTTCGAATCCCGTAAAAGGAGACTTCATTCAGTTCCTTGATATAATAATAAGCAAATGACTCCGAGCCATTAGATTACCTTATTAACATCTTCACTCGTTTAAATAGCCGACGGTTTCTTCCGTTAATTTGGGAGAAAGAATAAACCATAAATATATTTAAGGCCTGAAATTATTATAGCTTAAAACTACTACATTAAACGGAAGGATTTACAACGATGTACTAGCACCTCATTAACTTATATAACTCCTGATGCATTAATATACTTTAAATTATTCTATACATGTTTGTAAGATACGACCACCTATATTGTAAAGGAATTTGTGTAATTTTCAATATATGAGATATCACTAATACATAAAGTTACACGTATATATTTTGTTATATATTTCAAGTAATAATTATATTTAACGAAACGATAAATAAATAAATAAACACGTATAGAATCCTGAGTGTATCCAGCTTGTAAAATTTGGGGCGTTACAATTCGTCTTTATTCTACCATGCATGGCATCTAATATTCTTTAGACCATACAAAAGATATTGCAAGGATATTATCAACGGAGCATTAAAGCTACTACAACTTAGCTCAGTTTTTCCTTGGCCTTTGTCTTGTTGTTTGGGTTTTAAGTGAAATTGGGGTTACACTTTCAGTTTTCACATTATGAGCAATGAGGAAGTCGTCCGCACTCACATAGAGATCTACCAGCCATAATTGAGTCCACTAAAGAAGCAAAAATATCTTCTTGCTTAGAGCTAAAAACTAATTTTACAAGTACATACTATTAGAAAAACAAAATGACATTTTTAGTGGAATTTTTCAGCTCCTGTGATTGTATTCAAACCAAATCCAAACCACAATCCTTTTCAATTATTTAAGACATTAAACAAACCGAAGTGTTTTTTTGCATTTAAGTGGAAGTGTTTTGCATTCTTTAATTTGCATTAGATAGTCTCTAATGTGGTTGCATTCCACGTCAAAGAACCAGTAATAACAAAAATTCGTGTAAATTGTGCTCATGAAAAAAATCTAAAGCTTTTGGATTAATGCGTACGAAGAGATCTTACCCAGCAAACCAAATGTTGCAACATCAGAATCTACAATGCAACTTGAACTCTGGTTTGTCCTAAACCTGTAAGTACTAAATGACCAAGGTGAATATTATAATTTTTTCACGTACCACAATATCCGGAAGTTCTTGAATGTTTCTAATGGAAGGTTAAACCCATTTTCTACAATAATCCTCTCAACATGCAAGAAAGCCCAAATTATTGATTCGATAACAAGCTTTAGTTGAGAAAACAGAAAGCATGTGTAATTGTAATCGATTGAATAAACAAACCCCTTACTAAATAGATTGCATACCAACTGAAAAATCCATCAGAACCGCTAGACCAAAGGGCTCGATCATAGCTGTAATTGTCATCGAAACCTATAACCACAATCATCAACTACCTCAAATCGTTCAAAATTGTTTTGGAAAATATTTCAAGCACATATTATAGTGAGAAATGTCTATTAAAATAAGGAAAAATGATCTGTAACCATAGGCGCAGTTCAAAAGCAAGATCTGCTCATATCCACTTCAATTTTCATCTGAAAACACCAAAGATGTTAGCTTTCAAAAACACTTAGAAGGTCATGTAGGAATGAACATAAGTTATGTTCTTTGTAATTAAGGCTCAGATATGTGATAGCCAAACAAACGGTACTCAAACGGTACTCAGCTGCAAACCAAGACCATAGTATATTAGCTTATATAATGCTTGGGAATGAAGAAAAAAGGCTTGGTAATTAATTAACTACATGCAACAAATACAAAAAAAGCTTGATTTTTTTTATCATTAACCATCCGGTAAGTGCAGTGTAGCCGCCAAAACAAAACATTGATCATAGCATTCTGTCCCTAGAAGATTCTGTCAACCAGGAAATCAGATATGACGTAAATCATACATTTTATGACACGGGAGACAAAGTCAAAGTGCTTGATCCTTTGCCCCATACTTTGAGATGCTCCTCCCCGCCGGTCAAGGTCATTAAAAGGTCGTGATAGGCTTTTCTTTAAGCCGCTGTCGTTTGTTTCGGATAAGTCAGGTCCCTTCAGTCCGTTCGCTCAGGTGGTCTTCCCTTATTCCTGAGTTTGGTACTCGAACTGGCTCATAATATGATTCCCTCTGTCCTGCTGCTAGTGTCAGTTGGTACACTTTATACGTGATACAACTTTCCAATATATATATATATATATATAGTATGGTTTAATTTGTTGCGGATAATTTTCTTTAGAGATGTACTACAACCGGGGCGGCACTACATTAGGAGAACCGGTGCGGCCGACCTCCTAAAATATGAACAAATAGTAGATATTTTTTCTTATAAACACACATATAAGTGAAATTGACCCCCTTATTTTCATGTATTGACCCATTTTTTATCTAGGGGGAATGAGGGAGAATGACAAAAATATTTCATTAATTGAGTAGAAGGACAGTCTTTTGAAACTTTTGCATAAAGGACAAAACTATTTATTCACTGTCAAAATTCACTTGTGTTCGAAATTCACTGTTTAAATTCACTGCCGAAATTCATTGTCGAAATTTACTAATTTTCAAAATTCATTGTCAAAATTCACTGATTTTCGGGATTCACTGTCGAATTCACTGATTTCGGGATTTACTGGGGAGATTAACTGATTTTCGGAATTCACTGTTTGTCCTTTTCACTATAAAAATTATGCAGTTGTCTTTCTCCTTATAAAAAATATGTAGCTGTCATGTTACTTAATAATATTTCAGATTGTGTCTTTATTCTTAATTTCTCATTTTATCTATTGTATATAATTGAATATCCAAATATATGTGATACAGGAGAAAAAAAATGATAAATTTATGATCCCATGTCACCGGTCACTACAACCGAGGTGTACTGTTTCGATCGATTAAGTTTTCGATCCGTTTTACTAATCGTCCGTTTGCAGGAGAGGACTGGGATTTACTTTTTTTTTTTTGTTTGAGTTTAGAGGACTGGGATTTACGAATTGTTGATTGGTGTTAGTAGCAATTAATCTTTATTATTTTATTTCAATAGTAAATGATATACCATACTGTTAATGGTGGTATCTTTACGGGAACGGATCCCCTACGGTACACATGCTGAGGTACAAGGTGTTATGCATTATTTCCGTCCAAATTTTTGTCGGATCCATCGAAATTTTGACGGATCCGTCAAAAAAAATATATATATATATATATATTTTAATTTGCTTCACTCCGCCGAAAATTTATACGGAAATGATGCACAACATGCTCCAGACTACGTTGCACTGTAGAGATCCAAGCGTCCGTATCTCTACGATCAATGTGCCAAGTATGTTTGCCCAGTACATAATTTTATAGCATTGGCGTATATTCTTTAACCACAATGAATTGTATTTTCCAATTTCCATTATTCAATAACAAAAAAAAAGGCATTATAATTAAGCAAACCAAAGATTTGATCGGGATATCTTATTTGTTTTATGGAAGGAATTCAGATATCTTAATTATTTGGTAAGTGCTTAACATAAATTAAGGAGTAGTTAATTAATTTAGAAGTATAACAAATTATCTAAGTGGTGTCGTGTTTTCTTTTTAATGTATTTATTTGTTAAGGAACTGCACAATTTGAAACCGCTATTTCAACGTGTTAACTGATTGATGTCGGGGATAGATGCCTAATTCCTTAAATTATTACTCTAACCGGAGGACTGGATATGGAAATAATTGCTTAATTTTTGTAGGCTACAACACTCGTTCGGCTGCGACACCTACTAATTTTTATCATACTTTCAAATAAAATACACTTATGCATATCATTCTTTTTGTGCAAGTAATAGTAGTTTATTAAAATTTGAGATGATACGTAAACGTTGCTTTTAGAGACAAAGCACCGTGGTTTAGAGACAAAGAACATAAAAGATCAACCAAAAGAACAACCACTCCACAAAAAAGAGAGTAAAAGAATAGAAAATATCAACCATGCAAATGATCAAAAGTTGCTTGACCCGTTACATTTGAATTAGACGTTTATAATTTATATTTAGACTTGAACCTAGTGTTGGACTCTTGTTATCGAATGGAGCTGGTATGTGCTTTCAATTCAATTCGATAAAAAGTATGCGACACCGAGTTCAAGTCTAAATATAAACTATCAACGTCTCTTTCAAAATGTAACGGTTCAGGCAACCTTTGATCATTTGGTTGATCTTTTCTATTCTTTTTCTTTTTGAGAAGTGATTATCTTTTGGTTGATCTTTTCTATTCTTGGTCTGTAACCATTTGAGAACCTGTGCTGCTGCCACATGTTTAGGTATCATCTCAAATTCAACTAAACTACTCCCCCGTTCAATTTTGTTTGTCTACGTTTCTTTTCTGGTTTGTCCTAAAATAAGTTTCCATTTTGTGTATTAATTGTCAAAATTCTTCAAATGCCCTTCACCGTTTACAATATTTACGATAAAAAATGTATAGCATTAAATGCTTCAACAACTATTTAAAGGGCATAAATGTAAAAATATTGGATCATTTAATGAGATTTAAAGCATTAACTACGATTTTCTCAATCTGTGTGAAGAGTCAAACGAGACAAATAAAATGAGACGGAAGGAGTAATATTAGTAATGAATTGCTCAAAAAGAACGCTATACATTACACAAATAAATATAAGTGTATGTTATTTGAAATGATAAAAGTGAGTAGGTGTCGCAGCCGATCGAGTTGTAGCCTACACAAAATATTACTCCCTCCGTCCTGTATTATAAGTCCTTTTGGACTTTTTACACAGATTAAGAATATTACATTGTTTAGTGTGAAAGTGAAAACAATGCATTAATCTTGTATTGAAATGTGAAAAAGACTTATATTTTGGGACACCACAAAAAAGTTAAAAAAACTTATATTGCGGGACGGAGGGAGTACTAACTACAATCCTAGAACAGGATTGAAGAAAAAACAAACAAACGGAGAAAACTTGTTTAAAAAAACATATCCGGATAAAAATATAGAACATGTTCACAATGCTTTTTCATTTTACTAATGCTATTTCCATGACAAAATAATCATACCGGAGTAGACAAGAATTCAAAATCGGAATTGATCTAGTAAAAGATCGACGCTTAGTCTACAGTGTAGTTGTATACGGAGCCACCCAAATGTTTAGCCTCTACCATTGATCCACACGAACCTCCACGGAATCCTAGCATTGCTTCTAGACCAACTTTTTCTTCCTCCCGAATTACCAAGATAAATTCTCAATTATTTTCTACTAAAATAGTTATATTGTATTTGTGATACAAAAGACCTTGACATCCATTTCCTTTTATAAGAGAAAGTGACTAATAATTCTCTTGTGATCGTAATACAAAAGTGCTTGACATTCATTTTCTTTTATGAGAGAAAATGGCCCAATAGCCCCACGATTCTTTTTTTTGGAGAAGCTTTTTGAGTAGAATGTGAAAAAAAGAAAACATTGAGAATTGGAAAGGGCTTTTACTTGGAGTTGGTGGTCGTGCCCTTTTCTACCCTACAATATTGCTTTATATTGTTGTGAGAAACATGGTGATGTTCGAGTTCTCGTGGTGGTGTTGTATGTAGGGTGGTTACCTTGAATAAAGGTTACGAGACTCTGGTTTTATGACATTAATCACACGGTAATCCTTACGAGAGATTATCTTTTTGCAGACATGCCTTGCTGCGGACTTTATTCATGGCAATGCTTCTTGCGGAAAAACAAGTATGTCCATCGTTGGGCGAGATGGGCGAAGCGCTGTCTATCTGTCTGAAATAGAGACACATGACATCTGTAGATGCATATGAATATATAAGATGACATGCTATTTTAAACTTCTATATGATCATGTCAAGAAACTCGAGAATCTGAGACTTAGCTTAGCTTATGGATTTAGATTGCAGTCAAGTTGCGATTTCTAGGATTTCGTGTTAATGGATCCGATTCCAAACTAACGGGAAAGTGTGGAGAAAGTTGTGATTTCTCGGATTTCGTGTTAATGGATCTGATCCCAAACTAACAGGAATGTGGGAAAGAAGCTCGAAAACTCAATGGGAGGAAGTAATGAGCTCAGGCAAATTGAAGCATGGCATAGATAGCAAACGCTCTAAATATTAATCAATTAAAGAGAGGAAGCAACGAGCTCAGGCAAATTGAATCATGGCATTAGATAGCAAAAGCTCTAAATATTAATCAATTAAAAAAACAAAAACCATACATTCTTTTTATACGGAGAAAATCATGTTTTATGGAGAAATTGAAAATTTGAACCAATTGATATAAAATAAGACGTCGAGATTCATGTAACAGATCAAACTATAATACGAATCAAAATGTTGCTATTACATTTTTTTATTTTTAAAAAAAAAAAAATCTTTTTATATAAAAAATACCGTTGCTTTCAGCTTTTTAAAAAAAAAACGATAAGGTTTCTGCATTTTAGGAAACTGAAAGCCCAATTACATTTCCATTATATAAAAAACTGTGTATGATTAGTAAAATATTCTACACATATCTTAGGGATAATCTTAGGGATATCGTTAGTAAAATATTTTAAACATATTAATATGTTTTACAATATAAATTCGACTAATATTTTAGTATAATATATGTTATAATCAGGAGCGGCTGTAGCTTAAAGCAAACGGGTCGGCTCTCACGAAAACACTAGTTTAGATAAAATTAGAACACAACGAATGGTAAAAATTCAAACAGATGGATAAATGTCAAAATAATAGATTTGATTACTATTGATAATGTTTAGTTTAAAATAAAATTCGATAGTTCAATTTAAATTTAGGATTAGGGTTATATGAGATTTTATCATTATTTTTTATTTAGTTTGAATTTACCTTTTATCTCATTTTCTCTAATAGTGTAACAAATCAATCAAAAAAAAAAAAAAAATTCAGCTCAGTCTTTCACGTTTCCGCTACGTATTCTGTTTTTCTTTAATCGTGCCCCGAGTAGGACACACAACTTGTCACGCCAAACCGTTTAAAGAAAAGCGTGGCAATGATTTGGTGCAGTTGTGGGTGGCTCGGGAATCCAGTGAGAAACAAGGTCGGACGTTGTGGGTCGACGGAGGAGTATCAGTGAGAAGACTGCAAATAGGGGAATTATTTTCATCAAAACAGACATGTCGAGAGACAGAGACCGAAGAATACGAGGGTCAAGACATAGATGGGCGCTTAGCCAATAAAGACACAAGCGTGGGAATCACACATGACCGCTATATCACATATCATAGTTAAAAAAAAAAAACCATCAGCAACGAGCCGTAACTTCATTCGTAAAAGTTCATCAAAAAAACCCATATATATATATATATATATATATATATATATATATATAGTACTTCTAAAACCCGACAAACAGGGGGCCAGTACCGTCTTCTTTATCACTATCTGGGATGCTGGTGTATCGAACCATTCTGTTGGACATCTCCCACGCCCAATCGTTCTTCCTGGAAATTGTCATCGGTTCCCAACGGTTGATTCTCACGTAGTGGGCCCTAATCTTGCCTTCGGCATTAAAACCAGTAACCGTACAGTACGAGGCTTCGTGTCCGCCCCAAATCTCGTCACCTGGACCAGCCGTTTGGGTTCCATCTGGATGGAAATAACGAAACATTGGGCGCCCGTCATCGTTGCCCTCTTCCCAAGAAGGGTCAAGATTTCTCCAGTATTCTGGAGCATCCTAAAGCATTCAAAACAGTCCCTCGTGTTATGTCAATTATCGTAAACAAAACATGGAAACTTTAAATATGATATATATATATATATCCAGACAATATATACCTTATTGAAACGAAACTCCCAAACATGGTCACAGAGATCGTCCCTCGTGATCCGAGTCTAAAATCAAATACAATTAGATTGTAATTAGTAAATGAAAAAGTACAATATGTTATGATAAATTGTATGAACCGGGGATATGATCCTTACACGTTTACTGTCGATGGCAGATAATGAGTAAACAGCTATCTTTGGTAATCCGGGCAGCCTTGCTATACGAGGTATATGCGCCTTCCCGCGCCATAGCTCAGCACACTATTTATTACACAATAATAATAAGAAGAAAAAATCTTTTAATAATAGCAAAACAGAAACTCGGTTTTAAAACTCCCCGAAACGATCATGATGTTGTGTTCTTGATTATCAGAATGAATTTTATTTAAAACAAACCCCATCTATACACCTCTCCCCTATATGCACAAAAACAAAATATTGGAAACAGAAAGTACTGGAATTTCAATGCAACTCGTTTAAACAAATAATTGCTCGACACTGCCTCGAAAGTAAGACGTTTGCACGAAAACAAATTTGCATTGTGACCAAACCAGAATCCAGCTCGAGCACTTATGCAGAAACCGAACGAAAACCTCGAGCAGAGATAGGACGACAAAAAGGGCTTCAAACAAGAACAGTATCATCCAAACACTAGGGATCCAACCTAGTGCCCAAAGAATGGAGATAAACAGCAGCATCCAAAGTCGAATCCCTCCTGTGTAAATGTCACTACATTCAAATTTCAAACCGCCCTTTGCAATGCATATCATCTCATAACTAATCATGCACCTAACACCATATCATCAAACAAATGGTTCGGTTCCTCCTCCTCTCAGCAACACACCATACCATTTTGCTGCTGAGGTGTCTTCTTGAACATGGATGGCTTCCACAAACACTAGAAAAAGAGAGACAGAGAGCAAAACGCACAACCTTGATCCCGCAAACAGTATCCAAACACCATTAACGTTGCAGCAGACACGGCCTAAAGTTCTCTTAACCACCAAAATATGTAAAGCTCTGCTTCAAGTAGGCGAGGGCATTGCTCGTATTCATGGTCTTGATGAAGTAATGGCGGGCGAATTAGTCGAATTTGACGAGGGAACAATAGGCATTGCTCTGAATTTGGAATCAAATAATGTTGGTGTTGTATTAATGGGGGATGGGTTGATGATACAAGAAGGAAGCTCCGTAAAAGCAACAGGAAGAATTGCTCAGATACCGGTGAGTGAGGCCTATTTGGGTCGTGTTATAAATGCCCTAGCTAAACCAAAAATCTCTAAAATGCAGATATAAGTAAAGTAAATCTGACCTGAAGGGTGGAAAAGCACACACATCCAAATGGACCAAATAGCCTGCTGAATTAGATACAGCATAAAAACAAACTGAAAAACGACTGGTTAATCAGATAAAAGCAAAAGAACACAAAACAAACAACTGGTAAATAGGATTCAACTGAATTTCGAATGGTACCACCAACCAAGGGAGATGCTTTTGGTAGATTCTTAGTTAGACTGAGTCTCTATTCGAACCTGAAATTCGATCGAATAGAGACTCGTTTCGTATATGAATCTTCCAAACAACCTAGAGAAGGGCTATAACTCGCTTTCTCATACTTGAATTTAACTTACCAGTATGACTCCTTCAGTAAACTGACCAAAACCTTAAAACACAAATTTTACTTCTTTTATAGCTTCCATGGTACTGCCAACAATATCAGTGATGATGATAGATCTACTAAAAACTATTGTAAAACCCAAATCTTTTTACTCAAATCCATTCAAACGAAAAAAACCCACACATAAAAAAGGTAAAAGAAGGTCCAACCATGGATGACCAAAGCCTATCACTGCTAGAAACTCCATGCCAGCCACGGGAGACAAGGAGACAAGGTGCCACGCCGGTTGCGTCAAGGCAGCTTAGTATCAAATACATGATATCTAAGCCAAGTACAACCAAAGGGTCTTGGGATTTCACTGCCAAAACCCCCTGTTTTTCTTCTTCTTTCCTCATCTTCTTCACTGTGCTTTCGTCAATCTCAGCAATTCCTCCTCCATAAGCACAATTTCCACAACTTACTTTTTTTTGAACGGAAAAATTTCCACAATTTTCTAGAAAGGAAAAATAACCATCCGAAGACCCTGTTCTTTTTACTAGGCCTTTAATCAGTTCCTGGCGATTTTCTTCAGCCATTCTTAAAACTCGAGAGAAATATGCCCAATATTCCAAGATCTGAATGGTGATATTGCACTGCGTTGGCTGCAATAATTGAAGTAGAAAAAATAAACGAAAAGAGATGCAGTGCATAAATGCTTTGAAGATAATAATGTATTTAAGGGGAAATGCAAAAGAAACGGAGACAAAATACATTTCGTCACCTTCAGCAGCTGAGCTGAAATCTCAACTCCCGAGACAACGTACAAGCCTCCGGAAGAATCATGTCATCTAGTGGCTCAAAGCCATGGATTGCTAATATTCTAGGAGACCGAAAAAGTCATCTTTTTATGAGATTTGAACATCCACATTTCAATTATCGATCTAGTTGTTATATCTTTTCCAATCGCTATATTCGGTTACTGCTACACTCGTTTTTACAAAATCGGTCTTGTAAAAACCGGGTTTGAAGTCACAAAACCGATTCTGCGAGGTCGATTCATAATCGTGCGTGAATTCTATTTTGGCTGCAAAAACGACTTCTACAATGTCGATTCTATTGTAGATGTACATGTAGTGTTATACACTGGTAGAATCATTGTGTTGTAAATAAATGTCTATTTTTAATGTTGTGGATGTCGATTAGATTAATATATATCTTCTCCGTGTAAGTACTAGCCTACAAATAGTTTACTTAATAGCTAAGTCTCGACACAAACACGACTAAGCAGATAAGTATCGACGCTTAAGCACGCACAGCAGCGACCTTTCCGATGAAACAAGTAGGCGACTAAGCGACCACGATTAAGCGATCGGCGACAAACACGTGACACCTTTTTCACATAATCGACCTTATGAAAGTCGGTTCTGGAGCTAACACCGACTTTCTCAAGGTCGATTCAGAATCGACTCTGCTAGAAGTCAATTTTTGGCTCCAGAAACGACTTCCACAAGGTTGATTCTATTATGTGTACATGTAGTGTGGTAATCCGGTGGAGTCATTTTGGTGCAAATAATGACCTCTTTTTTTCACGTTCTAGATGTCCATTAGATTTAATATATATCTCATCGGTGTAAAATACTAGCCTACTATTAGTTTACTTAATAGTCAAGTCTCGATGCAAAACACGACTAAGCAGATAAGTACTGGCGTAAGCACGACTAAGAAACTTCTGATTAAGCAGGCCTTTGACAAGCAACAAGAAGGTAGCAACTGAAATTATAAATACAAAAACAA
Source organism: Gentiana macrophylla (assembly GCA_026214975.1). Classification (NCBI taxonomy): domain Eukaryota; kingdom Viridiplantae; phylum Streptophyta; class Magnoliopsida; order Gentianales; family Gentianaceae; genus Gentiana; species Gentiana macrophylla. Next base: position 4,587,976 of record CM047808.1, on the reverse strand, counting down.
GACTCATTTGTATAACTATTCATATAGAGAAATGAAATTAGATTCTTCCACTCTTACAATTTATATCTCTATTGTATATTTATGATGGATTAGTATTCAGATAGTCTTTTATGAAAAATTCACTATAATATATCTAAGTCCATGTGTAATATCATTCAAACGAAATATACAGATTCCTCACTTCTTCTTATCGAGAATGAGTTTTTAAAATAAATCTATATCCTACCGGAGCAACTTGAATCAAACATGAACATAATATATAGATATTGACCACACATTTATATAAAAATAGTACCCTAATCATGAAGATCCCCACCTTTTGCCACACCGACTCACACGGGATGAGTGAATATATTAATCAGGTAATCTAGCGGTTCAAAGTCATGAACTTGTAAGGATATTAATCATGTAACCTAATGACTCAGAGTTATGAGCTTACTATTATACCGAGGAGGCTTAGAGTCATGATTGCTATTATACCAAAGAATCGAAAAGAATCCCGTAAAGGTTTGCTATAATACCACATAACCGAAAAGAAATCCTTCTTTCTGGTGTTTCAAATATCTACACTTCAATTTAAGGTCCATGATCCACCTGACCTTTTAATGCACTCAAACACTTTACCACTAAGCCATATATTGGGGACGGCCATACGTTTATATATATAATGCGTTATGGGTATTGACCTTGTTGAATATGATTGAATCGAGCCACGGTTTTTGGAAGAGAAACATTTGTGCCACAACAAAATATGCACAATAAAGTACCACAACACACTTCCATACCACTGAACTTTATGAAACCCATAAGAATAAATATGTCACACATCATAATCAATGGTATAAAAGTGTGTTGTGCTACTTTGTTGTGGCAGAATCACGTCAAATTACATTTTAGGCCGCTGTAGTCAAGGAGTGTTCTTTTAGAATTTAGATTTTTCTAAGATTACCAAAGATGCATCATCACGGATCAGATCGAGTACGTTTTTTATTATTATTACCAGAAACGAAACGAGTTCATTAGAAACAACAAACAGATGACACCGGACCAAAGTCAGAAAATAGCCAGACGAATTCTGGATCACCAACAGCCTAAAGCCGGACACCACACCGCGAGCAACGAAAAGAAAATCAAAGGACATGGGAATAACCCTCTCCGCCAAATTCTACCCCATTAGAGAGGATTTGATTTGGTACCATAATACAATAGTCAGCTTTTTTTATGGCATAAGCAGACCTAAACAAATCTAGAAACCTAAAAAACAATCCTGAAAAACCAAATATTACTGACCCGATCCAAAACATAGAAAACAAAAGAACATAAAACAGCCACAAACACAAATCAAAAACATATAAAAGGAAAACAACAGCCCAGGAACCACCAATCAAGAAGCCGAAAAACGATCTATCACCCCTGCAATTAACTCAGATCTCCAGCAAGAGGGTGAAGAAACCAGGTTCTGGCGACGGCGGCCCGGAATACTAAACAACTAACATAGACACACAAATCTTTCTCCCATCGACATGCACCGAAGTCCATAGCCTGACATCCATCTCTCTTGACAAAAACCGTCAAATCACTGTGAAAGAACCACCACCGGCCGGCAACTGGTTCTTAAAGCCAAAGAAAGACCACAGAACCAAAAGCTGGCTGAGAGTCTTTCTAATCCAGATGTTGCAGAATAGAAGAGGATCGCCGGCCAAAAACACCGCCAGCTTTGCCTGAAAAATAAGAGAATCAGTCTCAGATATGGATTTATTATGGAGGAAAGAAGAAAGAACATAAATAGGTGTTAGGAAATCTACGCGGGAACGCAGCGGAATTCAAAATTTATTTCCTTTTAACTAGGATCGACTTCGTTTAAGCAACAAGCATAAAAGAAGTAGACAAGAGAATACCTTGGTTGATCCAATTGGATATACGTTTTGTCTACGGTTGTAGTTTTTGCATGAAGCCGCCCAAGCGTTCGGCTTCTACCGGTGATCCACACGAACAGCCCGCCGGAATCCCATCATGGATTGCTACAAGAAAAACTCGGTTGCTAGACAGACCTTTTCTCTTTCTCAAAATCTCTCTAAGAAGCTCTCTTATTTTTCACATGAACTATCAGTCTCTTGGAATTATGATGTACTAAAGTGCTAGTCAATCCCACTCTTATATAGAAAGATGTGGCGTCCCAATGTCTCCTAATCTGATTGGGGGAAGCTTCCTATAGATTGGAGAGAAAGAAAACATTTTCCTAATAAAATATTAAAACTATCTTTGAATTATCTCATTTAATTTAATATCTTATATTAAATATTTCCAAGATATTGTCTATATCTAATATTGACTATCTTTATCTTATTACTATAAATCTATTTTCTATAAATCAATTAATATCTAATATTAATATATGGTAATATCATTAATTAAATTGCACAATCCAAGTGTATCTTATACACTTTAAAATCTGCGCCCCTTGTGCCAACAAATTGGCATCCAGAATATTCTTAATTAATATAATGATATGATTAATTAATTTACAAAATGCATGTGTATCAATATACACAAATATATTTTGACATACATATACATTATAAGTATATTTAATTAATCAATGTAATTAATATCTTGTATTTAAATTATTCATAATAAATATAGGTTTTTGTCCAAAAGGACAATCTAACATTTTTATTAGGCTACAAGTACATGGATGATTAGAAAGGACAAAACTTAATTAAACTTACCAAAATACCCTTTTTCTCATTAATCAATTTTTTTTTTTTTTATAAACAATAATCAATTTCTATTTAACAACAAATCATAAATCAGCAGTAGGTCTATTTGCCCTCTTCTTTGCTTTGTGATCTGATACAGCAGTACCTTTTCATTCAAACGTCAAAATCAAAACCAGTTGAAAAACATGAGCAATAAATCGTCAATATTTACAAATTCAACAAAGAAAAGAAAGATGGGGGTTGAAGAAGAAATTGAAGCAATTAAGCTACCTTGGCGATACGGTGCTTTAATGGAGCTAGTGGCGTAGCTATACGACGGCGTTCTGTTGTTACGTTGACTGTTAAAAGGCTGCGGAGTAATGGGTTGATGATATAGACGTATTTTGAAGAGATGTGGTCCTATATCTAACGGTGCAGATTAAAAGAACCTCTCTGGATCTTACGGAAGACCAGACAATTGAACGGAAATTGGAAAATAAAAATCTAATCAGGAGCAGGAAGCGGCGGAAATTGAGGGCTAGGTGCGATTCAGGGCGGTTGGAAGCTACGATTCAGCCTTGCATTCACCCGAGGATAATGCTGGCGGCGATAAGCCGGAGAAGATGAAGTTCTTTTTGTTTTTTTTTGTTTTGTTTGAAGCAGCCGATCAGAAGCTTCGATGGCCTGATTCAGAGATTATCATCCGACTCTAATGTCGCAAACACAATTGAAGCGAGGGCTTGTTGGGGCTAGGGCTTAATTTACTGGGGAACCACCGGAGTTGCAAGTGTACAAAGCAAATTGAGGAGACAAGGCCGTCGGAGAAGAAAACCTGCGTATGGAGGCTTTTTTTTTTTTTTTTTTTTTTATAGAAAATTAGGGGTTTAGGGTTGTTACTATTAATTTTTAACGTTACGACATTTTTTATGTAACTTTATCTATTTTTATGGGTTGTTACTAGGATGTTACGACATTTTTACGGATCATTACGACTTGTTATTGGCCGTTACTTACATTTTACTGGTCATTATTATTTGTTTTTAGTCTCATTACTACTTGTTTTTGATGTTTCTCCTTACTTTTTGACTATTACGACTTGTTTATTGGCCGTTACTATATTTCACGGGGTTATTACGACTTGTTTATTGGACGTTACGACATTTTAATGTTAGGGGTCATTATCTCGATACGACATTTTACGTCTTTGTTACTTACTTATTTTTTTAACAAATAAGGGTTTTTACTACTTGTTTTTAGACCGTTATTACTTTTTCATTGGATGTTACGACATTTTATGGGTCATTACTACTTGTTCTTAGATCATTATTACTTTTTCATTGGATGTTACGACATTTTATGGGCTGTTACTACTTGTTTCTTAACTGTTACTATTTGTAGAGGGGTAAAAAGTAACAAGGGGTATTTTTGTCCAAATATTTTGTTTTTGTCCTTTATAACATCCGAAAAAAAAGAATGTCCTTGCAGACCCATTTATGTTTTTTTTTTGTCCTTGTAGCCCCTTCCCCCTAATAAATAAATACCACCATATTAATTTATCACTATAACACTTTATAGTCGAGATAAAACTTTCCTTATTTGGTTATCGCTATAACCGCATTTTAATCCAGTTAGATGTTCTTATGTGTCTGTGACCCAATAGGCTTCCGAATACGTTGGCCATAGGCACAAAGTGAAAATTACGAAAATGTCCATCATACCTAACGATCATGGATGGCGTCTAGCAACACGTCCACTACCCCCAATCATCGGAAGAGTCAAATGCAATGACTACTACCTTTCATGTGAAACGGTTAGCGTGTAAATAGAATCATATCGCTGTTACAATATTCATACAGTCGTACGTCGAGTGTCAAACATCAACGACTGTTTCTTATAATCTGTATATCCTACTCTCTTGAAGTAACATATTACTTCCGCTTTGCAAAGACTTTCGAGAATAAGACATTCCTTATAAGAAAGCCCTTTTGGATATTTACTCCTGATAATAGGATGCGCGATTTCCGGACGAACAACATGAATCCTACGCATGCTTCAGTATCACACCCAATCACTACCGCATGATCGCCCCATGGCTAAGAAAAACGTCAATAGTGTCAAAGCATGACAATCCACACCGTGATGTCATGAAGGCTCCGGTCTTGGGATAATTACACAACCGCCACATAGTGCTACACTTAATAAAGTAAGTGAGTCGATCCTAACGTCGCGTTCTCTAATACACGCCCACGTCATACCCAACTGCCTCAACACTTTGATAGACGATATCTATCCCTACCTTCAATAAGATGAAGACATCCAATACGTGCTAGTCCGATCGCATTTATTAATGTCCTGTTAATTAGCACATACGACTAGAGACATTTAAGTATCAAACCTTTCAAAGTGAGTCGAGATCTCATCAACCATAATCACTATCATGGTTTCTCTCTCACAGTTTGACACTAGGGACGTTATCATATATACAATCACAAATTAGTTCATATAGATAAACAGAATATATAATAACATTAAAGCCATTTATCATATGTATAAACATAAGGAAATAGTAGAAATGATCCGACCCGGTCGGATCCGGTCCAACCCGATTGGGTTTAGGACACTATTTCAACAATCTCCCACTTGGCCTAAAACCAATCACTCGTACACACAAGACCAAGTTGAAACACAAGAATCTCATGCAATACTCCCAACCAACCCTAAGCGTGAACGGATCACTATCTGTGGGGACTCAGACTATCTTCATATCATACTCCAAATGATCAAGTCAAAAGGAACCGCCTCAACACACACATGAATCTCTGACGAGACCCTGGTCCTTACTTCATGCAATGAATCCACTATTATATCAGCTTTACAGTAAATGTGGAAGAACCGTACAAGGTTCAAGAATGAACCTTCTAGATCTATGTAATGCTCCTGCTGTGCCTCTAAGGCAATACTGTGTTTTGGCTCAGTTGTAGAATTTTTCAGTGATCTCTAGCTAAGAACATTTCCAGCTCACTGTATCACTTGATTAAAGTGATTACAAACCCAGATTGTAACTCCCACTATCTACATTAGACTCAGGGTATATATCTGTATATCTACGTTTATTCGATTTCATGTTTCAATAAATTAGAACTCATCCTTAATGACTTTAAAGGTAATCTCGACATCTACCGTAATTACTTTCATACTTGCTCATGACTCCTCATGCAGATGGACATCTGATTTAACTCACAACACTTATGATGGATCCTATTGCAGAAGCAAAGTGAACCTTCCATACGTATCATCTCTCACCTTATCATCAGGATTGACGTCCTGTCATAGATAGATCCCGAAAATACCGGCTAGCAGTATATGCTGCCATGATATATGCTAAAATATTTTAGCATCTCATCTATAAGGTGAACAGTGATAATCGTACAATGTATAAATCTAGTACTATAGATTCTTATTTCCCAAATAAGAACTGCAACCTCTAAGAGCTTTTGAAAATTCCTTGAATTACCAAACATTAATTGACTGTGACATGGGGTGTTGATTCCGAGAAGGATATCCAATACCTCGATCGAGAACTATGACACTCCTACTAAGCCTTCTGCACATTAGGCATATCTTTTCTCTTGTTGAAATCAAACTCTTTTGATTTGTCAATGCAAAGAACTTATATAGAGGAACTTGTTTGAGTCTATAAATGGATCTCATAAGCTTACTCATCATGTTCTCTTCTATGAACATCAAGCCACTGGCCCAACGTTTTCAACACAATCATATAGTCATGATACGTAGCTATAAAAAGCACTATATGAATAGACTTAAGCATAGCTGGAAGCACAAAGGTAATTACAAGGTTTACACCATGTAGCCTTCAGCCTATCAACTTAGCCTTATGGAAGCCATATTACCATCCATTTCAGTCTTTCATAAAGACATGCTATATCTTTTAAGGACATTCCTTTCAGGTAAGACACACTAGGTTCGTAACCCGGTTGTCAGACATGGAATCTGCTTCAGATACTATGACTCCAAGCCATATCTCTTAATCTTGCCTTTTTAAGTATTCTTGCATAAGTCGTGAGATCTTCATTCTTTAAGATGAATGTACCAGTAGCCTTTTCAGGCGCGTGGTCATCAGTAGACTCATAAAGTACTTTTGTGCATTGAGCAGTGTCTTACACCTCATCGCTATGTGGAACCTGCTTGAAGGATGTAGGATCTTAGATCTAAACGAGTTAGATCTACGCGCAGCGGATGGATCACGATTTATATATCACAATACATAAATAAAGGATTTAACTACTACAAGGGGGTTAAGATCATGTTACCAATATCGGGAAGAGACGCCTTGATCTTCCGATGTGTTCTCCAAACGGCGGTTGGTGGACACCCTTCTTGATACATGAACCTCCTTGATATGCAACACCAAGAAAAAACTTAGAGTTTTTCTTCTACTAAAATCCTAGACAAGAGAAACCAATTTTTCTCTCCTTTTACAAGTGGTGGTCGAAAATTTGCCTTGCCAATACCCTTGGAATAACTCTCCTTTTATAGGAGAGTAAATCCTTGGTCTCCAAGTATTAATTAATTAAATTAATCCTTTATTCCAAATAAAAGATAAATAAAATGATTATCCCAAACAAATTAGAATAAATCATATTATTATCTAATATTCCATGAATTATTATTTAACAAATAAAAGATAAATCACATGTCAAATAATTATCCAAGAAAACTAATTTCTCTCTAATTAATCAACATATATTGGCGCCACCATTAAGGGTTACTAAGCCCACATAAAATATCTTTTATGTGTATTATATTATTTAGTCCAACTAAATAATATCCATGCATATCAATTAATTAGCTCAGCCAATTAATTATCATTGAGGCCCAAATAACAAGATTATTAGTCCGAATTACGAAAGCCACATCGGGACCATGGACCTATAAATCAGTGAGCTCCAATAATTAATTATTCATCGAACAGAATAAGTACATTAATTATTAATTCCGGGATTACGCCACCATAAACCCGAAACTGAACTCTACCGATTATAGATGTATACTTATATTCAACCCATAGAGTGAATAAGCGTCCATTGATATAATCACTACATACGGATTAACCCTCCATAGACTGTCCATTCTGAGAGGGAAGTCTCCGTGAACCCGACTCAGAATATCTTATCCTTATTTACCATTAACCCCCTAGTGACCAATTAGTTCACATATCTGACTAGTAGCTAATTAGTCTAAATATGAACTCGGCCGATCGATCACTTTCTTAGGGCTAACAAATAAGGGGACTGTCTCTCTACTTCCCGCAGGAAGGAATGGACTCCGTGTCTGTGAAAATCAGAACTACTCACTCATCAGGAGATAGTGCCAATGATAAGTGGCTTGGAACACATATCTAAGTGAACCGTAACTAACACATCAAACACTACCCCGAGACAAGCAGCACCCTGTGATCACCTCAGGATTAAGGTTGATCCATACATGATCTGTTAGGAAATCACTAGTTTAACGCAGCGGAATTTAAAATTTGATTTCCTTTTCTAGATCGTTCTTCGTTTAATGCAATAAACACGTTAAGTAGTTTGACGGTTATACCTTAGATGATCTATAAGATCGTCGCTTTGACCGCCAACGGAGAGTTTCAATGCGCAAGCCGTCCACGCGTCCGGCCTCTATCGCTAATCCACACGAACCCCTTGCCGGAATCCTCCTTGATTGCTATCGTAAAAATTTCCGTCGCTAGACCGGACCTTTTCTTCCCTCACTAACTCACTATGGAAGGCTCTCTATTTTACACAAGAATTATGAACTCTTGCAATTGTGATGTACAAAAGAGCTTGACACCCACCTCCTATATATAGTGGTTGGGGCGCCCGATATAGTGTGGAGGAGAAGAAAACATTTTTCCAATAAAATAAGGAAAATCAACTAGATTGATTTATCTCTTTAATTATAATTTATTTTGCCAATATCTTATATTGATTATAATTATCCTATTACCATAAATCAATTAATATCTTATATTAATATTATGATAATCTTATTAATTAAAGTGCACAATCCAAGTGTATCTCATACACTTAAATGTGGCGCCCCATATGCCAATAAGTTGGCTTCCGGAATATTCTTTAATTAATCTAATTTATATATAATTAATATCTTGTATTTTATTTATTCATAATAAATAAATACCACCATATTAATTTACCACTATAACCTTTATAGTCTAGAGATAAACTTTCCTTATTTTGTTATCAACTATAACCGCATTTTAATCCGACTCGATGTTTATATGTGTGTAACCTGATAGGCTTCCGAATATGTTGGCCGTAGACACAAAGTGCAATTTACTAAAATGCCTTTCATACCTAACGATCACGGATAGCGTCTAGCAACACACCGTGACTTCCAATTATCGGAAGAGTCAAAAGCAATGACTACTACCTTTCATGTGAAGTCGCTACCGTGTAACTTACAATCCTATCGCTATAATAATATCCATACGATCGTATCTCGAGTGTCAATACATTAACGATCGTATCTTATAATCTGATATCATGCTCTCTCGAATAACACATTTACTCCCACTTTGCAAAGATTCTCGAGAGCTGACATTCCTTATAAGAAGGCCATTTCGGATATTCGATCCCAATCATAGGATACGTGATTCCCGGACGACCAATCATGTATACTCCGCGATGCTTCAATATCATACCCAATCACTACCGCATGATCGCCCGTGGTTAGGAGAAATCTCAATAGTGTCAAAGCATGACAATCCACACCGTGATGCCATGAAGACTCCGGTCAAAGGATAATTACACAACCGCCACATAGTGTGACACTTAATGTAAGTGGGTCGCCTAACGTCACGCATTCTCTAATACATGTCCAAGTACAGTCCAAGTGTCTCTACACTTCGATAGACGAGATCTATCCCTACCTTCTAAAAGATAGAAGACATCCAATACGTCTTAGTCCGATTATACTATCAATGTCCCATTTGATAATACATAAGACTAGAGACATTTAAGTACCAACCTTGTTATAATGATTAGAGATCTCATCAACCATAATCACTATCGTGGTTTCTCTATCATGATTGATACTAGGGGCGTTACTATATATACACAACAAATAATATGAAGATAAACAATATATAATAACATAAGTGTTTTTATTAATCATAATAAAGTTATTACATGAACTAAATAGACTGTAAACGACCCGACCCGATCGGATCCGGTCCAACCCGATTGGGTTTAGGTCACCTTTCCAACAATCTCCCACTTGGCCTAAAGCCAATCACCCATATGCCTAAGCCCGTGCAAGTGAACATGTTTCTCATGCTTAGCTTGAGACAATGCCTTGGTTAACGGATCAGCTATGTTATCATCCGTGTGGACTTTCTCTATCTTTACATCTCCTCTATCTACTATCGCTCTAATCAAGTGATAGCGCCAGTAGCACATGTTTGGACTTCATGAGACCTTGGTTCCTTTGATCGAGATATCGCTCCATTATTATCACAAAGATGCAGAGCACTTGGACCTTCATGGAGGAACCACACCAAGTTCGATGAATGAACTTCTTCATCCAAATCTGCTTCCTTTGCCGCCTCCGAGGCTGCGCTATGTATTCGGCTTCCGTTGTAGTCCGGGCAGAGTCTCCTGCTTGAACTCTTCCACTCACCGCCTCCGCCGTTAAGCGTGAAAACAAATCCAGTTGTGACTTAAAGTCATCCTTGTCGGGCTTTGAAACGGCATCCGTGTAACCTCGTAATACTAAATCACCATTCCGAAAACACAGGAACATATCCTAGTATGTCTCAAGTACTTGAGGATATTCTGATGACCTATCCAAAGGACCATCACCTGGATTGGACCGATACCTACTAGTCATACTAAGAGGTACGAGACATCCGGTCTTGTGCATAACATGGCATATATGATAGACCCGATTGCCGAAGCATAAGGGACTTTACTCATTTGTGCCCTTTCCTCCTCTCGTCTTAGGACTCATTCCCTTCGACAGTAGACCCCATGCGACATGGGCGAGAATCCTTTCTTGGACCGCTCCATACTAAATCTCTTCAACATCTTGTCTATATAGGTGGATTAAGTGCATGACCAAGCAACCTTTTAGATCTATCTCTATAGATCTTTATTCCTAGAATATAGGTCGCCTCACCCAAGTCCTTCATTGAGAAGTTCTTGGATAACCAAGCTTTGATTGATTGTAACATAGGCACATCATTCCCCATGAGAGCAATATGTCATCTACATAAAGCACTAAGAACACAATGGCACTCCCACTAACCTTCTTGTAAACACAGGGCTCATCTTCGTTCTTGATGAAATCAAACTGCTTGATTATCTCATCAAAGCGAAGATTCCAACTCGAGAAGCTTGCTTTAATCCATAAATGGATCTTTGCAGCTTTACACACCATCCTGGCGTCATTGGTTGTGAAACCTCAGTCGTGTCATATACACTTCCTCATTGTGTTCCCGTTAAGGAAAGCCGCTTTCACATCCATCCGCCAGATTTTGTAATCATGGTATGTCGCAATAGCAAGCAAAATTCTAATGGATTTTAACATGGCAACAAAGCGAAAGGTTTCGTCATAGTCAACTCCTTGTCTTTGCTTATAACCTTTTGCCACTAGCCTAGCCTTGTAGGTAGTCACGTTATCGTCCATGTCGGTCTTTCTCTTAAAGACCCATTTACACCCTATGGGAACTATTCCCTCGGTGGATCAACTAAGTTCCAAACTTGGTTGTTTTTAATGGATTCCATTTCAGAATTCATGGCTTCCAGTCATTTCTCTTTGTCATTCCTTAATAGCACTTCCTCATAAGTTCTAGGGTCCTCATCTTCCATGAGATACACGTCAGTATACCTTTCAGGTTCACGGCGTTCCCTGGTGGATCTGCGAGGTGCTAGTGTATCCACGGTAGAGGCTGGTGTCACATCTGCGTGTGGCAAGTCCTCTACTTCCATCAACTGACTGTTATCCGTAAGTGGTTCTCGAATTTCTTCAAGATCAATTTTACTCCCACCGACCACCTATCCGTAATAAACTCTTTCTCTCGAAAGTGGCCAGTCCTGGCTACAAACACCTTTTGTTCCTCAGGATGGTAAAATTGGTATCCTCTAGTTTCTCTAGGATATCCCACAAACAGACATTTGTCGGATCTGGCCTCTAATTTGTCAGGGATCATCCACTTCACATAAGTTGGACAACCCCAAGGTTTAAGATATGCGATTTGGTTTCTTCTGGCCCATACCTCGTATGGTGTAGAATCGACTGCCTTTGATGGAACTCGGTTCGATGTATAGGATGCGGTTTCTAGAGCATACCCCAAAACGATTTTGGAAGAAGCTGCATAGCTCATCATGGATCGTACCATGTCTAACAAGGTGCGGTTCCTCATTTCAGACACGCCATTCATTTGTGGCGTCCCGGGAGGGGTCCATTCAGGTAGAATCCCATTCTCCTTCAGATAGTCTTGAAACTCTCCATCCAGGTATTCCCCACCTCGATCGGATCGAAGTGTTTTGATTTCTTTACCTAGTTGTTTCTCTACTTCACTTCTGAATTCCTTGAACCTTTCGAAGGCTTCAGATTTATACTTCATTAAGTATATATAACCATAGCGAGAATGGTCATCAGTGAAAGTGATAAAATAAGAGTATCCTCCTTTGGCTTGAATTGACATTGGGCCACATACATCAGTATGTATGAGCTCAAGCAATTCATTGGATATTATCCCTTTGCCATTAAATGGTGACTTTGTCATCTTGCCAAGTAAACAAGCTTCGCATGTATCAAACGATTCATAATCGAATTGATCCAACATTCCATCTTTATGGAGTTTGGCAATGCGATTCTTATTTATATGGCCAAGTCTACAATGCCATAAGTAGGATTCATTCAAGTCATTTGTTTTGGCTTTCTTGTTATTTATATTAAGTACGTCAACATTCATATCTAATATGTAGAGACCATTGCTAAGTATGCCAAGATTACATAAAAGATTCCATCACGTGAAAAAGAACAACATTTATTCTCAAACGTGAATGAAAAACCATCAACATCTAATGCAGAAATGGAAATAATACTCTTCGTAAGAGCAGGAACAAAATAACAGTTACTAAGTTCGAGTACTAGCCCACTGGGCAATGAAAGAAAATAAACTCCTACGGCTAGTGCAGCAACACTTGCTCCATTTCCAACGCGTAGGTCCACCTCTCCTTTCTTCAGATCTCTAGCTCTTCTTAGTGCTGCATATTCGTACAAATATGAGAACCACAACCAAGATCTAATACCCAAAGTGGTTAGACTTAGAAGAAGTAATGTTGATCTCAATCAAAAATATACTCGAAGTCGAAGCATCGAATGCTTCTTCTTGGTACTCAAGCCCCTTGCGCTTCTCCTCCAATGTCCGGTCTCACCGCAATGGAAGCAAGCATCCTTGGATTTGTCTTTTGCTATCTTAGGCATTGGCTTAGATGCGACTTCGCTTTCTTGGACTTTTTCTGGCTTTAGCCTTGCCCTTGCTTGAAGTGACCAAAGAACACTTGCTTTCCTTCCCACAAAGGTGCCTCGGCGGGATGTTCAATAACTCCGCAAGGGAGCAATCTATCTTGTTCATGTGATAGTTCATCACAAACTCGTGAGAATGAATCGGTAGAGATTGCACTTAAGTCAATACTCAACTCGCTCCAACTTGTGGCCCACTTTTCCCAAGCCTCTATGTACCCGATCATCTTTAGCACGCGTGTGACCCCACAAAGCGAATCCCGGATGCCATCTTACAACTAAACAGGGGCCTTCGAGACCTCGTACCTCTCGACCCGAGACCGAAAGCATAAAGTTCCTTCAGGTGGACCATGATAGAGTAGGCGCGCCCATAGACTCATGCTGCTTCTGCAGCCCGGTGTCATAAAGCAAGCATGATGCATGTAGCATCGAGATCACTCGAATCAATTGCTTGTTGTACTTCTCGACAACATCTGCGGCCGAACCTCGGGCTTTTCCGGTAGGGCCTCGCCCAAGACATAGCCAATCTTCTCGTGCCTCAAAACGATTTTGAGGTTTCTTTCCTAATCGAGAAAATTAGTTTCACAAGCTTGTTTTCGATGATAAAACGAAGGTTCAATTTGTTTGACATTTACTACAACAATAAATAAAGATAGAATAAGTAAAAGCTCATGTATAAAAACCCTAAATTTGCACTTAAAATTTTATAAGGTTTTACTCCCACTAGCCAACTATTCCCAATTGGCTTTCAAGAATTTAAGTAATTCTTTAGTGGATGGAATCCTATCTAGTTGACTCGATCCCCGACGTGGGCCGATCGACCGGGTCAATTTCGAAGGTGGGTACTAATTACCGATCGAATCTTATTCGATTTCCATTGGTTGACTAGTCAACTCTCTTGATTCACATCTCTACATGTGATAGCCACCCTTGTCTCTAAAATCGACGGTCCCGACGTGGGCCAATCACCGCAAGATTCTTAGTCGAGTCGTAACCCAAATATTCATGAGATCTCATAACGATCATAGCTCGATAATGACGATATACCTGTGGTAGGTCAACTCCCCATACGGGCCGATCAGTTGGATCCGAACAAAGGCTCTTCACCGTCATTATAATATTGGGAGACATTTTGGCTCGATTTTTGGCGTGGGAATAATTTTAAATTAATTCACTTAATTAATTTGGTTTAATTGTGGTCTCATCTACTATGTGCATATTACTACGATATCATATAAAGTAAAACATACACAACATTCCGCGCATAAAATAACCGATATGATCATGGACTTTTCCTAGGTGTGGTTTCGAATACAAACTGACGAAACCGCGGGTCACAAACTAAGGGTATCTGCAACCGCCAATAGGATCTTTATTGTTTGTGCGCCAATAGGTTATTTCTCCTTGGTCTTCAACTTCTTGCTCCATTCTTGTTACATAATAAATAATTACACCCGCCGCTTTACGGGGGAGCTAACGGAAATGTGATAATTGCAAAAGTAAACTAGGTCACGTTCTTCATAACGGCCTGTGACAATTTTTCAAAACCAACATAAAGAAAATATTCCCATCTATCCTATTTGGCGAGTCCATGATCAATCGGGTCCATATAATCACATTATATCTACACATCTAATCCATACAATTTTATCTTATGAAAAGATTAAATTCTAACTTTAACTACTCATGCGTCTTTATTTTATCACGTCAAATAATTAAATAACTTTTAATTAATTATATGACTTAATCGAAAATCAAATTAACATTTAATTTTAAATCGATTTTAATTTCAATTAAATTTGAACTATTCAAAATAAAATTAAAATTATAAAGTCTCCTATTTGTTTCCTTTCCAAAACTAAGTTTAGCTTAGGTTCAGCCACTTTCCAAAATCAAAATTTTGGAGGCGGCTGCAAGCCTTTACAAATCAAATATTTGAAAAGTGGCTTGCGCTTATTCCAAATCAAATATTTGGAAAGGCCAAATTATTTTTGTTCAGCTCGCCACTTTCCAAAATCAAAATTTTGGAAGTGGCTGAGCTTGTAGCCTTTACAAATCAAATATTTGAAAGGCCTGGGTCTATTCCAAATCAAATATTTGGAAAGGCCAAATAATTTTGGTTTAGCCAGTGACTTCCAAAATCAAAATTTTGGAAGTGGCTTGAGCTAAGCCTTTTTCAAATCAAATATTTGAAAGGGCTTAGCCTATTCCAAATCAAAATTTGGAAGGCCAACATGCCATATGGTTTCCCAATGGTCCAAACTATTAGAACCATTGGTTGGCCATATGATGTGCAATTAAACAAACGAGATATCTATGCACAATAAAATATCACAAAACGAAAAGGGTTGATCTCCCCATTGGAAGAAGACAGTCGACGGACGGCAGCCCCAGGGCCACCGCCGCCGCCGAGGAAGGGGGGCGCCGCCAGTCGGCCGACCCCCCATAAACCCTAGTTTTTTTGTTTTGTTTTTTTTTTGTTTTAACGTTTCGTGATTTAAATCTTGCATCTATCGATTAAATACTACGCAATTAAATTATGCTTATTGCTTAAGCTCGAAGTCTGGCTCCGATACCACTGTTAGGAAATCACTAGTTTAACGCAGTGGAATTTAAAATTTGATTTCCTTTTCTAGATCGTTCTTCGTTTAATGCAATAAACACGTTAAGTAGTTTGACGGTTATACCTTAGATGATCTATAAGATCGTCGCTTTGACCGCCAACGGAGAGTAGTTCAATGCGCAAGCCGTCCACGTGTCCGGCCTCTATCGCTAATCCACACGAACCCCTTGCCGGAATCCTCCTTGGATTGCTATCAGAAAAACTCCGGCTGCTAGACCGGACCTTTTCTTCCCTCACTAACTCACTATGTAAGGCTCTCTATTTTACACAAGAATTATGAACTCTTGCAATTGTGATGTACAAAAGAGCTTGACACCCACCTCCTATATATAGTGGTTGGGGCGCCCCATATGGTGTGGAGGAGAAGAAAACATTTTTCCAATAAAATAAGGAAAATCAACTAGATTGATTTATCTCTTTAATTATAATTTATTTTGCCAATATCTTATATTGATTATAATTATCTTATTACCATAAATCTATTTTCCAAAATCAATTAATATCTTATATTAATATTATGGTAATCTTATTAATTAAAGTGCACAATCCAAGTGTATCTCATACACTTAAATGTATGCGCCCCATATGCCAATAAGTTGGCTTCCGAATATTCTTTAATTAATCTAATTTATATATAATTAATATCTTGTATTTTATTTATTCATAATAAATAAATACCACCATATTAATTTACCACTATAACCTTTATAGTCTAAAGATAAACTTTCCTTATTTGGTTATCAACTATAACCGCATTTTAATCCGACTCGATGTTCATATGTGTGTCACCCGATAGGCTTCCGAATATGTTGGCCGTAGACACAAAGTGCAATTTACTAAAATGCCCTTCATACCTAACGATCACGGGATAGCGTCTAGCAACACACCGTGACCCCCAATTATCGGAAGAGTCAAAAGCAATGACTACTACCTTTCATGTGAAGCAGTTACCGTGTAACTTACAATCCTATCGCTATAATAATATCCATACGATCGTATCTCGAGTGTCAATACATTAACGATCGTATCTTATAATCTAGATATCATGCTCTCTCGGAATAACACATTTACTCCCACTTTGCAAAGATTCTCGAGAGCTAGACATTCCTTATAAGAAGGCCATTTCGGATATTCGATCCCAATCATTGGATACGTGATTCCTGGACGACCAATCATGTATACTCCGCATGCTTCAATATCATACCCAATCACTACCGCATGATCGCTCCGTGGTTAGGAGAAATCTCAATAGTTTCAAAGCATGACAATCCACACCGTGATGCCATGAAGACTCGGTCAAAAGGATAATTACACAACCGCCACATAGTGTGACACTTAATGTAAGTGGGTCACCTAACGACGCATTCTTTAATACACGCCCACGCATACCCAAGTGTCTCTACACTTCGATAGACGAGATCTATCCCTACCTTCTAAAAGATAGAAGACATCCAATACGTATAGTCTCGATTATGCTATCAATGTCCCATTTGATAATACATAAGACTAGTAGACATTTAAGTACCAACCTTGTTATAATGATTAGAGATCTCATCAACCATAATCACTATCATGGTTTCTCTATCACAGATTGATACTAGGGGACGTTACTATATATACACAACAAATAATATGAAGATAAACAATATATAATAACATAAGTGCTTTTATTAATCATAATAAAGTTATTACATGAACTAAATAGATCAGAACGACCCGACCCGGTCGGATCCGGTCCAACCCGATTGGGTTTAGGTCACCTTTCCAACATGATCATCTAATGATTTAATAAGATTTATCGATTACGGAATTATATCGAGAAATACAGATTAAATCGGTCCATCATATATGAATGCCATCATATATAAATGCCCCAATGAAAATTTCCTCTACCGACAATCCGGATAAGACTATCACACCCTAAGGTGTTCTCAGGCGCATTATTGGTGTTTTAATCAAGAGACCCTAAACTCGATTAAGTTCACCAAGCGGTTACATATTGATATACTTAGGGTTTGCAGCAGTTGTATTACTTTACAAGCACAAAGCAAGTAATAAGGTGAGATAAATTCTATCATCCATTATTAAAAACAATTACACAAATTGTCTTTCGGGAACTACACCTAACACTGCTCATGTTCCAATGGTTGAATATCTCTTTGTAGTTCTCAAACTCTTTTGAGATCTCAATTTACTCCCACTGTTTCTTTTGGAAGAAATACTTCCTCTAGAAGACAGCATATTTGGAGACAAACACCTTTTGCTCCGCATGAAAGTAAATAATATCTAGATTACTTGCTAAGATATCCCACAAAGTTGCATATGTCATACTAGGCTCCAAGCCTTTCAGACACTGCCTGATTGCTAGAAGCACGACAACCCTAAATCATCAGTTAAAATGGATTTTGATGTCATCATCTTCCATATCTGATATGGAATTCATTCAACCTTTATTCTTTAGAACTCGGTTGAGTATACGTATTTTATAAAAGCACTATCCCAAAACAGGTAAGGGATACTTCGCATGGCTTACGTCACACCTTTATCGCATAGAGTGTTGTTTCCATTGTAGAAACACAATCCAATTGCGTGTCCCAAAATGATATCCTTCAAGGGAGAATCTTATTCCTTTTTCATACAACTTTTGAAACACCTTTCAGGTATTAATTGCTTCAATCCAATTGAAGATAATTCCTAAGTAGCTCATCAATCTCATATTCGCACTAGCTCGAACTTTTCGGATTTTCGAATTGTTGTACTTTACTAAGTACATTCAACTATTTCTAAAAATAGTCATAGAGATTAATAAGCAATTATTTGTGGCATTAATTGTCATAAGCCAACAAACATCGGTATGTTTAGGCTCTAGACAATTTTTCTAGAATCTATAACCTTTTATAAAATGGTATTTCAGTTATCTTTAGATAAGATACGTATTACCCATATGATTCATAATCACATGGTTCATACATCATCAGAATGACATTTGATTATACATTTCTCTTCCAGAGAGTCGACATCTAGAACAATTAACCACAAATATCAAGGATAATAGCCATTCATACATTTGGTTGAGATTTTTTCACCTATATCGACTATATAGTGACTTCAATCTAGTATGTTAGATTTCGTGACCGTTCAACTTTATCGGAATAACATTTATTCCTTCCAATTGAAGATGTCTATTAAATCCTAATAAACAACTGAGCTCGTGTTCTTCATAAGAATCGTAACAAAATAACATATATTTAGTTCCTTTATCATTTTACTAGACTCGGAATACAAAACCGAACATGTTGCAACATTTTCTTCACTTTCATATCTTAGTGTATTCCGTATTTAATCATTCTAATTTAATCATACTCATAATATATCATATATCTAAGAGTTGACTTGAACTTAGATGGATTTATCTCAAAACACTTGCCTAGAATAGAGACTTCGATAAGATCTCTTATTTTTAAGCACATGCCCTAACTTTCCTTTTAATCCTTTATGTACTGGTCAATATTTCTTACTTCAATCTTCACAAGACTTAAGAAAAATCACAAGAGCTATGTCTTCAATTTCCTTTCTTAAAAGAAAATCCAAAGTTCATTAAATAGTTTATTTAACATTTTGAATCATATTCAAAACATGAACCATTTAATTAATCTTCAAGAAATGATTTAAAGAAATAGGTCGATACTTAAATCTTACAATTTTGAAAACAATATTTCCAAAATTCGATGAGGTCATTCTTATCCATCATTTGAATTAATTGTCATCGTATGACAGAATGATCATATTGGTGTTAGGAAATCTACGCGGGAACGCAGCGGAATTCAAAATTTTGATTTCCTTTTACCCAAGATCGACTTCGTTTAAACAATAAACAAACAAGTAGTAGACGGTGGTTACCTTGGTTGATATAAAAGATCGACGCTTTGACCGTCTAAGGTGAGTAGTTCTGCATAGAGCCGCCCAAGTGTTCGGCCTCTACCGCTAGTCCACACGAACAGCCCGCCGGAATCCCATCATGGATTGCTATTGGAAAACTCCGGTTGCTAGACCAACCTTTTTCCCCTCTCTCCAACTCTCTATAGGATGCTCTATATTTTACACAAGAACTATGAGCTCTTGCAATTGTGATGAACAAAAGAGTTTGACACCCACCTCTTATTTATAGTAGAAGTGGTGCCCCTGACTAGAGTAGAAAGGAAGAAAACATTTTCCCAATAAAATAAGGAAAATATAATTGATTCATTTATCTCATTTATTATAATATCTTATATTAAATAAATCTAGGATATTGTCAATATCTTATATTGAATATTTCCAAGATATTGTCAATATCTTATATTGACAATATTTATCTTTTATTATATTACCATAAATTAATTTACACATGTGTATATATCACATATATATTACACAAATAAATCTATATATTATATATCTACACACATAGTTGGCGCATGCAAATCTCCAATTTGCATTGATGAGCCACATGCATGTTTTATCTATATATATATATGTATATATTAATATCTAATATTAATATTTGGTAATACCATTAATTAAATTGTACAATCCAAGTGTATCTTATACACTAATAAGTTGCGCCACCTTTAGCCATAAATTGGCTTCCGGAATATTATTTAATTAATATAATACTATTAATATCTTGTATTTAATTTATTCATAATAAATAAATACCACCATATTAATTTACCACTATAACCTTTATAGTACGAGATAATTTCTTTCCTTATTTGGTCATCAACTATAACCACATTTTAATCCGGCTAGATGTTCTTATGTGTGTGACCCGATAGGCTTCGAATATGTTGGCCGTAGACACAAAGTGCAAATTACTTAAAATGTCCTTCATACTCTAACGATCACGGGATAGCGTCTAGCAACACACCGTGACCCCCCAATCATCGGAAGAGTCAAATGCAATGACTACTACCTTTCATGTGAAACAGCTATCGTGTAACTTACAATCCTATCATCGTAATAATATCCATACGGTCGTGACGTCCGAGTGTCAAACATTAACGACCGTATCTTATAATCTGGATATCAAGCTCTCTCAAGTAACTCGCTTTACTCCCACTTTGCAAAGATTCACGAGAGTAAGACATTCCTTATAAGAAGGCCATTTCGATATTCGATCCCAATCATAGATACGCGATTCCCGGACGACCAATCATGTATACTCCGCGATGCTTCTATATCATACCCAATCACTACCGCATGATCACCCCGTGGCTAGGGGAAACCTCAATAGTGTCAAAGCATGACAATCCACACCGTGATGCCATGAAGACTCCGGTCTTAAGGATAATTACACAACCGTTACATAGTGTGACACTTATCCGTGTAAGTGGGTCAGTCTAACGTACGCATTCTCTAATACACGTTCACGTATAGTCCAAGTGTCTCTACACTTCGATAGACGAGATCTATCCCTGCCTTAAAGGACAGAAGACGTCTAATACGTGCTAGTCTGTTTATACTATCAATGCCCTGTTTAATAGTACATCAGCCTAGAGACATTTAAGTATCAAACTTATTAAAGTGATTAGAGATCTTATCAACCATAATCGCCTATCATGGTTTCTCTATCACAGTTTAATACTAAGGACGTTATCATATAACAATTCATAATTGGTTCTTTAAAAGAACATATATATGACAACAGAAAAGCCATTTAATCTATGTACAAACATAAAGAAATAGTAGACGGTATCCGACCCGGTCGGATCCGGTCCAACCCGATTGGGTTTAGGACACTATTTCAACAATTGGATCGTATCCAATATATGATTAATTCGTTGAAACTTATTTCAAGTGATTTAATCATATCATGAGCTTCCATTTCATTAATAATTAAAGTCTTGGAGCACTCCATCAAATATGTAGTCTCATTGTCTCTAACTACTATAATGAGGTTGCTTGTGTCATTGCTTAATTTAAAAGGAATAAAATTACTTAACCATACTTGAAACATTTCTCAAAATGTAACAGTCATAATTTAGTTTTAACAATCGAGAATAAAATATAGAAATAAATGTTCGCTAAAAACTACAACATAAAATGATAAAGATAAAAAAAAGTTTTGTTATTTATACATGCAAAATCAAAATGGTCTTTTGATTTATGATTTTGCTCCCACTAGTCAACTACTCCCAATTGACTTTCAATTTTTTTTAAAATATTCTTTAGTGGCCAAGATCTCATCTGGTTACCCCGATTCCCGACGAGGGCCGATCAACCGGAATAATTTGAAGAGTAGGTAACCCTTTACCAATCACATCTCTATGTGACTCTTGGTGGTTGAGTAGTCAACTCTTTGACACTGCACATCTCTATGTGGTAGTCAACCCTTTGTCTCTAGAATAAGATGGTCCTGACGAGGACCAATCACCGCAATACTCTAGTCAAGTCATTACCCAATATTCGTGAGATCTCATACGATCATATCTCAATAATAACGATATACCCAAGGTAGGTCAACTCCCGACGAGGGCCGATCAGTTGGATCCGAACAAGGGCTCATCACCGTCATTATAATATTGGGAGACAATATTTCGACTTGATTTTTGTTGTGGAAGTGTATATGTAAATTAATTCACTTAATTATTTTTAATTACGGTCTCATCAAATATATCTATCTCTATAGACATACATCATACACATTCATCTAGATCGTGCCTAGTCATGCATCTATCGTTGTTGGTCCCTTGAAAAGGATTTGGTTAAGTTTAGGGAGGGGGGGGGGGGGAATAAACTTAACACTTAAAACTTTTAGAGTTAACAAACTCAAAGAACTTCAAAGAAATTTTACTTCATGAGTCCACTGAGCTTCAGAGTCTGTGACTATTGAACTTGGCTGAATTTGTGCAAATGGAATTATATCAAAAATTAAGCCTTATTACTTGTTGTAAAATATGATACTAAGTATTGATAATCAATGATGTGTATGTGTGTGATTTCGATTGCTAGATTCATGAGGTTGATGTGTGCAACAAACTAAGTGCGTAATGTAAGTGCGAGAAGTAAGTAGGCGAGATTTTATAGTGATTCCACGTGGTGTAATCCTGTCACCACTCTCTTCTCCTCTGTGATGTTGGAGGTAATTCACTAGAGATGTTTGATGTAGCTGTTACAAATATCCCTAAGTTGGTTGTCCTTCACCAATAACTATGGCTTCACAAACTGAGTACTTGGAACATGTAGGATTGCTGCTCCAAAGTCTTCCACTGGTCCTTGAAGGGTAGAATTGCCTTTTCACCAGCTCCACCACAAACAACAGTCTTTCATACCCCAAAGATGCTTCACTGTCTTCAGTAGATTCTTGTAAAAGAAAGAATGAATCAAGTAAATGATTCAATTGCAGCAGCCTTGATCGAGGATGATATGATCGCCAGCTTGCGCCTTGAAGTGTGTAGACTTGATGTAGCTTGAATGCTGATTACACTTGAAGATTTTCTCTGGATCGAGAGCTTTAAGCTCAAGAAGTTCAAGAGGTGCTTTTCTTGATAAGAAAATGCAGCTCTGAATTATCTCTTGTTTTTCCTCAATTTTCATCCACTTTTTCTGAGTCAGGAGTCCTCAGCCTTCAGTCATCAGCAGGTTCAAGACTAGTCTATTGACCTAGCTACCCTACTGATATAGACCAATCAACATGTAAACCAAATTGACCATTACAAAGGTTTGTTTGATCAAACCTATACAAAGATCAAACTCTAATAAACCTATACATTTGTTCTAGACATCTTTTTGCCTTTGCACTATAACAGCTAGTCTGCACTCATCACTAAAACTCAGAAATAAGTCCAACAATCGTATCATATAAAATAAATACAAGCACAAAATAAATAACTACGTAAAGTAACCGGTATGATCATGGATTTTTCCTAGGTGCGGTTTCGAATACAAATTGACGAAACCGCGGGTCACAATCTAAGGGTAGCTGCAACCGCCAAAAGGATCTTTAATGCGTCATCTCATATGAGATCTTTATTTGTCTTTCTTTTGTCTCCGTCTTCTGCTCAATTCTTGTTACATAAAATTCTATCTAATAAAATAAATACACCTGCCGCACATGGGGGAAGCTAACGAGAATGAGATAATGCAGAAAATAAACTAGGTCACGTTCTTCATAATGGTCTAGGACAATTTTTAAACCAACAGAAATATAAATCACACACATCTATCATATTGGTCAAGTCCATGATCAATCGGGGTCCCTATAATCATATTATATCTTATATATCTAATCCATACAATAACAACTTATGAAAAAGATAAATACTAAAATTACAAACTTGCGTCTTTAATTAATCGATTAAGGTTTAATCAATTAAATAATTTTATCCAATCAATTAACTAATTAATATTTAATTAATTAATGATTTTAATCGAAATAAAATTAACGATTAATTTCAAAATGATTTCTATTTCAATTTTAATCAATTAGACTAATCCAAAATAAATCAAAATTAAAATTAGGTCTCTTTTGTTTCTTTCCTTTTAATTCCTAATAAAAAATGATGTATTTGGTTTCCAAAATCAAAAGGCATCTTCCTAGGCCTTCTCCAAAATCAAAATTTTGAAAACGGTCTAGGCCTTTTCAAAACCAAATTTGGAATGACCTAGGTTGATCTTAGGTCCACAATTGTGGACCATAGGTCAAACCATTTAACTCAACAAATTGAGTAGTAGTACTTTTCATGCCATGTGGCATCCCAATGGTACAAACTATTTGTACCATCAATTGGTCCACATGACATCAACTAAACAATAAGAGATATCAATGTACTATATAGACTCACAAAATAACAAAAGGAAAACCGGGGACCACCACGCAAGGCCGGCCGACGCCGGCATCCCTAATACACCGCCGCCGCCGCAGCATGGCGGGGAGCCACCGCTTCGGCTGAGCTCCCCAAAAAGTCGACGCCCCTTTTTTTTTTCCATGAATCTAAATCATGCATCTATTATTTTAATTACTATGCAAATTAACTATTACTTATTGCTTAAGCTCGAAGCTCGCTCTGATACCACTGTTAGGAAATATACACTGAAACGCAGCAGAATTCAAAATTTATTTCCATTTAACCAGGATCGACTTCGTTTAAGCAACAAGCATAAAAGAAGTAGACAAGAGAATACCTTGGTTGATCCAATTGGATCGACGCTTTGTCTACGGTTGTAGTAATTGCACGAAGCCGCCCAAGCGTTCGGCCTCTACCGGTGATCCACACGAACATTCCGCCGGAATCCCTTCATGGATTGCTACCAGAAAAATTCGGTTGTTAGACCAACCTTTTCTCTCTCTCAAAATCTCTCTAAGAAGCTCTCTTATTTTTCACAAGAACTATCTGTCTCTTATTGGAATTGTGATGTACTAAAGAGCTAGTCAATCCCTCTTTTATATAGAGATGTGGCGCCCCAATGTCTCCTAATTTGATTGGGAGAAGCTTCGTAGTAGATTGGGAGAAAGAAAATATTTTCCTAATAAAATATGAAAAATATCTTTGATTGAATTATCTTATTTAATTTAATATCTTATAATAAATATTTCCAAGATATTGTCAATATCTAATATTGATTATCTTTATCTTATTACCATAAATCTATTTTCCATAAATCAATTAATATCTAATATTAATATATGGTAATCTCATTAATTAAATTGCACAATCCAAGTGTATCTTATACATTTTAAAATCTGCGCCCCTTGCGCCAACAAATTGGCATCCGGAATATTCTTAATTAATATAATACTATGATTAATTAATTTGCAAAATACATGTGTATCAATATACACAAATATATTTTGACATACATATACATTATACGTATATTTAATTAATCAACATAATTAATATCTTCTATTTAATTTATTCATAATAAATAAATACCACCATATTAATTTATCACTATAACACTTTATAGTCAAGATAATACTTTCTTTATTTGGTTATCGTTATAACCGCATTTTAATATGGTTAGATGTTCTTATGTGTGTGACCCGATAGGTTTCCGAATATGTTGGCCGTAAGCACAAAGTGCAAATTACGAAAATGCTCATCATACCTAATGATCATGGATGGCGTCTAGCAACACGTCCACGACCCCCAATCATCGGAAGAGTCAAATGCAATGACTACTACCTTTCATGTGAAACGGTTACCGTGTAAATAGTATTTTATCGCTGTTACAATATCCATACGGTCATACGTCGAGTGTCAAACATCAAAGACCGTATCTTATAATCTAGATATCATACTCTCTCGAAATAACATATTACTTCCGCTTTGCAAAGACTTTAGAGAATAAGACATTCCTTATAAGAAGGCCCTTTTGGATATTTACTCTTAATAATAGGATACGCGATTTTCGGACGAGCGACATTAATCCTACGCATTCTTCAGTATCACACCCAATCACTACCGCATGATCGCCCCATGGCTAGGGGAAACCTCAATAGTGTCAAAGCATGACAATCCACACCGTGATGTCATGAAGACTCTGGTCATAGGAAAATACACAACCGCCACATAGTGCGACACTTAATAAAGTAAGTGGGTCAGTCTAACGTACGCATTATCTAATACACGCCCACGCATGTACCCAAGTGTCTCAACACTTTGATAGTATTTAGATCTATCCCTACCTTCAATAAGATAAGACATCCAATACGCTAGTAGTCCGATCATACTATTAATGCCATGTTTAATAGCACATACGACTAGAGAGACATTTAAGTATCAAACCTTTGAAAGTGAGTCGAGATCTCATCAACCATAATCACTATCATGGTTTCTCTCTCACAGCTTGACACTAGGGACGTTATCATATATACAATCACAAATTGGTTCATATAGATAAACAGAATATATAATAACATTAAAGTCATTTATCATATGTATAAACATAAAGAAATAGTAGAAATTATCCGATCCGGTGAGATCCGGTCCAACCCGATTGGGTTTAGGACACTATTTCAACAATAAGATCTACATACAACACACAAAAAAACTACGAGAGGAAGGAAAATGACAGCCTGTACCGGCGCCATTCGGCGGCCGGTGCCGGAAAGAGGACGATTTCTAAGGCGGAGAAAGTTGATGGTTTAGAGAGAAGGTTGATTAAAGATTTTTTTTAGAGAGAGCATGTCTCGTTCTATGCATGTTGTCAGAAAATGATCGAGTATGTTTAGTAGTACCAAATATATATATATATATATATATATATATATATATTTTTTTTTTTTTTTTTTTGGTTGTTGTTATAAGCTATACTGCATGCTTTTTTGATCCGTGTTGAAGTTTGTACTGGTTTGGTCGTCAGAGATGTGGTTAGGGGGGCTGTTTAAGGTCTTTGTTCGATTTGAATCATATAAGAGATGAAGCGGTTTTGACTCTTTTGAGTAGCTGTTTGGTTGCGATGAATAATATTTTGAGGGTTGGAAATGTTGAGGGCAACCAGCGGCCCAAAGACAATGAGTATGATATGATGATTAACGATTTTGATCAGGGATGAGATATATTACTTGTCGGCGATTTCTAGTGAAACTGTAATTGAAGCTGAAGAGATGGTGTTGATGTATCGTCCTCGGCTGTGGGGTGGGGGGTGGGGTTGTGTTCAATAGCTGTCAAAAGAAGATGAAGTTGATCTAGAAGCCTGGACTGAGTATGATGATGAGACGTCAGAAGAAGATGAAGCTGATCTGGAAGCCTCGGCTGGGGTGATGACGAGACGTCGGAAGTTGAAGCTGATCTGGAAGCCTGGGTTCCCCTTTAATTAATGAGGCCATTTGAAGTCTGGGACAATTAGTAAGACCGGTTGTTTTCAGTTTCTATTACGGAATTATGTTATTTGTAATTGTTATTGTCCAATAGGGATATATTTAACATAAGGTATACTGGAATTTGATAGGATGGGTAGGCATTCTATGTAAGTATATATATTGTACTTGATGATGATTTTTTTCCATATAGAAGTTCTTGTCTTTCATTCATCATCAGAGTACTATATATATATATATATATATATATATATATATATATATATATATATAAGCTCTAGCCATCCTATCAAATTCCAGTATACTATTATATTATATATTTTCCTATTTTACAATAATAATTACAAATAATATAATTCCGTAATAGTTTCGAATATTTACGTTTCTCAAGGTCCCCTCAAACTTTGAAAATATCTACCTCAATGTCAACTACATCAGCATCTCTACAAAAGGTCAACTACATACGCATACTTACAGATTCTACATCCAAGACAAAGTGTAAAGAATATCTATTTATAGATTCTCTATTAATTTTCTTAACTATTATCGTTAAATTGGTGTGATTTTTATAGTAGTAATTTTTTTTATAATAATGTGATTGGGACTATTATCATTGTATTGGTGTAAATTTTTTTTTTTTAATTGGGACTATTATCATTAAATTGGTGTAATTTAAATAGTAGTATTTTTTTTTTTTTTTTTTCATAAAGATGAGAAAATGAGTAAAAATAAAAGGCAAAGAAGGCATGAGACAAATGTGGGAAAAGAATGAGGTAGGAGAGAGAGCAGACGAGGATCTGGAGATTAATCTAATATTGCAGGAGATATAGCGCAATTACTCAATAATCTGTCATGTACAGATTTATTTAACAGACAATACTGTGGGTCTATTTTAAACGAATCTTAAGTGTTTATATTTGTAAAATACATATTTATCATCATTTACAGATTCTACTGCGAGTGCTCTAAAAGAGTTTCTTCCAATGTGGGGATTTTGCTAGTGCTCCTAAAATATGTGGTTCTTCCAATGTGGGGAGATGGAACTATAGAGTTCAAGTTGTGCATCTTCCAATGTGGGAGATAGGAGTCAAATTTGTGTATCGGCGGCGAGACGGGACCGTGGGAGTTTGGGGGAGATTGAACTGTGGGAGTTTCGGACCACCTTTGAGTGACGCGCCTTCCACGAGCCGTAACTTCAATGGTAAAAGTTCATCAAACCCCATATCAAACATATATATATATATATATATATATATATATATATATATATATATATATATATATATATATATATATATATATATAACCCGACAAAAATGGGTCTAGTTCCGTCTTCCTTATCAGTATCTGGGGACGGTGTTGTATCGAACCAATCTATTAGACATCTCCCACGTCCAATCGTTCTTCCTGGAGATTGTCATCGGTTCCCAACGGTTGATTCTCACGTAGTGGGCCCTAATCTTGTCTTCGACATTAATACCAGTAACTGTACAATACGAGGCTTCGTGTCCGCCCCAGACCTCCGTTATCATTGCCCTCTTCCCAAGAAGGATCAAATTTTCTCCAGGATTCTGGAGCATTCTAAAGCATTCAAAACTGTCCCCCGTGTTATGTCAATTGTCGTAAACAAAACATAAAAACTTTGAATATGAAACACGTATATATCAAGACAATATACCTTATTGAAACGAAACTCCCAAATATGGTCACAAAGATCGTCTCTCGTGATCCGAGTCTAAAATCATAAACAATATTATTATTATTATTATTATTATTATTATTATTATTATTATTATTATTATCAGATTGTCTTTGTGGTGCATACTCTCAGCTGTGAATCCACTACGCCTAACTTTACCTTCATGAGAAGTCCACGATTCAACCCCACTTGGAGTGTGTGGTGTTTATCCTTTCTCTTCCGGAAATTAAAAATATTTACATTGTAATTAGTAAAAAGTACAATATGTTATGATAAATTGTATGAACCGGTAATCCAGGCAGCCTTGCTATACAAGGTACAGTAAACTCTCGATAAATAAATATCCGATAAAGTAATATCCTCATTAAGATAATAATTTCTTCCGATTCCGACTTGGGCATATGTACTAAAGTAATAATTTATTAAATCGACAAGAATAAAAAAGAAATTACTACAAGAAAGTTCTAATAAAATATAAAATAATAAATACATAATTCCAGTGAGAAATTTATATATTAAACTTACATATTTTCGAAATTTCACATTTCACTTCATGATCTGAAAATATGCATCTACAGTAAATTGTTTTTTCTTAGTGACTAAACCAAATTCGATCACATCTGTAACTTTTTGTAGATCATACACAATTTCAGGAACATTTCACTTTATGTTCTACTGTGTACTTATTTATAAAGAATTGAAACCTTTTCATTTTCGATTTCGATAATAATCCAAGAGCATAAATTCTTATAATCTTTCTAGCTTCCCAAGTATTTTAGTTAATATTTGTTTTTTTCATTTTACAAACTAGATGTATAATATTAATTATTTCTTTGTAAAGTAATAAATATTAATTTATCGATAAATGAATAAATTATTCATTTATCGATAAACAAATAAACTCGTTAAAATAATAATTTTGGTCGGTCTCAAAGGCATGCATTTATCGAGAGTTCACTGTATATGCGCCTTTCCGCACCATAGTTCATCACACTATACCAAAATAATAAGAAGAAAAAGTCATTTAATAAAAACAAAACAGAAACTCGGTTTTAAAACGCCCCGAAAAACGATGCTGTTGTGTTCTTGATTATCAGAATGAATCTCCCCAATTACCCTCCCCTCCCCTCCCCTCCCCTCCCCTATATGCACAAAACAAAATATTGGAATTTCTGAAAGTAGCATCTACCACAATTAGATTATAATCCACCTATCCCGTATATAACGTGCACAATAATAAACAAAAACTCCACATTTTTCTGTGAGAGTTGTTCAATTCTTGGCAGTTTTCTTCCGTCGTTTAAAACACAAGACAAAAATATGCCCAAGAACCAAAAGAAAATCCTATCATAAAAAAAAAAAAAAAAAAAAAAAAAGAACCAAAAGAAATTAAGTTTCCAAGATCCGGATGGTTGGATATATATCATGTATGTAGGATTGCACTGCGTTTGGGAATAAAGGTAACAAGCCACACCGGTAACAAAGTTGGTTTTCGGGTGGTAGTTCGTGAACATATGATCGAATTTCGGCATTCGAATTAGCTCTGTCGATGAGTCTTTGTGAGCAATGAGTCACAGTTCTCCTATCTAAAAAGCCGTTGAGTTAACATGATTAATCTATTTGTCATTTTGTCGGGTCGAGATGATTAACATAGTTGATTTTCGGGTGGCAGATTGCGAACGCATGATCGAATCCGAAAGCTGAATTTTCTCTAAATTCAGGATAGTGATTCCTTATGGGCACTCATCCTGACTCTCTTATCGAAGGAGCTGATGAATTATCATGATTAACTTCTTTATCATTATGTTGGGTTATCATTATGTTGGGCCGGGATAATTAAGCTTCTCATCATTCTATCGGGTAGATTAAAAGGACCATACGATAGAGGGATATGGCATTTTCCACCAGAAGACAGACAGAGACATTGAAGTGAAAAAAAAGACATAAGAAAAGAGACATGGCATAATGTTTTGAAGATAATGTATTCAAAAGGGGAAAAACTAGGCTAGGAAGTCAATGACGCGGGACTTATTCTACAGCCACACAAAGGTACTTTTTGATTATATATTATATAGATATACATATACACATACACGAATAATTCTGACGCAGAGACTCCGATTTGAA
Organism: Gentiana macrophylla; assembly: GCA_026214975.1. NCBI lineage: Eukaryota > Viridiplantae > Streptophyta > Magnoliopsida > Gentianales > Gentianaceae > Gentiana > Gentiana macrophylla. The sequence continues at coordinate 4,556,453 of CM047808.1, read as the reverse complement.
TGGATCGTTGGATGACTGTCATGTATATTCAAAGATAAAATAGTTGATCTTTTCTTATATGGGTCAGTCATTCAACGATCCGTTTTAATAGAGAGTCTATGCATCAGAATTTTCTCATATACGCATAATAAAATATGAATGCACTTATGCACCTATAAAAAAAACTCATATATCTTAACATTCCATCCGTCCCATTTTATTTGTCATGTTTGACTTTTCAAAGACATTTTGACTAGCATATTTAATGCTTTGAATCTCATTAAATGATCCAATATTTTTATATTTATGTCATTTAAGTAATACTTTATCATATGTAAAAATATTGGATCGATTAATGAGATTCAAAGCATTAAATACGCTAGTCAAAATTTTTTTAAAAAGTCAAACATGACAAATAAAATGAAACAGAGAGGTATATTTTTAACCTATTAATTCAAACTATTGAACTAAGTTGGTTTAGATTCTTTCATATATGTATTATAGTTAGTTATTTATATTTGTATAAATATCGTAGACAACATTATTATAAGCTGTAAATGTGATCAACATTAGAATAAAGTTGTGTCCAGATTTACTTTATTTTTTAGCCAATTCATAATTTCACAAAATGAACTAAAATATAGTAACATTGGTCGTGACACAATAGAATACAATATACAGCTTATTGAACACATGACTTGTTATAATAATATTTAATTTAAATTGTATACCGTCGATGCTGAATATCGTCCCGGTGGAAAGTGCAATGTAATATGGGTGATTGGACTTTGTAGGGATGATCTAAGTAGTTCTTTTGTGGTACGTACTTTTCGTAAATAATCCTGCAAACCACACAAAAGTGTTAATTGGGTCCGAAGTTGTTCTCCAGAGGGTCACAGTGACGCTCAAGTCAGTATTTAAAGGATAAAACCCTAATTGACCATAGTTTCATGCGGGGTGTGCGCGTACCTGAGAAGAGGGATGATGACCCCTTTATATAGAGCTCTATCATTAGTAAACGCATTACCGCACGCAGGGCCGGCTCTACAGTGAGGCTAGAGAGACGGACGTCTTAAGCCCAACGGTGTCGGGAGGGCCTAACGGTACACCTTTCGCTAAAAGAAAAAAAAATTCTGTGTAGGTTCAATCTCATCCAACCTAATATAATATGTTAATTTTATTTTTTTGATAAAAGCCCAAATTTGTTTTACTCAAATCGATAAATGTCCCAATAAAAAAATTTACGTGGCCCAAAAAAAAAAGATATATAAACAAGTTCTATTAATTTTTTGTTTGGAAACAATAGAAATTAAAAATAAAATATTATTTTATATCTATATTATATTTAAAAAAATCACACAGAAAAATAAATAAAACAAACAAAAATAAAACTCATTTCACTCCTAAGTAACCCTCCGGCCCTCCCCTCAGTCCCCTGCCTTCGTTTCCACTTTCCCTTCCCCTGCCTCTTCTCGACAGCCGTTGTTGAGCTGCTCTTTTTTTTTTTTTTTTTTTTCCTTTCCTTCTTAGTTCTTTCAATTTCCCATTCATAAATTCTAATCTCAAATTCTCAATCTTCAAGACTATACAAGCCCTAACTCCTAAGTTCTTAAGTGGATGTAATTTTATATTCTTCTTATAGCAATTTACTATTTTTCTTATAGTTTAATAATGTAATCAACTTTTTAATTAGTAAGATGAATAGTCAGAATAGATGATATAATGTCTTTTTGATATCATAATTTTTTTGTATGTAGAAAGATCGGAAGATAGCATAGCAAGAAAGGAGTAGGAACAAGAAAGAGCCGAAGAGGGCTTTCATTTTAACTGAATAAGAGAAGCACATATTGTCACTACATTAATCAGGTATGTTTTGTTTACTTGATGGGGTGATTCCGTGATTGGCATTGCCGGCATACTTTATGTTTTGTTTATTTGATGGGGTGATTTCGTGATTGGCCTTGCCGGCGTACTTTTTACTTCGTTTAGCCTTTGCATTTTGTTAGTGGAGTGACTTTTATATTGATGTCATATTATTTTGTGTTTGTAAACTTTTTTAAAGTTTAGGAATCTTGCACGAAAGGGTAGGGTTGTCACTGTTCACCGGATGAAAGCGTGCAACCCTTACACGAAAGAGTAAGTACATATCAGTTCGAAAATGCATGTATCTGAAAATCCGAAAATGCATATCAGGTCGAACCCCGTTTCGTTGCGATAACATTAATTCGTACGGCAACTCGTATGTAAACGATTATAAAATATTTACTTTATGAAAAAATATCTAACATTATTTTATATTATTATATATCTATATAAAGAAAGCACACAAAGAAAAATAAAATGTATGTTTTGTGTATAAGTATGAATTTGGTTTTTGTTTCTGAATATGCTAGAAAAAACTACTTTGTAGGCATGTTTTGAGGGTATCAACAAATTGAATTTTGTATTTACGGATGTTAAAAACTCGATAAGTATGTTTAAAAAAAAATTCAACTTAAAGGCCAATTCAGAAACTTGGCCTTAAACCCAATTAATGCCAGTGCCGGCCCTGGCCGCACGTTTTGATGGTAGGAGTGGATATCGTGGAAGAGTTATATATCTTGCCATATTGGAGCGACAATGGCTCGTCATTATTAATGGAGCAGTTATAGTCGTGGTGTAATATCTGTATAATGTCTGAAGTTCTCACCCAATCGAGAGTTACTGATGTCCAAAATCGAAAATGACCTGCATTGTATTGAGTATGAAATACCGATATGAACCTACACCATGTTGGTTATAATTAAAGTACATATCATGAAGACCTACACAGTGTCGGTTAGTTCAATATGTGTGCGACTAACCTCATTGAAGTCTTCTAATATAAAACCTAAATTTCAATTGAGTTTATGTTGGCCTACTTGTTGAAGTGACATTCGATCACTTTGTCGAGACCCGATCAATATCATGTGTATTGTAATCGATCATGCTCATGTCATATACTCTTTGCTAACTTATTTTACGATGAATTATTTAATCATATAAAACATATATATTCTAAAATATTTAAAACCAACATATTCATTTTCATATATTACTATGATTCAAATTTGGTTTTTTCTAAAATATCTCATATATTACCAGGACCGGCCCAATAAGGAAGCGGAGGATGCATGGGCTTAAGGCCCAAGGTCCGAAAATACGTGTTTTGCAAACAAACAATAATTAACAATGATAAATAATAAATGTTCGAATTATTTTTAATTATTTATTGTAGTTCAGTTGGTTAATATATTTGTATTTTCCTTGAAAGACTTAAGTTCAAGTCCCGGCAACAACAGAATTTTTTTAAACTCATTTAAATCAATTCGTTCCTTTTTTTTGTCCCGGCAACAACATATATTTTTTTTAATTCTTTAAATCACTTTTGTGTCTTTTTTAACCATGATTTATTAGCAGATTCTCCAATATATATATATATATATATATATATATATATATATATATATATATATATATATATATATATATATATATATATATATATATATATATATATATATATATATATATATATATCAATTGCCTCCTTTTTTTTGTCCTGCAACAACATATTTTTTTAAAATTCTTTAAATCACTTTGTGTCTTTTGAACCATGATTTATTAGCACTTCTCCAATATATATATATATATATATATATATATATATATATATATATATATATATATATATATATATATATAACCTTCTGAACTAAAAGATCTTAATATTCTATAAAATAGATGTTTAATTTTACTACTTTATAGGTATGTTTTGAGTCTATGAATAAATTGAATTTTGTATCTACGGATGTTAAAGTACGATATTAAATTAATATTTTGTAAATATGTTTTAAAAAAACTTCAAAATGGACCGACGATCTTGGATTTTGTCATGTATAATTTCTGGTTAATTTAATCTAGGTCGATTGAATCAAAGATGATTTTGGGGTGATTTTAGGGTTTTATGGTGAGTCCAAGAATGTATCTTGGATTGCCTTCACGTATCCTGTATTGTCCAGAATCGCCTTATGTAGTTCCCCGGAGTAGTGTATTTATAGGCATAAGCCCTCTTCCGCCTCTCTAAACCTAGGGCGGTTTTGTCTATTGACATAAATAACCCTTATCGGGCTCTTGCCCCATTGCCCAAGTAATCCCAAGGATATTGGGCTTGTGAAGTCAATGGAACTTTGGTCTCGACTCATATACCACCGACATGGATGGTTCGAGATGAGACACTTGTATAACATGTTGGTCAGCCATGGTCTTCACCGACTCGCCTCTTATCCGACTCGAGGTGAGTACTGTGGACTTGGACTCTTCACACGCCAGCTGGACCAATTAGACAATTCCACGTGGAGGGGTAAAATCCCGTATCATCATAAGCCCCCTAGATCTATCTGAGCTATTGAGGTCAGGTCTGATCTGTCAAGGGTGTATCTCGGCCACTGTCATCCAATGCCCTGAATTTAACTCTGCCATGCGGACTTATTTCCCGTGGAATCCGATATACGGACTTTCCATGTCCGCTTTGCAGACTTTTTTGCCTTAGCATTATCTATCCCTTGGACTTATAATATGTGGCTAAGTTGACAATGACTTCGATGCCGTAGCTGTCGAAGGAATGATGAGATGTCCAACTTGGGACCTGCCTCGATTGAAGTTGACTTCTCAAAGAATCAATTAATCCTTCTTTTCTTTTGTCTTTGATATAGACTATCTTTCCTTATCATGCCTTTGGCCTTATTCGCACATCGGCTTCCCCATGTCGATGTACATATGTCGATTTCTCGCTCCCAAGTATCATGAGAACCTTAGGTTTGGATCATATTTGTATTTTATTGGGCACGTTGTCCGACCTGTGGACTCTCGCTGTCTGCAGTGCAGACCTGTCGGTGGATTTCGAGAGGATGCAGATGGAGCTCAATTTCTCTCTGGCTGAAGTTAAACAGACTCGGAAGGAGAGGGATGCTTGTGAAGGTCGAGCTTGATCGAGTTCCTCACAGTCGAGGCGCCGAAAAAGATGCGGTCATCGGGTTCCAAAGTTGACTGGGCTCGATGCTACTTCAGCCGTTGTTCTTTTGAATTTATATTCGACCTTCCGAACTTTGCCTTGTTATGGCCGGTCTTCGTGACTAAGTTTTCGCCATTTGTCGATTTCGATTCCCATTTCTTTGCTCGCTTTTCATCGATATTCAATGTCGACTCGTTGTTATAAGCCCCCAAGTATAATACTGATTCATCATCTTCGTTATACTTTCGATGAGTTCCGCTTGTTGATCATATGTAACTTGTCTTCCATGCCTTAGCATTTTTTTGGACTTTTCTTTGTTGTTGCGTAGTAGAAGAGATGCCCCTTGTTAAGGGTGATTTTATACGTTTTATAAGGATATATTTTGTAACAATTCTCTCCATATTCGTATGTTTCTCATAGAAATCGAGCTTTATATTGAAATATTGAGCAAGTGATGTTTTTAACGGGTTAATCGCAAAAATTGGTTAATTTATGTGTTTTATTGATGGTTTTATGTTGGTTTGAATGATATTACATTTTATGATGTTTTGATTACCTTGTAGATGCATAATATTGGTTCAAAAGAGGATTAAAGGTTGATCAAGTCGGATTTAATTGATGAGAAAGAGATAAGGATGGAATTGGCTAGAAGAAAAGAGATAGAGTTGAAGATTTCGAATTTGGATCTAGTTGAAACCAAGCGCCCAAGTCTCGTCTAGCCTGATCAAGGCGTCGAAATATTGGATCAAGCGCCCGTGATGAGATTTTGGTTCGTAGAGTTTGACGCCGAGTGGACGAGCGCCCTGAGCGATCCAGCAAATTGAATCAAGCGTCCGTAAGGTCTCGACGGGCGCCCAACACCGACATAGCGCAGAAATACCTATTTTTCCTATAAATAGCAAATGATTTCAACCCTAAAACACACATTATTGACTCTTATTGATACATAATCATTAGAGAAAGTTTTAGCGCCCCAAATTTCTTGGGGGCTTTCAGTGGTTAGATTAGGTTTTATTTTCGCTTTTTTTTTCCGTTCTTGTTCGTCTGTCTTGATGACCTTCAAGCTGTGAACTGGAGCATCCATGGTTACTTTTCAGCAGCGTTTTTGATTTCTCTCTCGGATAATCTTGTGAGTGATTTTATTTAGAGTTTGTATCTTTCCTTTGTTTATTTGTTTATGCAATTGATATCGAAAGATGTATTGCTATTTGATGTTTACCGTATGATGGAAATCGGTGTAAACCTTAGATCACCATAGGAAAGATTAGACTTTTAACCTTGACATAACGGAAGTTGATAGGTTAGATTTCTAGGTTGTTAGATCTAATAAATCTTGCACCTTGTTTTGAGAGCGTTAATCTCTATAGATCGGAAGATGATGAGATTGATAGACGGATTACTTACGGAAGTAGGAATTCATACCTTTGATTAGTGAACCACAACTTTGATTGAATCATCATAAGATAATCTAGTAAAGAATTAAGGGTTGCGGGATGGTGGATCATGTTTGTTCTATGTTGATTTGCTTCACCATTATCATGATAGTTAGTTTTATTGTTTTCGTAGTTGTAGTTTTATTTTATTTGCTTTTGTTCGCAAATCTATATTTTCCTGGCTTTGACCGACAATCCTCTCGTCCACTTTATTTTCCGCTTTAGTTTAGGTTTAGTAATAAATAGTAGTGACAATTTTAGAAGAATTAATAAGAACTAGATTAAACAACCTCGATTCCTCGAGATCGACTCCGTATTAATCGCTATACTACGATCCCTACACTTGGGGAATACCGGATTTATAAATTTTATTACTTGTTTGTTTTGTTAGATAAAATCCGTGACAAGTTTTTGGCGCCGTTGCCGGGGAATCGGTGCGGTTGTCCAGTTCATTATTAATTTTTCTAAGGTAGTATAGTGGTGAGTATTCCCGCCAACGGAACCAAAAACACCCTGGCTGCCTCCTTTCGCTTGTTGAAATCGATGCCCTTTCGGTCGTCGATATACATTTCGCCACGATGTCCTAGTAATTACCGCCTAAAAAGACTCGGTAATACGAATCGTCGCCCGGATCTCGTGTCATGGTGTTTCCTTGTCGCTCATGACTCATGACACATGACTACCGAGAGATTTGGACATGATCCGAACTCGATGCCTAGCTTTATTTTGCTTCGATTTTTGCAGTATTTTGTTTCTGCTCTCTTTTATCCTCTTTTCCACATCGATGCGTTTTCAACTTTCGAGCCTTGGCTCTGTTTTGCTTTTGCTTTATTTTTCGTGTATCGATGTCTATGTTGCCCCCCAAGTGTATTATGAACCTTTGGTTCTTATTGCACTTGTGTGTTTTAAAAGAGATTGACCCGCTTGCCTTGGCATTTTTTGTCCTTTGGACTATTTTTGCTATGGGCGGTCGACGACAGATGTTTTGGCCCGACTTCGCGAACCGTGCCTTTGCCTTGGCCTTTTTGCCTCATTAGCTCGCTTTGGCTCTTGATCGACGCTTGGCCCGACTATGCGAACCGCCTTCTTGAAGATGAGTCGACTTAGCATTGTACCGCCTCGCCGGGCTTGACTTGGCTATTTGGTCGGAGCTCGATTCGACCGTCGCGACTTCGTGGTGCTTATGATCCGGTCGAATAAGGTATCCTTCGTGGGATCTTCCAACCGCCTCGCATCGTGGCTTATTGGCGGTCGGGAGTGATATAAGCACCGCCATTGACTTGGCTTTTTCACTTTTGTGGTTGTTGATTATTTTCCTGGGTGTAGTCCTTGGGCGTAATTCCTCTGCGACATTGCCTTATGGGTGTAGTCCTTGGACTTAATTCCCTAAGCCCTTCAAGTGTAGTATAAGCAAATGACTCATGGTACACTTGAAGATGAGTCGACCTAACATTATACTGCCCATGGGCTTGACTTGGCTATTTGGTCGGATCTCGATTCGACTGTCGTGCCTCGTCAAGCTTATGAACTGGTCGAATTAAATAACTCATTATTCGACTGTCGCACTTCGTGGTGCTTATGAACTGGTCGAATAAGGTATCCTTCGTAGGATCTTCCAACCGCCTCGCATCGTGGCTTATTGGCAGGTCCGGAGTGATATAAGCACTGTCATTGACTTGGCTTTATTCACTATTTTATAGCAACTCTATCATGTCGAGGATTCGTTCGAGAGAGCTCCCAATATGATGATGAGGCCAAGCTCGGTCTTATAAAATATGATGCCGAGTCGAGCTCGGTCTTATAAAAGATTCGCCCATCGGTGGGCTCCAAATATGATGCCGAGTCGAGCTCGGTCTTATAAAAGATTCACCCATCGGTGAGCTCCAAATATGATGCCAAGTCGAGCTCGGTCTTATTAAAGATTTGCTCATCGGTGAGCTCCAAATATGATGCCGAGTCGAGCTCGGACTTATTAAAGATTTTCTCATCGGTGAGCTCCAAATATGATGCCGAGTCGAGCTCCAAATATGATGCCGAGTCGAGCTCGGACTTATAAAAGATACGCTCGAGAGAGCTCCCATTATGATGCCGAGGCCGAGCTCGGTCTTATAAAAGATGATGCCGAGTTGAGCTCGGTCTTATAAAAGATTTGCCCATCGGTGAGCTCCAAATGTGATGCCGAGTCGAGCTCGGTCTTATTAAAGATTTGCTCATCGGTGAGCTCCAAATATGATGCCGAGTCGAGCTCGGACTTATAAAAGATACGCTCGAGAGAGCTCCCAATATGATGCCGAGGCCGAGCTCGGTCTTATAAAAGATGATGCCGAGTTGAGCTCGGTCTTATATAATATGATGCCGAGCCGAGCTCGGTCTTAGGGCAAGACAAGTCCGTAAAGCTCGAATGCCGATGCTCGATATCTCGAGTCTTTGTGGTGCAATGTGATTGTGATAAAAAAACATTACACATATAATAAAGACTTGCAAAGTATATAATAATTTAAAATAACAATTGTAAGAACTCGGAGAGCTAAGGAGCTCGGCTCGATCCTTGGAGCTCGAGAACTCGCACGAAATTTGGAGGGATCAATGTCTTTCTCGTGGCAATCGGACCTCGAACGGATTCCGATCGGCACGAAAATTTGGAGGATCGTTCTTCCTCACTTTTCTTCGATGTGACCGTGGAATCGTTCTTTCGACGGCCGAAACTCCGAATGAGCCGCCGATCCGGCAAACCGTCCCGCATCCTGTTATGCTTTTTGGTGCCCTCCTTCTAGCGCCAATGACGATCTTTGGATTTTGTCATGTATAATTTCGGGTCAATTTAATCTAGGGATGATTGAATCAAAGATGATTTTGGGGGTGATTTTGGGTTTTATGGTGAGTCCAAGAATGTATCTTGGATTGCCTACGATCTCATGTATTGTCCAGAATCAAGCCTTACGTAGTTCCCCGAGTAGTGTATTTATAGGCATAAGCCCTCTTCCGCCTCTAAACCTAGGCGGTTTTGTCTTTCATTGACATAAATAACCCTTATCGCCATTTACCATTGCCCAAGTAATCCCAGGGATATTGGGCTTGTGAAGTCGGTCGAACTTTGGTCTCGACTTTCGTATACCACCGACATGGATGGTTCGAGATGAGACACTTGTATAACATGTTGGGCTGCTGCGGTCTTAATCCGACTCGTCTCTTATCCGACTCGAGGTGAGTACTAGGGACTTGGACTCTTCACACGCCAGCTGGACCAATTAGATAATTCCACGTGGAGGAGTAAAATCCCGTATCATCATGGACCTAATTCGATAATTTCGTCAAAAGCTCAAAAATTTTCAAGACCGGCCCTGTATATTACTATGATTCATATTTGTTTTTTTCCTATAGAATAGGTGTTTAATTTTACTATTTTATACGTATGTTTTGAGTCTATTAACAAATTGAATTTTGTATCTACGGATGTTAAAGTACGATATTAAATTAATATTTTGTAAATATGTTTTTTAAAAAAAACTTCGAAATAAAAGTCCTAATTCGATAATTTCGTCAAAAGCTCAAAAATTTTCAAGACCGACCCTGTATATTACTATGATTCATATTTGTTTTTTTCCTATACTCTTTATAATATTAAAAATATTTATAATTACTTATTGGGTAAGGTAAAAGAAAAGAGACAAAAGTACAATTGGTCACGGTTAGCAGCTGCTGAACCTGAAATTTCAACTCCTGAGGTAGTCGAAATTCAGTGCCATACTTAATTGAAATTGCTAGGGTCACAATCGGGAGAAATACTTGTGTGGAGAGAGATTTAATTTGAAATGAAGTGACGGATGAAATAATCAGAATTACACAGTTTATGGATAGAATAAAACTGTGTTGTGTGTATGTTTTCACACGTGTCTCCACACTATATGGAGACACCACACAAGAACCACCCCACAATTGGGGAAATATCTCATGCGGTGATTTTCTGTAAGAATGAGCCGTACCATGATTACTATTTATATAACTTTGTATTTTTTTCTTTATTGTATACATGGCAGTCATCCGATTATTCGTTCAAATAAAAACTCCATGCATCAGAATTATCTCACAATTTGGTAAGTTTTGGTGCTTATAAGAAGAGAATGTTACGGCCACAATCGGTTGTGACACAACATATTTTTTCTCTTCAAATAAACATAGATCTTATTGATTTACGAGTAACCCAATATAAATAAAGATGTAATATTGTATTGTGTCATTTGTTGTGATACAACTGTAGTGCCACGTATCATCCTCATCCCACAAAAGGTGGATGAATCTAAGCGAGAGAGTTTCTAGCTTAATAAATTAGGTTAGCATATAAGAATGCGTCCTAAATTATAACGAAATATCGTAAATTGTTATATTAAAACTTTTTTGAAAAAAAATCAACACGTCCCTTCAAACGCGGCCTATTACAAACTCCTGCCAACACGGCACACAAGGACATATATATAAAGGGTATACAAGGCCAACAAATACGACCAACACTTGCACAATATAAATGGAGAAATAATGTTGGCAGCAATGATTGAACCTATGACCCCTACTCTGATACCATATTTAATTAAAGTCTCTTGGGGAAGTAGATCATTAATATCTTAAACACTTCACCACGCCCCTCAAGTGTGGGCCTATTACAAGTCTGGGTCAACATGACACATAAAGACATATAAAAGGCACAATGCCAACACAGAGGTCCAACACTGACACAATATAAATAAGAAATCAATGTTGACGGCAATGATTATTCTCATGACCTCCTACTCTGATACATTGTTAAACTACGATTTCTCCTCGAAGCTCAAGTTTTTGGGAGAGATTGTAGTTCAACTGGAACCAATCACTAGTAGTACTGGCTTTGAGTGACGTGCCTTAAACATGTAATAATCTTCTAAACATATACTCGAACAAGAAATGGTCTTCATAATAGACAACGGGCGATAATGATACATTACAATATTTCGAATCATGTTAATAACACTCTCAACGGTGCCCTAAAGGACTTGTTCCGAGTCATTTTAACAACACTGTCAACAACACTCTCTTAAAGTACTTGTTTCGATTATAAAAAAATAAGTACTTGTTTCCGATGAATCAAAGTGTTTCAGTAAAATAAAACAGAGTTTTCATTCACTTGAAAAGGAACCATGAATATCTTCAATTCGACATATCTTCGAATGATGCGAACGATGAAGAACTACCGGTTTCATTTCTAATTTGTTGTTGGTGGTTCTGTTAAGATCAAGTGCTTACCGTTGTACTAAAACCAATTGGTACCGGTAAAGACGCTACTTTATTTCCTTACAATTTTAAGAGTGTGGACAATCTGTCCCAACACCCCCTCTCAAGTGTTGACAATCACAACACTTGTACAATTTTTTTTTTTCCAAGAGTGTGGGCAATCTACCCAACACCCTCCTCAAGGTATAGATGGATTAATCCACACCTTCGAATCTCTATTTGTTCGATAAAAAAAATAAAAAAATCAGTTGTCTTCAAGCTTGGAGCAGCCTCGATGATGGCAGCAATTGAAGAAATACATTAGCTTGATCTGCCTTATCAAATCTTGATGCAAGAAGAGATCTTGCGTGGACGATCCGGTGCTCTACACCCGCCGGACGTAGATGGAAGGATAAACTTCCGATCTCAAGATGAGATCAAGACTTGTGCGGCGACAACCATGGACGCCGGCGAGAAGTTTTGGGTTTACTGCAATGACACAGGTCAGGCACAAGATATTTCCTTCCAATTACATGCTTTCCCCGGTGGTGGTAGTGTTGTAATAGTGTCCTAAACCCAATCGGGTTGGACCGGATCCGACCGGGTCGGATCATTTCTACTATTTCTTTATGTTTATACATATATTAAATGGCTTTTCTGTTGTCATATACCTGTTCTTTTAAGGAACCAATTATGAATTGTTATATGATAACGTCCTTAGTATTAAACTGTGATATAGAAACCATGATAGGAGATTATAGTTGATGAGATCTCTAATCACTTTAAATGTCTCTAGGCTGATGTACTATTAAACAAGGCATTGATAGTATAAACATGCTAGTACGTATTAGATGTCTTCTGTCTTTAAGGGCAGGGATAGATCTCGTCTATCGAAGTGTAGAGACACTTGGACTGTACGTGGACGTGTATTAGAGAATGCATACATTAGATTGACCCACTTACATCAAGTGTCTCACTATGTGCAATTTGTGTAATTATCCTTAATGACGGTCAAATTGTACCCATTATTCTATGATCTTTATCCCCGATTCTAGTTTAAAAGAGCTTTAATATAGTAATAATAGATCGTAATATGCTTGATTTACATATGCGTCGAGTTACGATTCGTTATTATGTATTTCGATGAGTTATTGCATTATTTGGTATTACAAACCATATTTTATTTAATATATGCAGTGAGTGATTGGATGGATTTCGGAGAAGATTCAAATGGATTGCGCAAATAGGGCGAAGCCCAATACAGAGAACAAGAGAAGCCCAAACAGAAAAGTACACTCGGTCAACCGAGATTGCTCACTCGGTCGACCGAGCCACCCAAAAGCCCAGCAGAAGGTCCAGCACGTTAGTAAGGCGGTTAGGGTTTAGTGATTTCGATTTTTAAGTCGGTTTTCTAAGTCGGCTGAGGCCTCTATATAAACACTTTGTCATTAACAATTTTAGCAATCAATGATTCAATAACAATTCATTCTTATACAATACAATAAGCTTTGAGAATAGGAGTGCATTGAAGATTTCTGGGGTTTTCAATATGTAAACCCTTGTATATTTTCTTGTCTTTTTATTTTCCGTAATTAAGTTCTCCCAATTATAGTTTTATCGTTTGAGTTAATTGTTCATAGTTAGATGATGTAGATCTAGGCTATGACGTTAGGGAGGTGGCGATGCCTTGTCTATGAGGATCACATACCCTACGCCCTCTACCTGTAGTCTATGTATGAATCTATGTTGTTTAATTACCGTGCATCTATGTTAATTTATATAATTGCTTGACGAATTGCTATTTAATCCGTATTGTATGAGAAACGCCGAGAAGAGACGCTCAGGATGTAATCTGTGGAAATATACCATTCGGTCGATCGAGCCAACCTGCTCGGTCGACCGAGCCCTGCTTTCATCCGTTAAATAGCCACGCCTTTATGGTTAGGTTAACTTAATAGAATTTATTATCTCAAAAGAGGTATGGCTATGGTTACGTTACTCGCTTAGTTTAATTAAAAAGTGTAAAAAGGAAATACCAATATAAAACTCTTAGTAGGCTTATGAATTGCTCTTCACGGGCGCTCAGCTTATCTAGGTAGGTTTATATTCGGGAATTGCATGCACCGCTTATACGTCGTCGTCGTAGATTAGCATGAGACTATAACTTGGTAATTGCTAGTTGGACGAGAGCTTGAGTAATCGCTAGAAGTACGCCTAATCATAGGAATGTTGCCTAGACGAGGTGTACGATTAATATCGGCATCCTTAGTGTCGTAAGCGTGCAAGTTATATGAGATGGACACCCAAAAGGTGAAGTCACATAATGTAGCACAGTGATCTAGCAACGTAACCGGTGCTAAGTCAATTTTAAGAGGATGACTCCCGTAGCCAATTCAAAAGAGATACAAACGGATTGATAGTTAATAAGTCTTGTTTGTTATATAGATTGTGTAGGTCCAAACGATAAAGACTATAATTGGGAGGTTAATTACGTTATTTATGTTGTGTCGCTGTCGAGTCCTTTACCTTTTCTTGTCCTATGTTGGTCGTAGATCGCTTTATGTCCTTGACATGTATAATTAATTGTTTATATATGAAATGACCCACAATTGGTTCCTGTGGGATCGACCTTGATTCACTATAGCTATACTACTGATGGGCCTAGTCCTCTTGCTAGTATTGGTTTATGGTGGTCAAGTATTTTATTACTTGATCTACGCTATCAAGTTTTTGGCGCCGTTGCCGGGAACCAACGGTCAATTTTATATATAAATAATTTTCTTATTCATGTCGAGTTTTCTGCTTTAGAGTCTGCTTTTGAGTCCTCTGGTTGTCTCAAGCTATGTGTAAAAATTCCGTATCTGGAATAATTTTTCGGTTCGCCCCAGTGAGATCGCTTCTCGTTGCCGCCTAGCCTGGTTCTATTTTCTCGGGACTTCGCGTGTCGTTTATCCTCAGATGTTTAATCCGTGAGGTCCGATAGCAAAGATGGGAAACCATGTTAAAATCGATCTACGGTCTGCTTTGTTTTTCTTCCGCTTGCGTAAACCAGGAAGCAATAATCTGAGTCGGTAATTTTTCGCGGCGCCGAGAAAATAACCCAAAGAAACATGTGGAGCTACGAATCTAAGATGGGAAAAGCGATGGAAGCAATACCTTTAAAGCACCAAGATGGCTCCGATTTTTTTTTTAAAAGCTTAAATTCTTCGTGGTACAATGTTGAATGCAAGGTACTACCTTTTTTGCTTATGTTTTACTACCTTTTGGTTTTTTGAGCATAAGTTAGCCTATACATGAACCTTAGTATGAATCTTAGCCCGGAGTTGGTTTGTAAGATTAATTTTATTAGTGTCGAAGGTTTTGCCTCATATCTTTCTCATCTAGAGGTGTGTGGAAACATGTAGTCGTTGAAAGGAAGCAAGTGAAAAAGAGTTCCTCGAGTTCTGTTAAAATCTCATTGACCTATGTATGAGATTTCTTCTATCGCCATGGGAGCAACAAATTGTGTAGTTTAAGCATTCACAATCTAAAGAAGACGTTGAGTTTTGAGAGAACACAATCTTCTCGCTGCTGAGTTTTATGGTGATGGCTTCTCGGTGAACCCACCTTAAATGTAAAACGAGATTACGCTTTGGGTGACAATTTAGAAATCACGTAATCGTAATACATGGGTTCGAAATGGTCTAACCATGGTCAAGCGAGTTCAACCGAGGTTCGGCTCAATCGACTCCCCTCAACGTGTGATGTACGTTACAGCAGTTCGACAAGACTCAGCATAGCCGATAAACCTTCGGGCTAAACGGGGCTTATCTTGACGGATTGGCCTGAACTGTCACATATGTTCCAACGAATAAGACGGCGTAGGCTTGACTACATAACCGACCTTATTTGAAGTACTTTGATTCATTGTTTCTTATTGTCAAGGCCAAAACCGTAATTAGTAACCGTAATTTTAACCGAGTTTCTTAGAATTCACTAATTCCTAAAACGAGCCGAGGTAAGAGCTTTGGATAAATGGTATGGATAAATGTCGCTTTCCAGTCTCACAACCAAGGGAAGGGTATTAATCCAAGAACAAACCGATGGGCCCACCTCTTATAGTGCTCGGCGGGTCAATATCTCGTGATCCAAGAATAATGACCTGACAAGGATAATTTTTGGAACGCCGAGTGGGGACTTTAAACTCGTAACTACTTTTTTGAAACCTTAGGATTTCTTAATAGATTTTAGGTTTTCCTTTCTTTGAGTCCAATAAGAGTAACGTGACATACGCTGAGGTTTTTTATTTTGCCGTGTTCGATGGCCATTGGGCTAAGGATGTGCAAAACTTTTTTACTCAATATAGGCCACGTGAAATGAGTTCCGTGAGGAGAGTCGAAAAATTGCTAAAGGAAAGGAAATTTAGCAAACAACCTTAAGATGGAAGCATTAAGAGAGCTTGAGAATTATTGAAAATGTAACAGAGAATGATTGGTGTGCACAAGAACAATCTTGGTCAAATTCTAAAACTTTAGGTAATCCAAGTGAAAATCCAAAGTGATGTGCAATTCATTCTCGCAATTATCCTTATCTTTCCTTTACACTTTTCACCTTCAAACTTTTCGATCCTCTCACCAATCACCTCGATACCACATTTCTAACCATTCTTTCATCGCCTCTCTTTCTTTCCATCCGCTTTACCCTCCTTATGTGTATCTTTTCTCAACCCATTATACTTCTACCTCCATCTTGTTCACAAAATACCTTTGTGTTGCGGAATTCAAATATTGCTAAGCTTTAATGATTATCTTTTATCATTTTGATTTTCATGACCCTTTGATTTTCACACTTTTCCGTCTATTCCGGCATTTCTAGATGATAAGTTTTGTTCTACATTATCATACTGATCCGACCTTGTTGATGACGGTTATGACTTTTACGTGATACATTGGGTTATTAGTAATTTCGAGGAGTATCTACATCTCCCTAAGTTGATTGATATCCAATGCAAGCGAGAAGTTTATGCGCTAAGTATCTAATTTTATCTTTATCCTATAGGTCGCATTGAATCTGTTATACCTTACCGAGTTTCTCTTTTATCTTTGGATTGAATACCTTTTGTTCCAAATCAACCTCGTGTTTTCCCCACATATGGTAAGTCGCTTTTGATCTTTGTCTTATCCACCCGGTTTTAAGAATATTTAGGCGGTGGAGGTTATAGATGAAGACTACCATCGTTAGTTGCTTGTTTATTTTTCTTTCTATTTAGTATATTTTCCTTTATATCAAGTCGTGTTATATAGAGTCTGTCTTTAGTCGTATTACTATTTCCCTCAATTCTTTCCTATGTAATGTGTTGGATAATTGTGCTTCATTTCATTATAATCATACGAATTGGGACCGTAAAAGGGATACAAAATTCCTTCGGCACTTTCTGCTTATTCCCTTTTTATATGATTATTACTGTTTTCTGGACTAACCCTGTAACAAGTTTCGAGTGTTGTTTAAGATGTATGTTGCAGCGGTTATACTTTTTCCTTGCGATTGGTCACTGTATCTGTCTGTTCCGATTTTTCCGGAGTTCACCACGACTTGTTCCGCTCCCGCGCTTATCCAGAGCTAAGTTCCTATTTTTGCTCTTTATTGTTATACATTGAGGACAATACATGGTTTAAGTGGGGGGTACGAGTCACTTAGCTCACTTAGCTTTCTCGAATAAGGATATATATATATATATATATATATATATATATATATATATCAAATAATATAATAAATGAGTAAAATTTAAACTTTTAAACTTAGAATCACATTTACTTTTGTGAAGTTCCCGAATATTGTATTTAATAAGGAAGGAACCATGTTTCATGAGTACGTGATCACTTTATACTTTTATATATATTTCTAGTAAACTTAATGATATTCATATTGTATGTTGCGTAGTAGTTATTTATTATTCAATCACTCAATAGATGAATCGATTTGAGTTACCGCGCAAAATTATAATAATCAAGAATTATGTGTACATTGCGTAAATGATTGGTTATGCTTACTTAGTGTCGATATTTATACTCGATGTATTCCTATCTTCTAACCACAAAAGCGGAGTAATAAGCTTGAGACGTACTGTGTTTGACAATGCGTTAAAACACAAGTTTGTAGTAACATTACCAAAGTAGCCCCCGCTTGTGGTAATATTCAATGCTATGCATGATCTAAGATAGGGGGATGCTCTAAAAAGTTTTCTTCCTTGAGATTGATAGTATTTGAAAAAATATGAAGATATGAAAAGAATATTCAACTCTTTAAGAGGCTTTGAGTAGTACTCGGTCTCCAAGTCCAAAACCCTATGTATACGCTCTTGCTTATTGTTCTAGTGTTTTAACCATTATGAGGCTTAAGAAGTGGGAATGCTGATGATGGTAGGTTGAGATTTTGAAGTCTGCATAAACTCTAATCTTGCTACATTTATATAAAACCAATGCACATGTACACATCACTTCGATTCATGATGAGTAGTGAATAATGGATATCTTATGAGCATAAATGATATGAGTTGATTCGAGTTTCTTGTGTTAGTATAATTTGACCATTGGAAAATGTTATTTTGGGGAATAACTTATTGATACTTTGATCGGGACGATCAAAGGCTAAGTGGGGGGTAGTTGATGACGGTCAAATTGTACCCATTATTCTATGATCTTTATCCCCGATTCTAGTTTAAAAGAGCTTTAATATAGTAATAATAGATCGTAATATGCTTAATTTACATATGCGTCGAGTTACGATTCGTTATTATGTATTTCGATGATTTATTGCATTATTTGGTATTACAAACCATATTTTATTTAATATATGCAATGAGCTGATTGGATGGATTTCTGAGAAGATTCAAATGGATTGCGCATGCAAGTGAAGCTTCCAATACAGAGAACAAGAGAAGCCCAAACAGAAAAGTACACTCGGTCAACTAAGATCAAGCACTCGGTCGACCGAGCCCAAATATTCGGGTCGACCGAGCCACCCAAAAGCCCAGAGAAGGTCCAAAGACGTTAGTAAGGCGGTTAGGGTTTAGTGATTTCGATTTTTAAGTCGGTTTTCTAAGTCGGCCGAGGCCTCTATATAAACACTTTGTCATTAACAATATTAGCAATCAATGATTCAATAATAATTCATTCTTATACAATACAATAAGCTTTGAGAATAGGAGTGCATTGAAGATTCTGGGGTTTTCAATATGTAAGCCCTTGTATATTTTCTTGTCTTTTAATTTTCCGTAATTAAGTTCTCCCAATTATAGTTTTATCGTTTGAGTTAATTGTTCATAGTTAGATGATGTAGATCTAGGCTATGACGTTAGGGAGGTGGCGATGCCTTGTCTATGAGGATCGCATACCCTACGTCCTCTACCTAGAGTCTATGTATGAATCTATGTTGTTTAATTACCGTGCATCTATGTTAATTTATATAATTGCTTGACGAATTGCTATTTAATCCGTATTGTATGAGAAACGCTGAGAAGAGACGTTTAGGGATGTAATCTAGGGGAAAAATACCATTCGGTCGACCGAGCCAACCTGTTCGGTCGACCGAGCCCTGTATTCATCCGTTAAATAGCCACGTCTTTATGGTTAGGTTAACTTAATAAAATTTATTATCTCAATAGGTATGGCTATGGTTACGTTACTCGCTTAGTTTAATTAAAACGCGTGTAAAGGAAATACCAATATAAAACTCTTAGGTAGGCTTATGAATTGCTCTTCACGGACGCTCATTTATCTTCAGGTAGGTTTATATTCGGGAATTTCATGCACCGCTTATACGCACGTCGTAGATTAGCATGAGACTATAACTTGGTAATTGCTAGTTGGGCGAGAGCTTGAGTAATCGCTTTGGAAGTACGCCTAATCATAGGAATGTTGCTGACGAGGTGTACGATTAATATCGGCATCCTTAGTGCCGTAAGCGTGCAAGTTATATGAGATGGACACCCAAAAGGTGAAGTCACGTAATGTAGCACAGTGATCTAGCAACCTAACCGGTGCTAAGTCAAGTTTAAGAGGATGACTCCCGTAGCCAATTCAAAAGAGATACAAACGGATTGATAGTTAATAAGTCTTGTTTGTTATATAGATTGTGTAGGTCCAAACGATAAAGACTATAATTGGGAGGTTAATTACGTTATTTGTGATGTGTCGCGTCGAGTCCTTTACCTTTTCTTGTCCTATGTTGGTTGTAGACCGTCTTTATGTCCTTGACATGTATAATTAATTGTTTATATATGAAATGACCCACAATTGGTTTCCTGTGGGATCGACCTTGATTCACTATAGCTATACTACGATGGGCCTAGTCCTCTTGCTAGTATTGGTTTATGGTGGTCAAGTATTTTATTACTTGATCTACGTCATCAATCCTTAGGACCGGAATCTACATGGCATCACGGTGTGGATTGTCATGCTTTGAAGCTATTGAGGTTTCCCCTAGCCATGGAGCGATCATGCGGTAGTGATTGGGTGTGATACTGAAGCATGCGGAGTATACATGTTAGTTCGTCCGGGAATCGCGTATCCTATGATTGGGTTCGAATATCCGAAATGGCCTTCTTATAAGGAATGTCTAGCTCTCGTGAATCTTTGCAAAGTGGAAGTAAATGTGTTATTCCGAAAGAGCATGATATCCAGATTATAAGATACGATCGTTAATGTATTGACACTCGAGATACGATCGTATGGATATTATTACAGCGATAGGATTGTAAGTTACATGGTAACTGTTTCACGTGAAAGGTAGTAGTCATTGCATTTGACACTTCCGATGATTGAAGGTCACGGTGTATTGCTAAACGTTATCCCGTGATCGTTAGGTATGAAGGGCATTTTCGTAATTTGCACTTTGTGTCTACGGCCAACATATTCGGAAGCCTGTCGGGTGACACACATAAGAACATCTAGCTGGATTAAAATGAGGTTATAGTTGATGACCAAATAAGGAAAGAATTTATCTCATACTATATATGTTATAGTGGTAAATTAATATGGTGGTATTTATTTATTATGAATAAATATAATACAAGATATTAATCATGTTGATTAAATAAATATACACATAATGTATGTGTGTCGAAATTTATTGTGTATATTGATACACATGGATTTTACAAATTAATTTCATAGTATTATATTAATCAAAGAAAATCTCAATTCCCAGATTAATGGAAAAGGGGACACCATCTTAGAATGTATTGGATACATTTGAGTTGTGCAATTTAATTAATAAGATTACCATAATATTAATATTAGATATTAATTGATTTTGAAAAAATAGATTTATGGTAACAAAGATAAATATAGTCAATATAAGATATTGACAATATCTTGAAAATATTTAATATAGGATATCAAAGTAAATGAGATAATTCAATAAAAGATATTTTCCTTATTTTATTAGGAAAATATTTTCTTTCTCCTCAATCTACTAGGAAGCTAATCCCAATCAGATTAAGAATGACTAGGGGCACGGGTACTCCTATAAATAGGAGGGCTTGACTAGCTCTTTTGTACATTACAATTTCAAGAGCTAATAGTTCTTGTGAAAAATAGAGAGCTTCCTAGAGAGAGATTTATGAGAGAGAAAAATTCGGTCTAGCAGCTGAGTTTTTCTGGTAGCAATCCATGATGGGATTCCGGCGAGGTGTTCGTGTGGATCACCGGTAGAGGCCGAACGCTTGGGTTTCTTCGTGCAGAAACTACAACCGTAGACAAAACGCCGATCCAATTGGTTCAACCAAGGTATTCTTTTGTCTACTTCTATTATTCTCGTTGCTTAAACGAAGTCGATCTTGGGTAAAAGGAAATCAAAATTTTGAATTCCGCTGCGTTCCCGTGTTGATTTCCTAAGTGGTATCAGAGAGAGCTTCGAGCTTAAGCAATAAGAATGTTAATTTGCGTAGTTAATTTTATCGTTTAAATCACGTAATTAAAAGATGACAGATTTTAGATTCCTAAAACGATACACGAAAAGAAAAAAAAAAGAGATCTGGTGGTGCTCGGCCGACTGGCGGAGGCACCACCACCGGCGGCCGGGTCGGTCGGCGGCGCGGCAGTCACCTTATCGCCAAATCGTCGTTTGATCGGTCAAAGGGTTGTCTGAGTGTGCAAGCGATCTATCCTAACACTTTGCGTCAAGTGTTGGCAATATGTCCAACACTTGCACAATTTTCATTCAAGAGTGTGGATAATCTGTCCCAACACTTTTACCCCCCCACCCCCGTCAAGTGTTGGCAATATGTCCAACACTTGCACAATTTTCATTCAAGAGTGTGGATAATCTGTCCCAAACACCCCCTCAAGTGTGGGCAATATGTCCCAACACTTGTACAATTTCTTTTTAAATAACGTTCCAACCAGGGTTCGATTCTGTGACTTCTCGCTCTGATACCATGTTAAGATCAATGTCACTACCGTTGTCTTAAAACCAATCACGCTTGAAGAAGGCGCTAATTTATTTTCTTATTATTTTAAGTGTGTGACAAATGATTAATCATCCCAACATGTTCCAAAGTTTTATAAAAAAAATGTTTTTGATGTATAATTTAAAACAATTTGATATATTTTAATTATTTTACTACTGATATCCTTATCGAGTAAATGAATGATTATACAACATAAGATTATATATATTTGAAATATTTTAGAGGTCCCCTCAAAAAAAAAAAAAAAAAGAGGTACGTAGATGGCTTTAAGATGTACAAGTTCAGTGCTTACAAACAGCTTCCATATAAGAACACTAGGAAGAAAAGATTCGTGCTCTGCATTATTGGTGTTCCGGTTTATTTTTATAATCACCAAATACTTAAAATCAAAAGTGAATCAAAGAAACGTAATAATCATGATGATCGAAATGATAACAAAAGCTGAGTCTGATACATTACGATGGTATGTCCGGCACGTGTCGGTTGATGAAATGAATATCCGACACATCTTCGACACCTCCCGACATCGTATGGATATTTTTCGACACTACCGAACAATTTTTTTTCAATTTCTACTTAAATCTATTTTAACCGAAAAATGGAAGCTATTTTCGACATTATTTGTAACAACACGTGTTCTACCAAATACACGACACGACACGCTCCGATACAACCCGACGCCATATCTAACAGGTGTCGGTTGATGAAATGAATATTAATTAAAATTTTAATTAAAATCTAATACATTGTCAACAATCCACGACACAAAATCAACACCTTTCGACAATACTGAACCCTTTTTTTTTGTATTCTTAGATCTAGGCAAATTTTAACAGCCATGGTAAAATACACAATTCGAATTTCCATAGAAATTAAATCAATAATACACTATTAGCCAGTTTAACAATATTTGTAGCGAAATAATTTTCTTTTCAGGATATTTAATATTTTATATAACCGATATGTTTTTTTACGAAAAAAAATTCATTTCAAGAAATTTAATATTTCATGTAATCGTCAAACCCAATTTTTTTGGCATGATATAAAGATCGTGTAAAGCAACATGTCGTGGCTTATATCTTGAAAATAGTCATATCGCGCGTAGTACAAACGATATGTTTTTATGAAATGAATTTATTTTAAGAAATTTATAATATTTCATGTAAACGTCAAACACAATTTTTTTAGCATGATACAAAGATCGTGTTGGCAACAAGTAGTGACCTTATATTTTTAAAATAGTCATACCGTCGTGTACGTGTCGTGCCGTATGATATGTCCGTATCCATGTCTGTGTGTAAGCTAACACCTAATACCTTCTTTTATTTAATAAAGGACCTAAACCTGACCTTGAAATGAACTCTCACATCGCCAGTTAGGCAAACCGGCCCAATCAAAAAGCCCACAAACAAATCAATTCATTGGGCAAATTGCAAAGCCCACAACAATAATAATAAAGAACGACGTTGATCGCGAGGAAACACGTCATCCACTTCGCTTTCTATTAATAGTATAGTAGAGGGATATAATAGGGATTACAGAGGTATCACCACTATTACTTACGGTATCAAAAAAATTCTGCGCCATGACAATAATTTTTAATAAGTGGAACGTCAATGCCATTGGTGTTCGTTGTTCAACACCAACGGCGACGTTTACGTTATAAAAGTGTCACAACTTAGAAACGTCAGCCCATTGATTTTTCTCTGGTGTTCGTTGTTGAACATCAACGTCACCCACTATTACTTCCGTCACCACATTACTCCGAGCACCCCAAAAAATACATCGGCAGTACGATGATTTCACCGCAAAAAATTACATTATCACCGCAAAAAATTACATTAGCACCATGATGATTTTTAATAAAGGGAACGTCGGTGTCACCGGTGTTCGTTGTAGATAATCAAATAATAGATGTTGGAAATTATCACCGCAAAAAATTACATTAGCACCATGATGATTTTTAATAAAGGGAACGTCGGTGTCACCGGTGTTGGTTGTAGATAATCAAATAATAGATGTTGGAAATAAAAACGAAAACGAGGTGCCTTTAAAACCCCGTAAAAAAAGTATTGTGATGAGTGTACATAATATGGACTTAAAAAAAATTATTTAAAAAAAAATCTAGACTGGGCCTATGAACAGTAAAAAAAGAGGGAGAACACCCTTCTTTCTTATTAAGTAGAAGGGAAATAATACTCCATCTGTTTTCTTTTATCTGTCGTAGAGAGAAAAATCACATATTAAAAAAATAATTAATATTTCTAAAATATAGTATTGAAAATGTATTTTTTTTATCGAAGATGTAAATACTTTGTTGGTAAATGAGTTTTTAGTATTAGAAATGTATTTTTTTATTGGAGATGTAAATACGAAGAAAATAATAATAAATGATGCATTGGAAATGTAAAATGACAGGTAAAAAAACAAGCAAATTCTGAAATATGATAGATAAAAATAAACGGAGGGAGTAAGTGATGAGACGTTTGATAATAATGCCCTC
This sequence comes from Gentiana macrophylla, assembly GCA_026214975.1. Classification (NCBI taxonomy): domain Eukaryota; kingdom Viridiplantae; phylum Streptophyta; class Magnoliopsida; order Gentianales; family Gentianaceae; genus Gentiana; species Gentiana macrophylla. Next base: position 4,531,812 of record CM047808.1, on the reverse strand, counting down.
AAATTTGTGATATACGAGTTCATTGTGTTTAGTTTACAAACAACTTCAATATACTACTAGACACAGCATCAAAAGCCAAAAAGTAGATTCAAAAGAAAAACAATTGCATTCAACGGATTTTGGGTAAATCTGATGAAACGAGAAAAAACCTCTATAAATTAAACCACTTTCTATTCTAAAGGAAGGAGGCCTTTTTCGAATAAGCCTGCAGATCCACTTTTTGTTGGACAATACTCGACACAATTTCCATAAAATATGCAGATTCCAAAATCAATACTGTAACTAAACAGCCGTTTCTTTCGAATATTACTTTCCAATTTCCAATATACAATGGACAGATCGATAGGACATACACGAACACATACTTCACAAACGATGTATTTATCAAATTCAAAATGGATGCGGTCCCGGAAACGTTCTGGTTCGGTCTATCCCTTAAGTTAAGTTAACCGAGGGTAACATCACTGCTTTAATGGAACTACTTATTGGCCCTGTAGTATTGACACTATCCAATGACACTTCTAATCGCCACTTAAATATATGATCTTCATCATTTGTGTCTCTGCGGAATGAATCTAGCCAGATCTGAGACCGGTAGGAAAGGGTCGCTTTGAATGGTGGTGGAGCAGCAACGGCGGCGGCTGTAGCTATTGGTGTTTTCAATGGACTCAATTGACGTATAATTGAATGATTATATCGGCCACGACGGATGGAAGTTGCAACTATTGATAAGTAGAGGGACAAAATTGTCTCAACACAGAGTAATCTGTCCTTTTACTAAAAGATTATGTTCCTGTCCTTTTTCATAATTTCGTAAGCTTTTGTCTTTTTTCATAATTTCTACACTTATATTCTTGTGTAGAAATTTAATTTGTTGGCTTGTTAATTTGATATACACCTAACAACAAATATAACGTTAATATAAATTGTTATTTTTTATTGTGAATGTGGAATAGAATAAATGGAAAATTAGGGATAAGGACACAATCTGAAATATTTTTAAGAATATGAGACAAATTACATATTTTTATATATGGAGAAGACAATCGCATAATTTTTATAGCGAGAAGAATGACAATGAATCAAAATTATTGAATCTCCCTGAATCCCGAAAATCAGTGAATCTCGATAAAATAATTTTGACAATGAATCCCAAAATAAGTGAATTTAATAATGAATTTTGAAAATTAGTGAATTTAATAATGAATTTCAGAATGAATTTAAATGATGAATTTGAACACAAGTGAATTTCGACAATGAATAAATAGTTTTGTCTTTATGCAAAATTTCAAAAGATCGTCCTCCTACTCAATTGATGAAATATTTATGTCTTTCTCCCTAATTCCCTAGAATAAATATGAAGAACAATTGTAAAACATAAAATAACATTAACACGCATGAAAGAATGATTTTAAAGAATAATTATGATTTTTGTCATTTATAATCATGAAAATATTACTTTTGTCTTTCCGCACTCCATTTATTAATTTTTTTCATTCTCGCCCAATTTTTTAAAACTCAATTACGCATTTAGGAAGCACCCAAAAGGACACAAGGATATTTTTTTTAAACTCAATTACGTATTTAGGAAGCACTCAAAATGATTTTTTTTTGTCCATAAGGATCATTGTTTTTTTCATTTTCTTGTGTTCATAATCTGTCCATTTGTTTTGATCTATCTTGTTTTGATATATCTTAGAAAGTTTCATTGTAATCTAACTTGAGAAATGAATGTGGCTTAGATAAAGTTGAAGGTGATCTAATTTATCGATAATTTACAATACTCTGAGTCGTGTTAAAAACACTGTTGTAATTAAAAGACTTATCTAGGATGAATCGAAACGTTTCAGCAAGAGAGACAATCTCTTCCTCACTTTAACGTCATAATATAATTTTAACCTTTTGAAATAATTATAATAATGTTTCCATTGGTAGTATCCTGAAAGAGATTAAGAACAGGTTAAGCGACAAGTGCTACAATTGGGCTCCGAACCGAGTACTGAGACGAAATCCATGTGAGAGATCCCTGTGAAAGATACGTCGGTGTTCCGTTCATCCGTTGTTGATCAGAATTAATCAGATCTTTCTTGGTAAAAGTGACTTGATATGTAATGTTTTGGTTTAACTTTGTAAATGTAAGAACAGTCGGATTCACGGTTATTCGGATTCCTCGTGGATTATGGACGTTTACTTTGTAAGTCGACTTGGCAATGCCGACGTTAGTCACTGTCCTTGTATACTTCTGGACACTTGATCCAAAGACTACAGAAAAGGAAGGATAGTTGAGTTGAGCTTGAGGGATAGTAATTTTCTTGCAGTTCACCATCGAGCGTTTTGTAACGATTTGAATCTGCTTACTTGTATACCCCAACCCACATAAGAAAGATACGTAATCGTCGGGTGTGAGATCGTATATCAACCCGGGGTCGTTAGCTTTAGACGGGTTTACATTTCCTGAACCTGTAGCTATCACATGGGCTATTTTACGTTGTTGGTTTTCGATAGGATTGTTAGCGAGATTTCGTGGATTAGCGGTTGTCATTATTGCTGATTTGATGGCAGCAGGAGACCAGTTGGGGTGTGATTTTTTGAGCAAAGCTGCAACACCACTGAGGTGGGGACAAGACATGGAAGTGCCAGAGATTATCTTGAAATCGGAACCGCGGATGGGTTCATGCCATGCTGCAAGGATGTTTACACCGGGCCCGAGGATATCGGGTTTTAGAATCCCAACGCTTTCCTTGTTCGGACCCCGAGAAGAAAAATAACCCACTGATGGAGCATGACGGTTTCCGTAAACAGTTCCCTCGAATAAGATCGAGGATACGGGTTCTGATTTTGTTGTTTTCAGATATTCAATGATCTTACGTCCGTCCTCGTAGGCGAGCTCAGTTGTCGGAAGAAAATCAAAATGGTCGGATCTCGTGTAGCCTTTGTTTATATCGTTAAGCAAAATCATGGCAACGCCACCGGGCGCTTTTACATATTCACCTTTGTCCACCTCGCTACGAACCTCCTCGGAACATATCACTATCTTTCCTTTGATGTTTCTTGATGAAAAAGCTGAGTATGGACAATATTTCGCTTTCGGATCATTAAGTCCAGGATAAATCAAAGGGAACCTTTTGCTTTTAGGGAAATCCTTAGGTGGACAAAGTGATTCGCCGTTGATTCTGTCGTTATTTCCTAGCAAGGCGGTCGCCCTTAATTCTCTGTCGTGGGTGCCCGCACCCACGGTCAGAACCCACGGTTCCTCGTTGGAGAGAGTTGAAAGAGATGGTCCTTTATTTCCTGCGGAGCAACTTACAAAGATGCCTTTTTCCATTGCAGAAAAGGCCCCGATTGCAGTACTGCTATCGAAATATCGGTGTGATCCCGAACCAAGAGACATTGAGATGATGTCCACACCGTCCGCAATGGCGGCCTCAAAGCCAGCCGTTGTGGCACTAGCTGGACAACCACCTTTACCATCATGGCACACTTTGTAAACTGCCAGGTGCGCAAGTGGCGCTATGCCAGCAGCCGTCCCGTTGGCGTTCCCGCAAACATTAGCACCCGTGACGTAGTTCCCGGCTGCAGTGCCAGCGCAGTGAGTACCGTGTCCGTTACCGTCGAACGGTTCCCCGCTCGTTACCATGTTTCGTGCGCCGATGAGCTTGTTATTGCATGCGGACGGAGATTTGAACTCGCATTTTCCCTTCCATTTAGCCGGCGGCTTAGGTATTCCTCTACCGCTGAAGGAAGGGTGGTCCGGCTTAATCCCGGTGTCCAATACTCCAATAATGATCCCTTTCCCGTAATTCGATTGCTTCCAAAATCCCGTGTTTCGTTTCAATCCAAGAAACTCGGGAGTACGAGTAGTGTGCAACTGTAACACCTCATCCTTACGCGCGTATAAGAACCCTTCTTTCTCTTCCATTTCCTTCACTTCTTCCGCCGATAACCTTGCTGCAAAACCCATGAAAACATGCTGATAGGTGTAAACAATGCGCGATCCTTCTTCTTCTTCTTCTTTTCCTTCTGCTTTTGGAAGAAACGAACGATAATACGCTTTTAAGTCAACCGGATCACGATTTTTACGTGGCGGATCTACATGAACGATATAAATTTCTAATTGTTCAGATGATGCAATACAAAACATCATCTGGAAATAGCTGAGTCCCAAAAAAAGGGGAATGAAAATTGAATGGTAGTACTCCATATTATATCTGTTGTTATTTTTTTTTTTGAGGGGCTATATCTGTTGTTATTGATGGTTAAAGATTAATTAATCTTTCTTTAAACAAGATTAACGGAACTCGAATATGGTTTATAATTGTGTTAATTTCTTCCTATGAGTTCTACTTATATACTAAACAAATAGAAATTGATCACAATATTTCTATGTACATCGAGAAAACTGCAGGTGCGTTTTGTGTGTATATTAAATCAGTAATCTAGCTGTTGCTTAATTAATTAATTTGAGTGAACACAGAAAGTGTGACCTTTTCGTGTGATCAGTACGTTGAGCTAATGTGTGTCGTGATCAAATTTCTATGCTGTAAAAAAGCTTATGTAGAGGAAAAAAAAAAAAAAAAAAAAAAAAAAAAAAACCGAGACGAGTGGATAAGACAGAAATTCGATGTGTTGATTCACATTGATAGAGGTTCTTTTATATAAGGGAGAGGATGAGCCTAAAACCCGTCATTAAGCCGCCTTAATTAATTAACCCGACTTAATTCTCTTTTCCAGCAAGAAAAGCGATTGGGTATTGTAGCATTTTGTATAATGGAAAACATTTTTATATATCTAAAATATTTTACTAATGATATCCATATGGAGTAAATGGAAGATTATACGACATACGATTATATATTTAAAATATTTTATTAATGATATACAGTTTTTATACAGTTTTTATATAATGGAAAGGTAAATGGCACTAAGATGTAGAAGTTTGAGTACTTGGTGCATTCTAACATGCTATGAAGCATGGATATTTTATTACGCCATGTATTACCTTGTGATACAAATGACACTGCTTAATTCTAAAATTTAAAGACACAATTTTTTTTTCCTTTTCTGAGAGTATATTAATCCATATAAGAGTAACAAACAATTTCACAAAGCCATATCCAACCAAGAGTTACAGAGAGACACATCATCCACATCTACTTTCGAAAAAAAAAAAAAACGAACGAAAACATCGTTCAATTCTAAGATCATTATGCACAATATCGATTTTTTTTTTCTTCAAAAAGTCACACAATAGAAATTAGGAACACCCCACCCATCTACCCTTACTTCCCTGTATACACAATGTCGGGATGAAAATAGCAAATTATTCGGTCTACAAGATAGTGAATCGTTAAGGAAAGAGATGGCGGTCTTGGGTCTTGCAACTGTGATGTCTATCGAATGTGTTTTAGAGCAGAAATGGAAAGATCCAACAAGAAGTAAGCCCTTTCCATCCATCAAAGCATAGGGGCACAATATACTTTCTTTATGTACTTCTTATTTGATCTCAGACTGATCAACAACATAGAATTAATTGGATGTGATTTCATCATGATAATTGCTAGAAAATTGTTTTTTTTTCTGGAGTTAATAGACCTTTGAGCAAAATGATAAGGACTGTTTTTGCGTATATATGTGGGATGTTCCGGGCTCAAATAAGAATATTTTGATTTCTTGTTGTTGTGTACTACAAATCAATCAATCAGCCGCTTTTGTTTCAAGATGTTATTTATGATGAGAATCAATCTTAAATCATTTTTACCATCAATATTACCATGTTTATAAGCTAAATTTACTATACTAAGTTCGAATTACGAGTTATTTGACTCAACTTCATGTTCAGCGACTTGTGCTTCATATAATTGATATTTATATGTTTTATCCCAAAATTGGTCTATAGATTCTATATATACATTCTTCCACTAGACCATTAGGATCTGCACTAGTTGACTACAACTAGTCTGAACAGGAGAATACAAAAAAGTAATAAGAGAGACGCACAGACCAATCAATCGTATCGGTCGTATTCTTGAATTACTTATTTGTGTTTAGAGAAGGCTTCATATAATTGATATTTGTATATTTTATCCCGAAATTGATGTTACTTGGAGAATCCATGCGTTAAGGAAACAGATTGATATTTATATGTTTTATCCCGAAATTGGTGTTTTAAGCATTAAGGAAACAGATGCAGAGCAGAAACATAGTGGGGTGGGCCAAACAGGAGCGGACACATGATCTCGGGTAAAGAGCAGTAAAATATTTAAAGGCAAATATAAAAATTTAAAGGGAGAAAAATTGTATGCATAGTACAAATATTAGTATATTTTTTTTTCGTATCAAGAGGTGACTGTTGACTCCTTGATTGTATGTAGATCCGCTGGAGCCAAGACAAGAGCCATAGTAGAATCATAGGGCCCAAGACAAGAGCCAGAAGTGCAGAGTGTGCGGAACGGACCGAAATTGCTCATGCCGCAGCGAGCCCAGCCCACGCAACAGCCTGCCTCGGGATTTATGTAGCCGACTTATATGAAATTCCAGGTAGCCGACTTATATGACGTGTTTAGGGTTATGGTTTTTGTTTTTCTGATGACGGCCATAACACTATATAAAGGCTATACAGAAAATACACTCAGACTAGTACTCAGACTTGCATACAGAAATACAATTTGGATTTCCAACTTTCTAGCAATCAAGCTTATTTGTTCCAATGTTTAATCATAAAACTTGATCTATTTGTATTCATGATGAATTTTATATTAAACGTGCATTAAATTGAACTATGTAGCAATTAACAAACCCAGTTCTGATTGTTATCTGTCTGTTAAACATGCGAAATACGGAACCGCGATTGGCGCTGCCCACGCTGCGGCGACGGTCAAACATGCGATGCGAAACATGGAACCACAATCTACGGTGCCCACGTTGCGGCGACGGTCATTACCGTTGCGGCGTGGTACCCAGTAGATCCGGAATTTGTGCATTCGGCGTCAACTATGTCTATATCAGATCTAACCCACATGTCGTATACCTAATCAATTTACGGCTTGTTTTCATAGTTTAACGCAAAGGAACTCCGGTTGAGGTGTTAAATATTGATAGCACTGTATATTTCAAAATTAAATTTAAAATCATATTCATATGAAATTATATTGAATCACTAAATATTTCTAGAACCTTGTGTTGTACCTATAAATACCGGTACATATCCATTCATTGCAGAAGTGTGAATAATAATTTTTTTTTTTCCAATTAACCTATCATGGTATCTTTGTCTTAATGCTCACTTGTATTGTATCTTTTTTAATTTCTTTTCCCGCAAATACATGATTAATGATAGATGAACAACCAAAGTTACAAAACGGTGACACAATGTGATCTCTCATCCTTCCTTTTTCATTGCTCCAAACACATATGCCGCCCTCTTTCGTCCTTCCTCGCATATTCTCGGTTCCCCGGCCGATCTCACCCTTGCTCGGCATCCAACTCTTTCTCCTCTATTATCGTATTTAATTCCTCCTACCCGAGCGAAAATTTTGAATATAGTCCATTAATTAACCTACATTGTTTTCATTTTCTTAGTCGTCCTTGATTATTAATTGGAATAATTAAAGGCCATTCAAATGAAAGTTTAGAAACGATAATTAAAGTGAATCATTCCAACAAAGTACACTAATTGCATTACAAAACATAAGTCAAAAAAATAAATAAAACAAGTCAAACCGATTCAAGAGCAAACAAAATTCATATGGCTTGGCATTAATTTTAGCTTTCTGTTTGTATATACTCAAGCCCATAATCCTAATCGTTCAATTGTTGATCTTATGGTTTTTCAGTTGAACAAATTGAATAAAAATTTGATGTCGAACCCGTGTGAAGTGTTAAGCGGGATTGAATCAATGTTCTTAGCGCTTGTAACATCTGTTATCAAGGATGTTAGGATCAAGCGTTTGTGGGCAATCTCTCTCAACACCCTCGCCCCACAAGTTTGGCAATCTCTACAACATTTGCATAATATAAATTATGAAAATAATGTCACTACATATCGCTACTGCTTCTACTAAAACCTATGATCTTCTTAATGCCGCTACTATATTTCTTTATAAATTCAATAGTGTGGCATTCTCTCACAACAAAGGATATTCTCAACTACTTGAGGGAAGTATCAACTATTATCTCATGTATAGATGTTTTTATACATTATCAGCAAAACGATTTAGTTTTGAAAAAAAAAAATTCTGGTTATAAATCATTTTCACATTTTAGGTGTGTGGGTGTGAAATGGAAAAAAAATACAATATTTACATTGCTATTTGCACACGGAAAGTGATTTACGCACCACCCGTATCCACCGAAAACATCCACAGAAGCAATTTTGACCAAACAATTTAAATAAAAAAATAGAAAAAGAAATACAGAAATTTTGACCACAAAAATTAGCGTTCGAGGATGGGATGTACCCATTCTCGAGAAAAGTTATGGTGGGGGAGTGATTTGTGAGGTATACCAAGTGGATTGTTGTGATTAATCCATGTCACACCTACATACATCTATTATGTGTGAGAGAGTGTGTGAGTGTCACATCATCCACTTTGATATCTTAATTAATTACTCCCCCGCCATAACTTTTTTCCCCATTCTCGGTACCCTAATCATTTTTCTTTGCACAAATAATTGTTTAATCTTAATTTGAGCATTTTATTTATCATATATCTACACTAATTTATATTTGGTTACTTTAAACAACTAATACATCTCAAACAAAATTATACTTAACTATTGGTGAATATTATTTAAAGCATAATTTCTAACAAAATGTACCTAGTATTTCTAATATTAATAATAAATGCACCACGACTATATAAAGTCATTACCTTTTTTGAGGAAAAAAGTCATTACCTGTACTAAGACAATAATCAAAAATTCGAATTGTATAATCTTTTTTGAGTTATTTGTTCATTATATAGCATAAAATACTCTGTTATTAAAAAATTATAACTAGTAATATAGCTAGCACTTCTTTTCAAACATTATTACAATTTGATGGGTTTTCATGTAAAAAATTTAGTATTTACTAATATATAGTTTTTTTTTTTTTTTTGAATGTACTAATATATGGTTGAACTGGCGATCCAACAATTGAAAATAGTCAATAACGAAATGGCTAAAGCCAAATATATATATATATATATATATATATATATATATATATATATATATATATATATATATATATATATATATATATATATATATATTATTATTATTATTATTATTACATTGGAAGCACTATGATATATAATAAATAATTAATAAAATAAACCCCACATGTAAAATTTTAAACTTGCAAGGTAACTAGCTCACGCATATAAATGGAACACCAATGCAGGTATTATTACCTTATAATATATGAGCATTCTAATTCTAATTAATCTCCATATTTTTTTATACCATTTTTTCTGTTATTGCAGAAACAAAGGTCTAAATATGGCTAGTAGGTTGAATTACTTCATGATTTTCTTTGTTTGGTTTATGGCGATTGCTCACTTTCACAACCCAGTGGACACAAGTGCACCCTTCAATTCGCCAGGTATGAACTTTGGATCTCACGTCAACGAGACATGTCATAACGTTTTTTTCCAAGCAAAATGTAAGCTTCATCACCGCCCGACTCAACCACCACCTGCCACCGCCACCTTAACACCACAGTCCACGCCACCATCACCCACCTTGCCTTCCCCGCCCATCCCACCATCACCTGCCACAACCCATACCTCTATCACCCGCTACAACCCACCCCGTGCACCACCACTTGCCACTGCCTTAAGACCACCCACTAATGCTTACTAGTCTTCATCACCACTCGTGCCCGCTATACCACTACCGCCACCTCAACAACCCGCCATCACTTATATATCACCACCTACCCCACCTCCATCCGCCCCCACTGTTGCCACAACACCTGCCATCTCCTATATCACGACCACCCATCATTTCCCACATCACCATGACCCGTAACTGCCCATGCCATCGCCCACTCCTCCACCACCCACCATCGCCAGCCCATCACCAGTTGTTATCTCTGTTAGGAAATCTACGCGGAAATGCAGTGGAATATAAAAATTTATTTCCTCTTAACCAGGATCGACTTCGTTTAAGCAACAAACATATTAAGTTAGTAGACGAAGGTTACCTTGCTTGATCTAAAAGAGATCGACTTCGTTTAAGCAACAAACGTATTAAGTTGGTAGACGGTGGTTACCTTGCTTGATCTAAAAGATTGAAGCTTTGACCGTCTATAGAGAGTAGTAGTGCGCGATCCGTCCACGTGTCCGGCCTCTATCAATATCCACACGAACAGCCCGCCGGAATCCCATCATGGATTTTTACCAGAAAAACTCGGTTGCTAGACCGACATTTTCTCTCTCTCAAAATCTCTCTCTAGGAAGCTCTCTATTTTCTAGTAAATTAGAATTCTTCTAATTGTAATGTGTAAAAGATTTAGCCAACCCCTTACTTATATTGGGGAGTGGTGCGCCCGATACTACTAGTTTTCCTAATGGGAAAAGTGTCTGAGAGAAGTAAGGAGAAAAAAAATATTTTCCTAATAAAATAAAAAAAATATATCTTTGATGATTTATCTCATATAATATTCATTATATTAAATATATTTCCAAGTTATATTTGACAATATCATATATTGAATATATCTTTATCTTATTACGATAAATCAATTTATACAAATGTATTAATATCTTATATTAATATATGGTAATACTATTAATTAATTTGCACAATCCAAATATATCTTATATACACTATCCGCGCCCCATAGGCCATTAAATGGCTTCCTGAATATTCTTAATTAATATAATACTATGATTAATTAATTTGCAAAATACATGTGTATCAAATACACATATATAAATTTCGACTTATACATCAACTATGTATATTTAATTAATCAACATAATTAATATCTTGTATTATATTTATTCATAATAAATAAATACAACAATATTAATTTATTATTATAACACTTTATAGTCGAGATAAATTTTTCTTATTTGGTTATCACTATAACTGCATTTTAATCCGGCTAGATGTTCTTATATGTGTGACCCGATAGGCTTCCGAATATAGCCGTAGACATAAAGAGCAAATAACGTAAATGCCCTTCATACCTAACAATCACAGAAAGCGTCTAGCAACACACCGTGACCCCCAATCATCAGAAGAGTCAAATGCAATGACTAACTACCTTTCATGTGAAACAGTTACCGTGTAAATAGAATCCTATCGATGTTACAATATCCACACGGTCGTATCTCGAGTGTCAATACATTAACGACCGTATCCTATAATCTGGATATCCTACTCTCTCGAAGTAACATATTACTTCCGCTTTGCAAAGACTTTTGAGAATAAGACATTTCTTATAAGAAGGCTCTTTCGGATATTACTCTTATTCATAGGATATGCAATTCCCGGATGAGCAACATGAATCCTACGCATGCTTCAGTGTCACACCCAATCACTACCGCATGATCGCCTCATGGCTTGGGAAAACCTCAGTAGTGTCAAAGTATGACAATCCACACCGTGATGTCATGAAGACTCCGGTCTCAGGATAATTACACAACCGCCACATAGTGCGACACTTAATAAAGTAAGTGGGTCAGTCTAACATACGCATTCTCTAATACATGTCCACATACAGTCCAACTGTCTCTACACTTCGATAGACGAGATCTATCCCTATTTTCAATAAGATAGAAAATCAATAAGTGCTAGTCTAATCGTACTATCAATGTCCCGTTTGATAGTACATGCGACTAGAGACATTTAAGTATCAAACCTTTTAAAGTGAGTCGAGATCTCATCAATCATAATCACTTTTATGATTTCTCTTTCACAGTTTGACACTAGGGACATTATCATATATACAATCACAAATTGGTTCATATAGATAAACAGAATATATAATACAGAAAAACCATTTAACGTATGTATAAACATAAAGAAACAGTAGAAATGATCCGACCCGGTCGGATCCGGTCCAACCCGAATGGGTTTAGGACACTATTTCAACAATCTCACACCCTGCCACCACATGCTACCACACACCACACAGCCGACCGCCTTTGCCCACCCCACCACTAACACCTCCATCATCCACCCCACCATCACATGCCTACTTACCGGCCCCAACCATCCACTTAACCACCAACACCCACCGCCATCTCACGCCCTATCACCGCCTCCACCCTACCCCATTCGCACACTAAACTACCACCCACCATACCATATGTCATCTCTTATCGATTGTCAGCAACTTCATGTCAAACATATGAATGGAATATCATTCATTCCATTATGTTCCTTCCATCTGTTACATTTCATTATATTCCATTCCAACAATCCAAACGGGCCATTAATATAATCAACTCCATTCAAATCTACATGATGATTATGTTACCCCAAACTTACATTTTATATAATACATTTTACCATAATTAATGTTGGAGTTTTTAGCTAAAATTGAGTTTTGGAACAAGTGGCGAACAGTCCGCTTTAGACTCGATTGTAATGATGTTACGGAATGAATTTCCGGGCGCCAAAAACGGTTTTGAAAACTACTAAGATAGTAGTTGATATTAGGCTTTTGAATCACTCGATTCCGATATCGGATGAATGAGAAATTAATGTTTAAAGGTAGAATAAAATGTATGGAGTGTTGATGAATAATTTATATTCATTTGTCCCACATTGGAAGAGTAACCCAAGTGGAATCACTACTTAAGAAGTAGTGTGAGATAAAATTAAGAGTATTAGAAATTAATGTGCGTGTGACATGTGTGTTGTTATGTTTATGACATGTGTCATCTTGTTATTGACTTGTAATAGATTTGGTGGGTAAAAACTGATCCGTTCGGTTCTGGCAACAATAATGAAAAGACTTTGTCTTCTTCGCATAGCTTTCTTTCCTAAAATGGCGATTACACAGCTTTAGCTTCTTTTCAAACTTGGTATCAGAGCTTCTTGACTTGCGTCATGTCTACTGGGATCTCAACTGCACCGTCATCGGCACCGCCAAACTCTGGAAGCACAGGACCGGAAACCACCACTGTGGTGCCGACAAATCCAAGTTCCACTCCAACCTAGGTGACTGTCAGTTCCGTCATCCCCACTGTAGATCTTGGTCCTTTCTCTCAGTATCAAACGGCTTTTGGATCGATTCCATACCCAAGCATCATGTTTCCATCTTCGAGCATGCATAGAGCTCCTCCTCTCACTCAGATGTCAGGTACCGTTATACCATCTACGATCTCGTCTATTCCGTCATTTCTCCGGTCACCCTGTCCGAGTACTCTGAGTCACTCTGGGCCACCCTTTCAAGGACACTTAAATCAAACCTGCACTGTGAAACTCACCAGGGATAACTACTTATTGTGGAAATACACGATTCTGCCTATAGTGAGAGGTCATAAATTGGATGGACTCTTGTTTGGTACCACGCCTAGGCCACCAAACATGAACCTGTATACTGGACTTCAAAATCCAGTCACTAATGAATGGGACACAGTGGATCAATTGCTAATGGGATGGTTACTAGGCTCAATGACTGAGCAAGCACTGGTTGAAGTTATTGGTTGTAGCACATCCCACGAGATCCGACAACATTGGAAACCCTACTTAATACCAATCTGAGGCAAGGATGTTGGAGTTTAAGAGTGCCCTTACCAAATCGTAAGGCGACAAGTCCATGAGTGACTACTTGGCACAAATGAAGTCCTATAGTGACAACTTCATTTGCAATGATACCCCGTGTCCAAATCCGAGTTGATTCTCGCCACATTAGGAGGTCCGGATAAGGACTATGAGGCAAGAATAGTTAACATTACCTCCGTGGATTGGCTCTCTCACTTGGCCTGAAGTCCACTCCCAATTGTTGATACATGAGAGATTGCTTGCAAGGTTTAATCCTACAGTTAGTTTAACAAGTGGAGCTGTGAGTGGTCAGTCTAACCCCTATGCTAATTTGGCTGCTTATGGATCTGGAAGGTTTCAAAATTGAAACAGTAATTACAATTCCTCTCAAAGCAATAATAGGGGCGAGGCGCAATGTATAGAGAGGCAGAGTGGAAGAAGTCTTTGGTAGTCTGGTCCAAAAATGACATGTCAACTGTATGGGAAGAATGGCCATCTGATTTGTGGACTCATTGGCATAGGTTTGAACATGATTTTCAAGGGCCCACAGCCAACAACAATAGCAGTGGAAACAAACAGAACTCAGCTTTTATTGCTACACCAAGCACAATCTCAGACCATTCCTGGTACTTGGATAGTGGAGCAACAAATCATGTTGCAGCTGACATGGGTAATATGAGCATCAACTCCAACTACAATGGTAATGACACACTGACTGTAGCTAATGGTGAGCAATTGCCAGTAGCACATATTGGTCACTCTTTCCTTCACACGCCACATGGCACTCTACAATTGCACAATATACTTCATGTTCCTCAATTCACAAGAAATTTGCTTAGTATCTCTCAATTGATTTCTGACAATCCTGTGTCTGTGGAATTTGATGATCTGTTTTGTTTTGTTAAGGACAAACATACAGGGACAATGCTTCTCAGGGGTCAACTTCAGGATGGCCTTTACAAGATCCATCAACTTGAAGCCACTGATCAGAACTCCTCTCACTCCAAATTTGGTTCAGTTTGTTTTTATGTCTCCAAAACTCGACTTCTGTAATAATTAATAATTTCGATTCTAGTCTTGATTTGTGGCATAGGAGACTTGGCCACCCCTCTAATCATGTTTTAACTACTATCTTGAATGGTTGTAATGTCAAAACTGTTGGTGTTTTATCTTTCTGTGAATGCTGTCAACTAGGCAAAGCACACAACTTGTTTCATCCTTTGTCTGACTCTCATGCCACAACACCCTTTGAACTGGTCCACACAGATCTATGGGGTCCTGCACCCATTAAATCTGTAGAAGGTTACAACTATTATGTGCACTTTGTTGATGATAACACTAGATACACTTGGATATATCCCTTAAAATCCAAATCTGAGACCTTTAGTTCCTTCCAAAAATTTAAGGCCATGGTAGAAACATGTTCTCGGTGAATTTTATGATTTATATCGCAATATTTCATAGCAATAATCTCCGTGTTTTAGTAATTTTTATAGAAAATTACGTATTAAATGAACAAATGGAAGAAATGGTCTTAAAGTGATAAAAAAGTGTAAAACGTGCCAATTACGTGCTTAAAATGATGATTTTATGTTGGTTTGAGTTGTGTTACACTTTGGTATGCTTTCAATGACTTGTAGATATACATTTTCGAGCTAAAGAGAGGATTAAAAGTGGTGCAAGATCGGATTTATATGATGGAGAAGAGATAAAGATGAGAAAATCAAGATTTGGTCGACACTGGACTGGCGTCCAGGGTGGACGGGCGTTTGGAATTCTGGACGGGCGTCCGCAAGAAGAATTTTGATTCAGGATGTTGAGAATTTTGCTGAACTGGCGTCCATTTTTGCATAGGACGTGCGTCCACTCAAGGCTCGGCCCGACTCGAAGAATTCCATACATTCTGGACGGGCGTCCAAGAGATCAAACGGGCGTCCACCACCGATTCTAACCCTAGCCGCCTCAGAGTTCTATAAATACAGCGCCTATTTCAACCCTAATACATATATGAGAGCAGCCGCATATTTCACCCAAAAAGCAGCCGCACCAAACCCTAGGAGATTATGAGTTTCTTCCTTTCAACCATGTCTTGGATCATCACAAAGATGCAAGGCTAAGCAATTCGCAGTAGAACAGCTGGAGGATATCACATCAACATCACCACAACCACGGATTGTTAGGTTATCTTTATTTATGATTCGAATATTGTATTTTATTTATCGATTGGTATTTGGATTGATTGTTAAGTGTTTTGTTAGATAGGAATATCAATGAAACCGCATGTTGATTTGAATTTGTATGGAAATATAATTCAACAATAGAACCTTTTCGATCGATACAATTAATAATTTTTGAGGAATCATTTATTGTTAATTGGGTTATATAATTTGGGAACAAATTAATGATCTTGTGCTGTATGTTTAATTGTTTTGCTTGGAAAAGAAAACAAAACCCTAGAAATTGAGTTAAAGGAATTTAATCGATTTTGAGATTGATCAACCCAATAAAATCGTATTCTGATCATAAAAGTGGTTGTGTGATTGTTGTGTGGTTGATTCTAGCTGTTTTACTGTTCTTTTAATTATTTGATAAACCAATCTGTTCGTATCGATTACTACGATTAGTTACTTCCAGAATTTAGTGTCGTTTTCTGCATATTTACATTTTCGAAGACGTCATTGGGCGCCCGTCACGTTAGTGGACGCCCGTCCATTATTGAAGTTTTTCTGCTTTCTGTTTATTTTAGTCATCGTTCTTCGTTTCTGTTTTATAATTAATATAAACTTTAGGTTTAGATAGTAAATTGTGACATATTTGATAGAATAACTGCCCGTAATCCGATAATTATACGATTCCCTTAGGACGACTCGGTAACACCCTATACTACGAGCCTTATACTTGGGGTGTTCCGATAAAATAAATTTAAAACTAGTTTTATCGAACAAAACACAGTTCTCTGTCAAAATCAAATGTCTTCAATCTGATTGGGGAGGTGAGTATAGATCATTTCAAGACTATCTTAATAATGCAGGAATCACTTTCAGACACCCCTGTCCTCATGACCACGCCCAAAATGGTAGGGCAGAAAGAAAACACAGACACATTGTGGAGACTGGTCTTACTCTTCTGGCTCAAGCCAGCATGCCCTTGAGGTACTGATGGCACAGCTTCCAAGCCTCAGTCCTACTTATAAACACTCTTCCAACTCCTGTCCTTAAAAATAAGTCTCCAGTGGAATGTCTCCTTCAGTCTAGGCCAAATTGTAAGTCCTTTAAGGTCTTTGGTTGTGCTGTGTACCCAAACCTCAGGCCATTTCAAACCACTAAGTTTCAATTTCACACCAAAAAGTGTGTCAACCTTGGCCTCAGTTCCTGTCATAAAGGTTTTAAGTGTCTAGACAATACTGGGAGAATCTACATCTCCAACAATGTTATCTTTGATGAAACCAACTTTCCTTTCTCTCAAGATTTCACACAAGGTCCTTCTACACAAGTCCTGCCTGATTACTCTTCCTTCTCCTACCTTCCTATTCCTTCATCTCAGGCAGAGGGGGAACAACAAGGCATCCTTAGGAGATCTACTGATGAAGGCATTGCAGGAAGTCCTACAAATCAGGTATGTCATTCCAATACTTCAACATCTGTTCCTAGTCCTAGTACTGGTGTTCCTAGTCCTAGTACTGGTGTTCCTAGCACCAGTCCTTGTATTCCTTCTAGTCCCACACACCCAAGTGAGTCTATGACTGATCCATCACAACAATTAACTATAGATGATCAGCTGCCTAGTCAACCCCAAAGTCCTGTAAATACTCAAACCACTCAAGTCATAGCTCATCATATGCAAACCAGGTCAAAAAGTGGCATCTACAAGCCTAAGGTCTATTCTGCTGTTATTAGTAATGCTCACTCTTATCCTGCTGAACCAACTAGTGTGTCACAAGCATTGCAGTTAGTGGACTGGAAGGATGCTATGTCTGCTGAATACAGGGCACTGATGCATAACAAAACTTGGGAATTGGTTAGACTTCCACCAGGGAAAAGTGTTGTTGGAAACAGGTGGATTTTTAAATTGAAATTAAAACCTGATGGTACAGTTTTGAAGCACAAGGCAAGGTTAGTTGCCAAAGGGTATAGTCAAAACTATGGTATAGACTTCACTGAGACCTTCAGTCCAGTTGCCAAGTCAACAACAATCAGAATAATTCTAGCCCTGGCAGTGTCTATGAATTGGACAGTAAATCAAATAGACATAAATAATGCTTTTTTGAATGGTCCTTTGCAGGAACCAGTCTATATGGAATGTACCTGTAAGGATTTGTGGATGTGTCCAGACCTAACTATGTATGCAGGTTGCACAAGGCATTATATGGCACAAACAGCTCCCGTAGCATGGTTTGATGCTTTCAAATCTCGGATGGTCACCGGAGGGCTTCACACGATCAGACGGACAACTCACTCTTCTTATTGCATATCAATGATATAGTCATGTTTGTTTTGGTGTATGTGGATGACATCCTTGTTACAGGAAACTCACACTCCATGATCCAGAAGTTCATTAGGCAGCAGGACACAAAATTCTCTCTCAAGGATCTAGGACCTGTCTCACACTTCTTGGGAATGCAAGTTACCAGAAATGAATCTGGTTTATATCTAACTCAGTCCTACTATGCTTCTCAGTTACTAAAGAGGTTAAATCTGGAGCATCTTAAACCTTGCCCAACACCTATGGTGGCAGGAAAGCAACTGGAACCAGATCAGGGTGAGCCCTTATCCAATCCTAGCATATACAGAAGTGCTATATGAGCACTTCAGTACTTGACAATTACCAGGCCTGACATAGCATATACTGTAAACACTCTGAGTCAGTTTATGCAAAAGCCTTGCACTGAACACTGGCAAACATTGAAGAGGTTACTGAGGTTTGTTCAGGGGACACTGAAGCAGGGGCTTCATTTTATTCCTAGCGCAGATTTGTCTCTTCATGGTTTCACTGATGCCAACTGGGCTGCTGATCCCAGTGATAGAAAATCCACTGGAGGTTACTGCGTGTATTTGGGCAATTCTCTTATCACATGGAGTTCTAAGAAACAGCAAGTGGTTGCTAGATCCCGCTGTGAGTCAGAGTACAGAGCTTTGTCTAACTTGGGTGCTGAGATCCAGTGGATAATGCAGATTCTAAAAGAAATGAAGTTCAATCTGCCAGGAATTCCAGTTCTGTGGTGTGACAACACAGGAGCAACAACTCTGGCTCAAAATCCGGTATATCATGCAAGGACAAAACACATAGAGGTGGATGTCCACTACATTCGAAACCTGATCCTGGACAAAAAGATGAAAGTCTGCTTCATCCCATCTTCAGCACAAGTGGCTGACATCTTCACCAAGTCTTTGCCTATTTCTACATTTTGCAACTTCAAGACCAAACTCAATGTGGTTGATCCATACATTAGTTTGAGAGGGGGAGATAAAATTAAGAGTATTAGAAATTAATGTGCGTGTGACATGTGTGTTGTTATGTTTATGACATGTGTCATCTTGTTATTGACTTGTAATAGATTTGGTGGGTAAAAACTGATCCGTTCGGTTCTGGCAACAATAATGAAAAGACTTTGTCTTCTTCGCATAGCTTTCTTTCCTAAAATGGCGATTACACAGCTTTAGCTTCTTTTCAAACTGTGTGACACTTAGAAATATGCCCTAAGGGGCAAGGGAATTTTGTAAAAGAGTGAAGACGTAGATGCTTGTTGATTTAAAACCCCACGCGCCCTGACGCCAGCCGGCTCGCCTAGGTTCGGACTTGTGGCTTGGACTGGGCCGGGCCAATATTAATGCTTTTGGGCCAGCTTAACATTTAATTTTCTGAATCAAGCCAAACAGATTCATGCATCTGTGAACGAAATTGAAGCAAAGCAGATGTACATCCGTTCGAACTTGCATTCCTTTTCGAATTCTGTTGGTAACTTTCCAACAAATAACTTCCCAACTTCCTTCTCTCAAAGGATACTACTCCACATTATTTTGCCTATATAAAGGAACAACCCTGAATGGGAATAAAAACAGAGAGAAAATTCATTTGCATCAATATAGAAACTCTGCACAATAATTGCATTCATAAAAGTCAAGAGATAGTGAAGCCTAATCTGTTCGCCTGCTTTCCTCATTCAAGTGGCAGAATCCGAAAAAGTATGATTGTTGTATCTTGGGAGAGTAATTGCCATTATCTGTAGGCGTGTAATTGGGGCAATAAAGTTTTAAGGACAGCGTTCTACGCGCCTCAATCATTCGAATAAGTTTTCGTTTTACATTCTATTTTCTGCATCATTTTTCTTCAATGTATATTCTGGGAAAAGATGATTATGTGATTAAAAAACATGTTGTAAATTTATGTTCTTGTTCAGATTTTTCTGTTTTCTAGATGTGCAATTGCACTATGTGAAACTATCAAGTTTAATCAAACCAGTACTATTACCCAACAATTAATACATATTTTGCAAATGCAGTTAACAAAAACGAAGAAGATTTACCGCAAGCAATCACGCTGCCCGAAGCGAAATTTCATCAAAGCCGCAGACTATTTCAATCTATAACTCGAAATCTGAATCAAGATTACATACCATACTGCCACAACAAAATCCGTTGCGATATTTTCAATTATGTATGCGGGAGAGAATGCAGGTGTAATACTGTCAATGCCATCTGTTATGCACCTCAATGCCATATGAACCAGATTTGCGATGATGTAACTTTGTTTTGCCCTAATGAATGTTTTTGTAACCAGTACCAAAATCTCTGCAATACGATCCCGGATGTTGAACTCTAACACATCAAATGTCGTGTTTGGTTTTTTTATAGGTAAGACCTGACCAAGAGTCTGACTTTTTTTATTTCCACTTTAACTTGTTTGAAATATGAATATGGTCTTTAATTCTTCTGTGATACTTGAAAGTTTGTGTTTGTCTGTGGTGCTTTAAGGTCATATCCCTGGTGATTTGCCAATGAATTTTTTTTTTGCCAAGAATTCAATGGTATTTTTTTTTTTTTTGGGACTTTTTTTTTGTAATGCCTCAAGTTAAAAATTAAAGGTATAAGTGATATAGGTCAAAACATTTGTTTCTCCCATATATTTGACATCACATCACGATGTTTTAGACATAGATATGTCATATTCAAGGTTACTAGGATTCTACTGTGATACTCAGGTCAATTTACCATCCTTCGACAACCATACAGATGGATTCCCTAAACATGTTGATTGTCTGATCACGACCTCGTTATGCTCAATCAGAGTCTATGTATATCGTTTTGCTCAATCAGGCTTTAAAACCCTATTTTTATATAGCTCTGAACTCATCCCTAAGGCCTCTAGTAGGCTCCGAGGCTCGTAGTACATGGATCAAGACCGGGAAGAATTGTGTGGTGAGGGAATTTGAGGTGAAATAACGGATGAAACGATTAGAAACCATACGCTTTAAATACTGAGAATAAAAGCGTGCTGCTTTTGGAGGCTTTATACGGCTGTTTCTCACACCGTAGTGTGGAGATACCACACAATAATTTCCCGACCAAGACATGTTCCATCAGTTATATATACTATTTGTCATGATGTGATGCAATAAAATCATTTTACTTCATTAAAAAAATACCATTATATAAATAACAAAGCTAAGTCAACATATCATTTATTCTTTAGAAAAACAACGTGTTATGATCAACATATTATATCATAACATTGATGTTCGATCTTCGATCAACCATTTTTAACCTTGAAATTAAAAAAAAAATTCCAAGTCAATTAATTTGCTATACAACAAAAGTCATAACAACAATCTAATACCATTAAATTAATACTAATTAACTTACACTATTGCTTCCTACCATTATAATTAGCCATTGATGAATAAGACAATGAGCAATTAGGAGACTCTTGAAGGAGAAACACTTGACCCGTCGTCGTCGTTGTTGAAGACGACGATGAAGAATTCGACACGACCTCCAGCGGCGACGTGGCTGATTTTCTCATCGGTTTCTGCGCCTCGCCTCCCGTGGGGACCTCGTGTCGAATCCCGCGTAACAACGCCACGACGTCCTTCATGGTGGGGCGATCCTCGGCCCGGTTGCTAGTACAAAGCAAAGAGATCCCAAGGGCTTGAAACATTTCTTGCAACTGTGTGTCTGGACGACCTTGAAGCTTTGGATCAATGATATCAACAGGGTCTTTTTGTCTTTTCAAATGGTCTCTAACCCATTGAATAACATGTTGATTATCTGTAAATGATGGATCAACTGGCTTTTTACCTGTTATTATTTCCAATAATACCACTCCATAGCTAAACACATCACTCTTCTCTGTGATCTTTAGCATGCAACCATACTCTGTAATTACCAAATAAAACAAAGGTTAATTTAGTCTTTCAGTCCACAGAACGAAGCATCTATAGTATATTATGGGCATTATCATTACTCCTTTATTATGGGCAGTGGCACTCATTAATATGAAGACGTCGTTATTTCATGCACTCACACACACCACAACAAAAATAATAATAAATTATTTTATTTTATAAAGGTTTTTAATAAATAATAACCAAAAAACCAAAAGCATGTGGACGAAACCAAAAAATAATAGCCATCACATGAGGCCACATGCTCAGTAGCCCCCCACACGTTTGATTTACATAAATAATATAACACAGATAAAGCAAAAAAAAAAAAAAAAAAAAAAAAAAAAAAAAAAAAAAAAAAAAACAAAGATAAAGCAAAAACAAATATTTAGGTTTTCAATAAAACATTGGCTTTTTGTAGTTATCACCTTTACAACCACAAAAAGTTTTCCTGTCACCTAACTATATATATATATATATATATATATATATATATATATATATATATATATATATATATATATATATATATATATCTAGTTTTATACTTAATCAAGAAACCAAGGTTTTTTTTAGGGTAAGAAACCAAGTTTTAAGGCTATAACTTTGTGTTCATGTAACCTTAAGGATCATTTGAAATTGGGATATTTATATTTTTATTCAGTGAACAAATTTTTTCACAATTAAATTAGTTTGATAGAATATAAGTTACAAAATAATTCTTATTGTGGTCTTATTTGAGTAACGTATTTTTTAGACTCAATATCCATCAGAAAATATGCTTGATACTATTTTACAAAAATTGAATTGACAATTAAACTATCAACATTCTGTCTAAAATTTTGTATCAATAATAATAAATTAAAAATAAAAATATGGTGTGTTAAAACATTTATAGGTGTTAAAATACTTTATATATATTATTTTGATTGTTTTAATACTAATATATAGTTGTTTTTCATATAATCTTCTTCTTTTAATATACACATTATAATGAAAACAAGTCCCCCCACGTGCTGTGTCACAGTGTCAAACATATAATTGTATCCATATTATGTCTTGTGTTGCGTATGTTTCTATGCTTTCTTAGACAAGATTTAACATTGAAGTAGTAGTACTTACTCAATCAAGGAATTATACATAAAAACATTCTGTAAAATAAATGAAAATAATATTTAAATCTGTAAAATAGATAATTTACCCGGAGCAAAGTAGCCGTAAGATCCCGCAAATTGAGGATGACCGGAAAATGATTTATTTTCGTCTTCAACGAATCTAGCAAGTCCAAAATCCGCTAAACATGGTTCATAACGGTCACCTAACAATATATTATCACTTTTAACATCTCTATGTAAAATTGGTGGCACACAATCATGGTGTAAATAGGCCAATCCCTCTGCAATCCCTAATGCAATATTGAATCTTGTTTCCCATTCAATTATTGCATTACCACCACATTCTTGATCACCATGTAACAATGTCCCTAATGTGCCATTAGTCATATAATCATAGAACAACATCTTGGTCTTTGTATTAGCCGCCCAACCCAATAATCGGACGATGTTCCGGTGTCTGATCCGGGATAGAGTTGAGATTTCGGATGAGAATGCAGAGGAGGAGAACTTTTCGATGTCTCAGGCGTTTCATCGCGATGATCGGACACAGTAGGGAGGACTGATCTGTAGACTAGACCGGACAGACCACGACCAATCACGTTGGTGGGTGTGATTGATTTAGCCACGTCGTCGACTGACAAGTCGAGTTTTTGATATAGAACGACTTCCCAAGGTGGAGTCATGTCCATGTCATCGTCGCAGTTTGCGTTGCATGAGTGTTGGTCCTCGAGGTCGTGTTTCTTGTTTCTGAGGATAACGTAAACGGCCATAGAGAGTAGTACACATGCAAAGCTAAGAACCACCACCATTGCAAGACGGGCGGCTTTGCTCCGTCTGGAGGAGCCACCGATGTCGCCGGAGCACTTGTTGCCCGAGATGCATAGTTGAGGGTTACCGGATAGTACGTTGACCGGGAGTTTCGAGAAAAAAGGCGTGTCGGGAACATGTCCGGTGAAATTGTTGTTAGAAACATTGAGAGTTACGAGATTCTGAAGATCCGCGAGAAAATGTAGATCGCCCGAGAGCTGATTGTGAGAAAGATCAAGCACTCCGAGTCGATCCAACCCCGTGAAATCAGATGGGATCGGACCGGTAAGTTGATTCCCGCTCAAATTCAAAGCAATCTCCAACGCCGGTATCTTGCCTAAACTCGACGGTATCTCACCGGAAAACATATTACTACTTAAATCAAGCAATTGAAGCTTTGAACAAGAACCCAATTGACCCGGAATCGAACCCGAAAACCTATTTTTCGCGATAATAAGCTTGTTTAAAGAATTCAATGAATTAACATTCGGGCTGAGTGTACCTTCGATCACATTGTCGGAAACATCAAGAAATTGGAGGGAAATAAGCCGAGTTAAATTCTCCGGCAAGTTCCCGCCAATTGAATTCGAATGCAAGTCGATAAACGTAAGATTCCGGCAACCAGAGATCTCCGGTGGGATCATTCCGGTAAGCCGGTTTGAACCCAAATCGAAAAAAGCTAAATTCTTTAAGTTCCCAATCTCCTTTGGAATGTACCCTGTTAACATATTCTCACCGGCACGAAACCGGATCAACGACGAACATTTTCCGATTTCCGGTGGAATTATTCCGGACAAATTGTTTGATAATAACAACAATTTATTCAAATTCTGTAATTGAAAATCCCTTTGGTACACTTCCTGTTAATGCATTCTGAGATAAATCAATAGCCTCCAAACTCGAACAAGACGATAAAGAAACCGAATTTCGCCCTCCAATCGATTAGCCCACAAGAAAAGCAAAGTTAAATTCAACAATTTTCCAAGTTCTGATGGAATAGTACCTGTTAATTGATTGTTATCGAGCTCGATATGAGTTAAACGGTACAGTTTCCGAGTTCTGATGGAATCCGGCCCGAAAATTGATTAACACTAAGCATCAAACCATTCAATGAACTCAAATTCCCAAATGTGGCCGGAATGCTTCCGGTTAATGAGTTTAAAGAAACATCCAAAACCACCAATTGCTTGCAATTTCCAATTTCTGGTGGAATTATGCCAACCATATTGTTCTGCCACAGCAAAGATTCTGTAAATTCTGGTTCTTTCCGAAACTGCCCGGAATCGAACCGGTAAGCGAGTTCTGATAAAGATACACATTTTGGAGAGAACTGCAATCACCGAGCTCCGGTGGGATTTGGCCGGAGAGAAGAGCAGTGTAAATAGCTAATGTTATTAGCTTTTTCAAATTCCCAATTGTTGATGGTAGAAAACCGGAAAGACTGGTTTCGGCTAAACCAAGCATAATCAAATTAGTACAATTACCAATTTCTAAAGGCAATGAGCCTTCAAGATTCTTGTTTCCACCAGCTCTAAATACTTGTAATTTCTTCAAATTCCCAATGGTGTTAGGAATTGTTCCAGTTAATTGATTATCATACAGTATCAACTCAACAATGTTGGTTAAATTCCCGGTTTGAACCGGAATTGAACCTTCAAGATGGTTTGAATTGAGATAAAGTTCTTGAAGCAAAATTAAAGAACAAATCTCAACTGGGATTTCACCAACCAATGAATTATCACTCAAATCCAAGAATTTCAATCCTTGTAGATATCCGATTTCTTTCGGGATCGACCCGGTTAGATTCGTACCCGATAACACAATCTTTTGCAGAGAAATCAGTGAACTCAAGTTACTTGGAACACCTCCCATTAAATCCATGTCCTTTAAGTTCATCTCCACAACTTCAT
Source organism: Gentiana macrophylla (assembly GCA_026214975.1). Classification (NCBI taxonomy): domain Eukaryota; kingdom Viridiplantae; phylum Streptophyta; class Magnoliopsida; order Gentianales; family Gentianaceae; genus Gentiana; species Gentiana macrophylla. The sequence continues at coordinate 4,505,893 of CM047808.1, read as the reverse complement.
TCTTGAAATTGCAAGTAATACCAAACCATAAACATGGAGTTTCATCAGTTGGATCCCAATTATTTAAAGCTTGAAGGGATCCATTTAAACTTGTTTTCCAAGAAAGCAGAGCTTCTCCTTGCTGATTTACAGCAAAAGAAGATTGAAACAAATGGTTCAAGAAGACAAAGAAGAAAAGAAGTATAGTACCTTTATGCATTTTGTACAATAAAAGATACAAATTCCAATGTGAAGCAAAAAAGAAAGAGAGGATTTTGAGGAGCCTAGGGAAGATGGAAAAAATGGAAGAACAAACAAATCATCCCTTGTAGGTTAATGTGCTTGTTTGAAATAGGTGTTTTTGTGTGTGTTTAAATAAATTTGGGTAAGTGTGTAAAGACCCAGAATCTCCGGATCCAAGAAACAGCTAGGCCATTATGTTTATGCAGGGGAGAGATGGAATTTTAGCTACTTGTTTTTCTTTAATATTATTTGTTTATGGTGAAGATGAAGTGTTGGTAAGAAGTGGAAAGCTTTACTGTATTTTAAAAATGATATTTGCAGAAAAGTCAGGAGTGAGTGACCGTGAGAGATGTTTATGATTGGACGTAAGAGTCTAAACGAGCCGAATCAAATTGAATAATATTGTTTTAAAAGAGTCGGGCAGTGTAATTTTTTGAAGGTTTGAGCTCTAGTATAGTAGTATTCATAGAGTTTGTAGAATTACAAACATAAAATAAAATGCAGAACAAATGCGGAATATTATTGATGAACTCGAAATTCTGAAGCTTAAGTTACAATGATATGGCGATCATAAGATATTTATCTCTTCGTACACCTAATAAATCAGTTAGAAGTAAGTTACAAACGTTTACAGCAAACTATAACTGAATAACCGTTTTCTACACTACACTACTCAGCAGCCTGCTGAGTTCAGCAGACACTTTGCACTCAGCATTCCCAAGCCTTTATACTTTAACACCCCCCTTCAAGCTTAGGGTGGTATATGAACAACTTGCACTCAGCATTCCCTTCAGCTGCTAGAACTCTGAAATATCTTTGAAATCCCTAATTTGTCTAGCGGATAGGATAAAATAGGTGCATCCAAGGCTTTGGTGAGAATGTCAGCTATTTGTTCTTTTGTGTTGACTGGGAGAAGTTTGACAAACCTGGATGTGACTTTGTCTCTCACAACATGACAGTCAAACTCTATGTGTTTTGCTCTTTAATGGAAGACAGAAATATGAGCAATGTGCATGGCACTGGCATTATCACAAAATAATGCAGCATGCAGCTGAATTGGAACCTGCAAGAATGTAATTAGCCATTGAATTTCACAAACTGCATTTGTCATAGCTCTGTATTCAGCCTCTGAAAAACCTCTTGCTATAGTGGTTTGCTTCTTTGCCTTCCAAAAGATGGGGGCATTTCCTAGAAACATCATGTATCATAATACTGATTTTCTTGTTTCAGGACAACCAACCCAATCACTGTCTGTAAAACATTTTAGGACAAGGTTATTTGCTGCTGGAAACAAGATTCCTTGAGCAGGATTAGCTTTCAAATATCTCAATAGTCTATGTGTTGCCTTCATGTGGTGTTCAGTAGGAGTGTCTAGAAATTGAATCAGCTGCTGAACTGCAAAAGCAATATCTGGTCTTGTAAAAAGTTAGATAGATTAGTTTACCCCACTAATGATCTGTATTCAGTACATGTTATCTTCTAAAAGTGGTGAATCACCATGCTATAAAGTTTGTTTGGATTCCATAGGTGTCTTAGTAGGTTTTGCTCCCAAAAATTCATATTCTTGTAGGAGGTTGATGGTGTATTTTCTTTGATATATTGATATGCCTGCAAGAGTCCTAGCAGCTTCAATACCTAGGAGATATCTCAATTTTCCAAGATCCTTAATAGTAAATTGCTGATGTAGGGCATCCTTAACCTGCTGAATCAATACCATTCTATTCAGGTGTGCTGACACAGGATGTCTTATGTATGCTGAGCGTAAAAGTCAATAAGCTGGAACTCAGCTCCATTGTCAGATCTGATAACTTTAATAATTGTGTGAAATTGAGTAGAAACAAACTTAACAAAAGATTTAACAAGGTCTGAAGCTTCAAATTTGTTTCTCATAAGAAAAACTCAAGTAAATCTAGAAAAATCATCTACAATAGTAAAAAAAATATTGTTGTCCATTCACAGTGTGTTGTTTCAGAGGACCCCAAATATCTATGTGAACAAGATCAAAGACAACATTGACAGCAGTTATGCTTAATGGAAATGGATTTTTCTTTAACTTTGCCATAGGCCAAACATAACAAAGATTATGATTACAAAATTTGACATTAGCAGACTGTGAACTAATAACTTACAGTCTCTTATCTGGCAAGTGTCCTAGTATGTAATGCCACAAAACAGAATCATTTAGTCTATCAGATAAGGTGTCATTTTCTACAGCATTAACAGTTGAAAGCCCGATTGGTTGATCCACGACATATAGTCCTTTGTGTAACTCAGCTGATCGACAAATCATTTTCTTGTTCTTATCCTGCAAAACACATTTGTTAGCAGAAAAAATAGCTGCACCTTTTGTATGGTTAATAAAAGAAGGTAAGGATAAAATATTATACTTAAAACCAGGAATGCAAATTACATTATGCAAGACCAGCTGAGGGTTTACCCTTACTTGTCCTAAATGTGTAACCGAAACATTGTTTCCATTAGGTAATCTCATTTTAACACCAGATGAAGGTTTGGGATTACTTAATAGATCTGATGATCCTACAATGTGATATGTGGGACCAGAGTCCAAGATTCATTGTATAGATCTTACTAAGTTCAGATCACATGTCCCTGTAGCGGGTGTGTAGTCTCACAGGTTGTCCAACAGCAAATCCTGCATGTCTTGAAGGATTAGAACTCAGCAGAGCCATCAACTTATCAAGTTGCTGCGCAGTAAGATTTGGGAACCCTGGTCCAATAGACCTATTTTGGACCTGATCTTTTTCTGCTGACTGGTCTTCCTTTACCAAATTAGCCCTTTTTTGACTTGAAACCAGGAGGATAGCCATGATTTTTGTAATAAGACTCTTCAGTATGACCATTGAATCCACAAAAATTACACTAAACTTTCTTTAGATTCTTAGGTCTGGTACTTGCAGCAGATACAAAACTAGGTCTGCTGACTGTTTGATTTTGCCCCTGTCCATTCTTCTGAGACAAGACAACCATTGAATCTTGATTTTTTACCTTGTTAGCCATATACAACTTATGTCTTTCAAATTTAATGGCCATTACAAAGGCATCATGAATCTCTGGGAAAGGTACCATCAGCATTGCATGTGAAACCATTGGCTCAAAATCATCCCTTTGAGGAACTTCATGACATGTTCAGCCTCTATATGATCCATCAGTGTGCTAATTACATTGTAGTGACATTGAGGATCACAAGAACAAACCGACATAGGTCTGATAGTCTTCATTTCTTCCCACAGAACCATCAATTTTGTGAAATATTGATTGATAAAATCAGTACCTTGATATAAAAGATGCATTCCTTCAAGAAGATCTAAATGTTGAAATAATGTCCTAAACCCAATCGGGTTGGACCGGATCCGACCGAGTCGGATCATTTCTACTATTTCTTTATGTTTATAGTCATATATTTGTTCTTTTAAAGAACCAATTATGAATTGTTATATCATAACGTCCTTAGTATTAAATTGTGATAGAAAAACCATGATAGGCGATTATGGTTGATGAGATCTCTAATCACTTCAATAAGTTTGATACTTAAATGTCACTAGGCTTATGTACTATTAAATAGGGCATTGATAGTATAAACAGGCTAGCACGTATTAGATGTCTTCTGTCTTTAAGGGCAGTGATAGATCTCATCTATCGAAGTGTAGATACACTTGGACTGTACGTGGACGTGTATTAGAGAATGCGTACATTAGACTGACCCACTTATACCGTTAAGTGTCGCACTATGTGGCGGTTGTGTAATTATCCTTAGGACCGAAGTCTACATGGCATCACGGTGTGCATTGTCATGCTTTGACACTATTGATGTTTTCCTTAACCATGGGGCGATCATGCAGTTGTGATTGGGTGTGATACTGAAGCATGCGGAGTATACATGTATGGTCGTCCGGAAATCGCGTACCCTATCAGTAGGGGTGAATATCCGAAAGGGCCTTCTTACAAGGAATGTCTTGTTCTCGTGAATCTTTGCAAAGTGGAAGCAAATGAGTTACTTCGAGAGAGCATGATATCCAAATTATAAGATACGGTCGTTAATGTTTGACACTCGACATACGATCGTATGGATATTATTATAGCGATAGGATTGTAAGTTACACGGTAACTGTTTCACATGAAAGGTAGTAGTCATTGCATTTGACTCTTCCGATGATTGGGGGTCACGGTGTGTTGCTAGACGTTATCCCGTGATCGTTAGGTATGAAGGGCATTTTTGTAATTTGCACTTTGTGTCTACGGCCAACATATTCGGAAGCCTATCGGGTCACACACATATGAACATCAAGTCGGATTAAAATGCGGTTATAGGTGATGTCCATATAAGGAAAGATTTTATCTCGTACTATAAAGGTTATAGTGGTAAATTAATATGGTGGTATTTATTTATTATGAATAAATATAATACAAGATATTAATTATGTTGATTAAATAAATATGTATATTGATACATATTCGAAATATGTATATATATGATATACGTGTATTTTGCAAATTAATTAATCATAGCATTATATTAATTAAAGAATATTCCGGATGTCAAATCTTTGGCTAAAAGTGGCACCATTTACAAGTGTATGAGATACATTTGAGTTGTGTATTTTAATTAATAAGATTACCATAATATTAATATTAGATATTAATTGATTTTTTGAAAATAGATTTATGGTAATAAGATAAAGATATATTCAATATAAGATATTGTCAATATATATCTTAGGAAAAATATTTAATATAAGATATTGAATATTAATGAGATAAATCAATCAAAGGGATTTTCCTTATTTTATTAGAAAAAAGTTTTCTTTCTCTCCAATCTACTAGGAAGCTAATCCCAATCAGATTGGGCTAGTCATAGGGGAGCACCACACTCTATTTAAAGGAGGGGTTGGCTAACTCTTTTGAACAACACAATTTCAAGAGCTAATAGTTCTTATGAAAAATAGAGAGCTTCTTAGAGAGAGAAAAAGTCGGTCTGGTAGCCGAGTTTTTTTTGGTAGCAATCCATTATGGGATTCCGGCGAGGTGTTCATGTGGATCACCGGTAGAGGCTGAACGCTTGGGCGGCTTCGTGCAGAAACTACAACCGTAGACAAAGCGTCGATCCAATTGGATCAACCAAGGTATTCTTTTGTCTACTTCTTTTATGCTTGTTGCTTAAACGAAGTCGATCTTGGGAAAAGGATATCAAAAATTTTAAATTCCGCTGCGTTCCCACGTTGAATTCCTAACACTAAAAGCCTCAATGCATCAACATTAGAAAACCTTGCAGCAAGATTCTTCCAAATTGAATGTGCACTTTTGAAATACATCAAACTTTGTGCAATGGTATTCTCCACAGAATTCTAGATCCATGATCTCACCATTGTATCACATTGTCTCCATGCATGAAAGTCTACTGAATCTGCTTCTGGCCTTTTGATTGTGCCTTCTACGAAGCCAATTTTATTCTTAGTGATCAACACCATCTCCATGGACATCTACCATGGATTGTAGTTGTTGCCATTCATCAATGGCTGATCAAGAACCAGAGACGGATTCTCATTAGGATTAACAAAGAATGGACTGGAGGGGCTTAATTCTTGTTTCATTGCCATCATGGCTATCAAGAACTCCGGAATTTATCAAGTATCAACAATGAAAGTGGAAACGATCAAGAATTAATCAAAACTCAGAAAATCCGATTACAGTTACACTCTCATGATTCTTCAATGACTAGAGAAAACGCTGGAAAGTATTCAGAAATTATCAAATTTCTGCTCTGATAACATGATTAAGTTTGTAGAATTACAAACAGAAAATAAAATGAGGAACAAATGCGGAATATTATTGATGAACTGAAAGTTACAAGTTAAGTTACAATGTACCTGATCATGGGGGTATTTATAGCTTCATACACCTCATGAATAGTTAGAAGTAAGTTACAAACGGTTACAACAATCTATAACTCAATAACCGATTTCTACACTACACTGCTCAGCAGCCTGCGTTGACTTGAGGCGATTTTGAGCTGCACACGAGTACTTTGGCTTGCTTATAGACATGATTGGACTCAGAGTGAAAAATTTAAGCCGAAGAATAATATATTAGTTGCAAGAGCCAGGGAAATAGTTCAGTGCTAAAAAAGTAGGGGTGTAGTAGTGACAACATTACCTTTGAATTTGGGTGTGAGAGTTCGATGCCATATAACGACTTCTATCAGCAAACAAAAGGTGTACGAACATCATTTGCAACTAGACCACCGAGGCATAACATTTGATATCTTTCATGAAACTATAAAGACGAGGGAGCGGGAGCCCTTTGGGTTAGGGCACAATATAAGGATATACTGAATATACCAGTTGCGTGAAGTATCTGGTATCCAGGGCAAACTGGTCTGACTAATTTAATGTTCGGTCCAAGAGATATATGAGGAGAATGATTTTTACTCGGGGTAAAAATGTCTGTGTAGTGCTCTTTAGTATGACGCATTTTTAGTAGAATCAAACTTTGAATCTCTCAAAAGATTCTCAACCCACTAACCACCCGAATCAGGTTGTTGGGATCCAGTAGAATACACTATTTAACACTACAATAAGGAATGATCGATGTCTATTAATGTAAGAGGAGGAGGAGAAGAAAATTCAGCACAATTTTGTTGTTCTATCTCATCATATAATTCATGTTGATATTTCTTACTATATGAACATGTATGGACCGTATGGTCTATTCTTTCTCACATCTAGTGTCAATTCAAATAATATATATATATATATATATATATATATATATATATATATATATATATATATATATATATATATATATATATATATATATATATATATATATATATATCATATATGTTAGTATACTAATTAAATTTGCATCCTTGGTCGTCCGTTTTGTTTTTTTTTTTTTTTTTTTTTTTTTGGTTAAAAAAGCAGCGTCGTATGATTTGATACGGTGTTATCACAAAGAACGTGTTTATCACTAAGGTTTTGATTTGGAGCATTCAATTCTCTCGATTCGAGTTTGGAAATTTTAATTTTGTTATGTAGTTTTATTGGTTCTCTAAAACTCTGCCGTCTTTTTGCACGAAGGTGCATTTCGATCTTCACTAGGGTTTAAATGCTTTTCTAAGCATTGAAGTAGGTTTCATATTTTTTTTTTTTTTTTCTAAAGTGAATTTATTGCAGCATATAAAACTATAACCAGTATATAAAAAAAAGTGAGTGTGAATCACAGCATCGCATGTGCTGCGCTTTTAAGCATGCATGTATTCTTTTTTAGTTTCGATGGCTAATATTCCAAACATTTATAATGATAATGAAATTAGCGTGATGCGCATGAGCGATGATTCCCCACTAGTATATATATATATATATATATATATATATATATATATATATATATATATATATGGACTAACTCTTCTTAATTAGATAGAAAATACGCAGGAATATTTTCGATACGCCACTTAAAATAAAAGGAAACAAGAATAAAAACTTGTAGCTAATAAATACAATCCGAAACTAAACAGCCGAGGTAGGATATAAATCCTTAGAAGGTGCGGTAAGGCGCTGTACGGACGCCAAAGAGTCGCATTCCAACGCTATATTAAAGATATCATCTTAAGTTTGCATTTTTTGTGATGCTAGTTATGAAATTTGGTATTGACAATATCGAGTTATTCATGCTAACAATATTTCATCGGTTGTGTTTGTATCAAAAGTAGAACAAAATCTTCTCGATTTTTAGTTTGCCTGAGATTATGTAAATTTCATTAAAGTTTTTGATGAAATTCGAGACCTTTTTTTTTTTCCCGGGGGAGCAAGCATGGAATGTTGATTTAATTCGGCTCGTCTTTTATCCTTTTGAAGCGGTTGTAATACTTAGTATGCCTTTGCTACCTACTCCACAACATGATAAGATTATTTGGCATTCGGATCGCCGAAGGGTTTATTGTGTGAGATCGGGCTATCATTTTGCATATGCATTACCTAACATTGCTTCGTTGTAATCAGGAAGGGACACTCTTTTGGAGGAGTTTTTAGAAGCTTCGACTTATGTTGAACTATCATCTCTTTTGAAAGTTCTGTGAGATCGGACTATCATTTAGCATGTGCATTGATGCGAATCAACTTTATGACAATTTCTATATCAATTTACCCCCGAAATTGGACTTAAACATGATTAATTCATGATAAACTATACGTAAAAGTGCTTAATTTGAATGGAAGTTGTGTATGAGCTTTTATCGTGATTATTTCGTATTTTTATCTTATTTCTATATCGAATTATATTACTACACGCTTTATGGTTCTTTGTAGGAATAATCCGAGCGGAAGAGGATTTGAGCCGAAACATGTAGAAAAATCGTGATCGAACCGGAGGAGAACCAAGTCGATCTGTTGGACAAGCCCCAGACATGTCCAGGACAAGTCCAGACATGCCCAGGGAAAGCCCAGGATGCTGAACCGAGAATAATGCCCGGTAAAGCGACCCAGGTGCCCAAGGAATGCTCAGGATCAGTCAGGACATGTTCTAGACAAGCCCACATGACAACCAGCACGCTGAACCGAAGAATATGCTCCGTAAAGCGACCCATGTGTCTTGGACATGCCCCGGACATGTCCAGGATCAGCCCGGACGCTGAACCGAGGGACATTTTCGGTTAAGCGAGCCGACTTAACCCTAAAACTTCTAGATTTACCATTTTTTAGCCCTAGGTCGGTTTGTTTACTATAAATAAGATGTAATACATCAGAATACATACGATTATTTAGAGCAGACAATTCACTTAAAGTATTATCAATAAAAGTTCTTGTTTTCTTCATTATTTGAGAGTAGTTTAGCTTTTGCATGTTCGCTCAATTGGTGATTCATTATGGAGGAAATAGCTAGAAGATTGATCTCGTGTTTCTAGGTATCATGTCGATTCTTTCTTCTTTGTTTTACTGAATTTGTGATGATTATCCTTGTTACAAGCATGTTAGGTTAAATTATTTGTAGATCGAATTGAACGATGTTAATTTGCACCTAATCGTGATTTATATTGATTCATACACGAAAACGCCTGGTCTCGGGAAAAGACTTTGTTTTGGAAGAGTACCCAACGGTCTATATTGGAGAAAAGCCTTAACGATTTAGTTTCCCCGATACGAATTGTTTTGATTATTTCTATTGTTTCGGTTTAACTTACATGTTTAGAACGTGATCAACTCTTTGCATGTTTTCATAAATTATTCTTGAAAGAACTAAGGTTGAAAAGAGTAATTTGACAAGAAACAATTAGATCGTTATTAGTTAACTAGCCCGTGCACGGTAGTTACGTAGCGAGGTTTACGATAATTATTATCGGTATTTTCTGGTTCTTAATTCGTGTTTAGTTAATATTGTTCTAGCCCGCGCACGGTAGACGTTTATCTATTCATAGGGTTCTAGAGTACGCGCACGATCTATGAACCACTTTAGGAAAATACACCAATAATTGATTCGATTCTAGGAACTTTAATGACAAAAGTGTATGAATCAGTATAGGAAACGATTAGAGAATAATTAACTAGTTCGGTTCGACCTACTTTCTTAAACGTGGTTAAAACTCGTCTTGATTTGATAAACCGTTCTTTTTACCTAATTTTCCGTGTTTATTTTGGTCAAAGACCACAAACCACCCGTAATCTTGAATTTTATAACTAAGTTTGCATAATTATCGAAAAAGTCCCTGTGGGATCGACATTGCTCACGAATTGAGCTATACTACAGTTGACCTAGTCCGCTTGCTAGTGTAGTTGTGATTTTCGTGAACATGTATTACCTGGCACTACTTCATTGTAATCAGGAGGGACCCCTCTCTTGGAGGAGTGTTTAGAAGCTTCGAATTATGTTGAACTATCATCTCTTCTGAAAGCTTAAGTTGATAAGGAAGTTGATAATTAACATCTTAAGTCTTTCAATATGTCTCCTCAAGTGTGGGTCTATTGCCAATATTACATACAAATGCATATAAAAGGCACACAAGGCCAACAAAGAGACCCAACACTAACACTGCTTCATTGTAATCAGGAAGGGACACTCTCTTGGAGGAGTGTTTAGAAGCTTCGACTTATGTTTGTAGGATGTAATATCGCCGGATGGATCAAAGATCCACCCGATTACGCAGCGGAAAGTACAAGATCTAGATCTAAACAATCAAAATACATAAATAATAAATCTAAACTATGAGGGGGTTAGATTACCAACCTTTTTATGGTGCAAAATGCCAAGAACAAGTTCAATCCAATCCGAGCTAGTTGAGAAGCCAAAGTCTTCCAACGTATGTCTCCAAGCACCACCAGGTGGATGGTGTTTCAAGCCGCCGGACCTCCTCGATATGCAACCGGAATAATCCCAAGGATTATCCCAACTCAAAACCCTAGTATTTAGGCTGAAATATCAAAGCCAAATACTCCTTATAATTTTTGAAATTATCATGTGATCATAGGCTTAGAAGAACTCTCTTTATATAGGAGAGAAATCCTAGTCTCCAAGGCATTATTTAGTTAATATAAAATCAATCAAAATAATCATTTTTCTTAAAAAGATAAATCTAGAATATTCCCAAATTAATAAGGATATATAAGAGATTTTCTTTTGCTTAAATTATTTAACAAATAAATAATTTAATCACATGTCTTATTATTTATCAAGAAAACAAATTTCCCAACAATAATAAATAACAAAAAAATGCGCCCCAACCCTAAAATAGGCCATACGCATTTTTATCACAAATGGGCCGAGTCCACGAAAAAATTCTTTTCCATGTATTTAATTATCTAGTGCAACTAAACAATTAATCCACATATCTATTAAACAGTCCAATCCAACTATTTAATATTAATTGAGGTGAAACGACAAGAAAACATATATGCTATATTAGGAGCCACGTCGGGGACCATGGACCCATATTCAGTAGCTACAATAAATTAAATAAAATTATTCGTCAGACCGAACAATATTATTCAATCTATTAATTCCGGGATTACACCACCATAAACCCGAAACTGAACTCTACCGAATACAGATAATTTATACTCAACTATGAGTTGATAAGCGTCCACTAATATAATCATTACATACGGATAAATCCTCCATAGACTGTTAGTTACGATTCGGGATATCTCCGTAAACCCTTCTCGAAACATCTTATCCTTATTTACCATCAACCCCCTAGTGATCAATTAGTTCATAACTAATATAATATGAACTGGCGCCATCGATCGCTTTCTAGGATTAACAAATAAAGAGGAATCGCTCTGTACTTCCGAGGAAGGAATGGATTCCATATCCGTGATAGCACAGATTACTCATTCATCCTAGAATAGAGCCAACGAGAAGTGTTGGACCACATCGCTGCAGTGATCCTTACTAACACATCAAACTCTACCCTAGTCTAGCAGCGGTTATGCAGCGATCACCTCATGATTGAGATTAATCCATATATGATCATCTTGTGATTCGATAAGACTTCTCGATCACGGAATTATATCGAGAACTCAAATCAAATCGGTCCGCACCTATATGATTATCATCATATATAAATGCCCCACTAGGTACCCTATTACCGATCGTCCGGATAAGATCACACACCTAAAGTGTTCAGGTGCATTATTAGCAAATTAATCTTGAGACCCGTACTCAGATTAATAAACGCTACGGACTAAGTTAATTTTAAGTACAACTCACTAACTCAATCCACTTGTGTATAGCCATACACTGAGTTTTGTGATTACATAAACGAGGTACTTAGGGTTTTCAGTAGTGTCTTAATTATAAGAATACATGCATATAATAAGATGAATAATTAATAAAAACAATTAGATAATTGTCTTTCGGGCACTACACCTAACAATCTCCCACTTGCACGAAAGGCAAGTGGATTAATTGTTTTAGAGCACACCCTCTATATCTATATCTACAACATGCTCCCACTTGCTCAAAACAAGTGAGACATATCTCCAAGATTCATACCCTCCAAGCGCATCTTAGTAATTCATCCTTCCAAGCACGACCGGAGTGTGCCGCCGCAGGGTAGGTCAGTGACCCGGCGCGTACTTTGAATCCGAATACCATGTGACTTGGTACACTGATCCGGTAGGTTGGCAGCTTGAGTCAATCTTTGGGATCGAAACGTCGCTTCAATATGCTTATGACCTCTAGTGATTGCAAAATCCTTATGAGCTACCTCTCCAATGTTGTCACAATGAGGTGGTATCCGCTTACTGGATAATACTTTATCACATGAGTAAACACTGAGACCGAGATCGATTTAACGATCATCCTCAATCTGACCTCAAGCCAGAATCAGTGTTATCACTTATATTCTAGTTTGCACCTGAATATACTAGCATATTATTACTCATTCTCCCGAAGAGAGTTGAGGATTCACTAAACATCCCATTTAGTATTCATCAGTAGGTTTAGACAAGCATTCCTGAGAGGTAGGGTAGAATACATCGTTGAATGTTGCATTCATCTATGCAAGAACATATTAACCATTGAGATGGATGAATGGGATTGCCATTTGCTTATTTTCAAGAATTCTAGTGAGTCAAATTCTTTAGAAAATAGCCCGATGGCATGTTAGACTCTGACTTTAGATAACACACCCATGTTGTTTCCAACAGTTTCAGTGTTACCGTTCACAAACACTAATCTACATACTACTCTACTAATATTGATGCCCAGTCTACGAAAGACTTATCAACATGCTGGTCAAGTCCACATAAAAAATATATGACTTTGAAATGACCTAGAGGTTTGCTTTAATCCCCAAAGGATATAAGCTATGGCAGGCTTTCTGAATAAATTAAGATACCGTTAGGCTCGCAAAAAGGTCTTAGGGAATTACCCCTATTTTCTGCTTTGTAACGAATCTATCATTTGTTCTTAACTAAAACCCTTCTGTTCGGAATGAGTTCAGATTCCGTTGTTCGGCAAGGAAGTCTTACGGAATCACCCATATTTCCCGCTTTCTGACGAAATCATGCAAGACTGAATGGTAAGAGAGATCACGGTCCGGTTAACTCTCTAGATTTTTAGGGAATCACCCTTAAATTACTCGACTTTATGCTGAAAGTTAAACTTTCCTATTCATTCGACTCTTCTCCGTGTAGTTCCAATTACTCCCACTGGGCCTGAGATACCCGGGTGGTTCTACAAGAGTTTCAACAGAACTGGAGTATCAAACTCCAATCACAGGGTTATGGCTTTTAAACCAAGCTCTATGATCAGGATCCTATACAGCCCACGAAGGACTATAGGTCATCAATCTACCCTATAGACCGTAAGGTCCTGCAATGGGTAATGGACAAACCATACTCCCACTGCGTTCGGGGTGGATTGATATACTAATCTAGTTTAGTAGTTTTTATTAGTGTTATCACCAACTGCCGGTGTTGGATGTGGACTGAACAAATCAGTTAGTAACATCTTGTGTACAAAAACTTCAAGATCCAAAGCTGTGATTTATAGACTCTATCAGACCGAGTTTGACAATATAACTGTCATTCTCTGATTTTACGAGTTTTATAATCAACCTTTATTCAATGCATTAAGATATTTCACGACCTGATCGTGTACGCAAAATTTCCAGTCCTACCTTCTAGCACTAAATGCTAAATGTCTATATTTACGGAAGTGGGGTGAACCGAATTCACTCCTTATCCACAAATGCGTAGGCATCTTTTAGGTAGACTTCTCGGTTTTTCATTACAACGTAAACCGTTATTTTGCAACCAATATCTTAAATGAGTTCAAGAAATATCGTAGCACATCAATAACTATATAAGGCAAATTTATGGTGTATCCCTTAGTGAAAACATTTCACAGGGAGGCAGGCCGACATCAGTCCCGAAGACTACGCATAACGTATTTCTGAGTATGGAATACTCTATCTCTGGTGAAATCAGAGATTTCCTCCAAATATTTTGGATAAACTTACCGGAGTCTCGAATAGTTATCAGACAAGATGTCACTACTTCAAAAGCTCCCACTAGCTTGTACCTTTCATTTGACCCCGAAGGTTGTTATGAACAATCTATGTTACTTTTTAAATCTATTACCCTTTCCTCGATTGAAAGGAAACTTAGTCATTGTTCCTTTGAGACAGTGTTCCTTTGACTCGAGATAGGAATCACCCTAAGCCGCTCTTGAGATCTTGTCTTTAGGGAATATGCACTAATTAATAGAATAGAAAGAAGCGTTTATCGAAATATGGAAACCATTTGCGTTTATATTGTTTAAGATGTGTTACATATACCTATTCAGCATTTCTTAGTGGTTCTGACTTTATCAAACAAAAGTTCAAGTCTTGGGTTCATGTTACTAATGTTATATTCATCGTCAATGAGTCAAATAAATTATCCTATTGAAAATGAATACGTTCGTTCCAACGAATCTGAAAATAGAAAATGAATTTTCTGTGTAGTCAAGAATTGAATCCGAGATTCATTTCCTTATATCACTCCCACTAGTCTATCTGAAATAACTGCCAGTTGTCTATTTTATTTATCGTTTAATGCAAAGCTACCTAGTTCTTCCAAAGAACTTAGTTTTTGAGAAAATTGCTAAGGATGCATTGGTCAGTGATCCGAAATCACTTTCCTTATCCTCTAATTTCCAATTTATTAATTTTTCGGTTTAGCCTTAAAACTACTTAGTTTAGATGACTAACACGTATAAACATTCTTTCTCATTCTCGACTTTCCTTAAATGGAAACAGTATTGAACTAGCAGTTCGTTTGAGTATACACTACCTTTGAACTGTGGGATGTCTAATGATAGTGTTACTAGCTTGGACTAATCGATTTTTCTAATCGCCAAATCATAACACCAAAGCTCCCACTAGTTTATCGGTTCCAAATACCGTCTAACTAGCAACACTTTGTATTTATGATTTTTCAAAGATTAGAAAATCACCCGTAACTAAGCTCCTACTAGTTTATCGCCCAAATACTGTCTAACTAGCAATGCTTTGTTCATGATGTTTCAAAGATTGGAAAAATTCCAGAACTAAGCTCCCAGTAGTTTATCAGTTCCAAATACTGTCTAACTAGCAACGCTTTCTTCTTGTTTTTCCAATGAATGGAGAAACTCCTGTGCAGTCTATTACACATTTCTAATGATTCAGAAAAACAACAAATCATAAGACTAAGGCTCCCACTAGTTTATCGGTTCCAAATACCGTCTAACTAGCAACGCCTTATGTATATGATTTTCCAATTTTTCAATTAGAAATTTAATGTGTAATTACACTTTTAAAATTCACTAAATGAATTTTATATATAGTCCTAAATCATCTTTTGTAAACTAAGTACGGTCGTTTCTCGTTTTACACGAGCGACATCCGTGACATACCTATACTATGTCATTAAGTTTATAAAGGCTCAAGAGAAAATCTTTTTCGAAAATTAACTGCATTTATTGATAATTACAACGTACTTGTTACTTTCCACATTTGTAATGAAGTCCTATTACTAACAGTTTAGTAGCCTAGAGATTTAGTTGTAAAAAATATGACAGAAAGTTAAATTCAAAAAATAAATTTTCACTACTAGATTTTTATTTTAGGAATAATAAACTTGTTAAAAGTCTATCCTACCATTCCAATGATTTAATCTCACACCTCAGTGCCGCCAGGGTCACCAAAGAGGCGATCAAATCAAACCGAGACAATCTCTCTCAATGATTAAACTTTGAGAATCAAACATCCCACGGAATCGAGACATCCCGGTCTTTAATCATTGATTACCTTCCTTTTTTTAGCCTAGATATTTCGAAAATATCCATAAATAGTGTGACCTACTGTATCAGATCTCAAAGTACGCCCCAAGTGTGCCGCCGCAGGGTCGGTCAGTGACTCAACGAGTACCCGAAATCCTATCCTTTCGAAAACCAAGCCTTGAATTTTGATAGGGGTGAACATCACCCGCAGGGGACCAGAATCAAAGCGGCTCGAGGCATCACCCTTCTCTCATGTGCTTGCATCTATAGTAGAGGCTGTGGGGTTGGCTGTCGCCTTCCCCGCTCCCACTCAATAAGTTGAAAAAGGTGGTGGGTTTTCTAATTACGGTTTCGGCCTTGACAATAAGAAACAATAAATCAAAATACTCCGAACAGGGTCGGTTATGTAGGCAAGTCTACGCCGTCTTATTCGTTGGAACATATGTGACAGTTTCAGCTAATCCGGCAAGAGAAGCCCCGTTTAGCCCGAAGGCTTATCGGCTATGCTAAGTCTTGTCGACCATCAGATCGTACATCACACATGGAGGGGAGTCGATTGAGCCGAAGCTCGGTTGAACTCTGTCACGGATTTTATTAACACAAAACAAACAAGTAAAAATCCGGTTAACCTCAAGTATAAGGATCGTAGTAATAGTGGTTAATGCCGGGTAGATCTTACGGGGAACTGGCGATTGTGATTCCTAGTTTTTGTCTACCTAAACTATGTCACGAAACTAATCTAAACAGCGAATAAAACAGAACAAAACCGAAAATAAAACTAGACAGAGGATATAGTCCAAAGCTAGGAAGAATACGGGTTGCGAACCTTTAACTAAACTAATCTAAGATGCAAATAAAAGTAAACTAACTAAACAAATTCAAGTTTTTAAGGATTTAAATTAAATGTATAACAAACAAACGAGGATTGATCCACCTATCCAACAAGCATTGATTTCCTATCTCGATTATATTGTGGTTTTTATCTAAGTTGTGATTCACCTCATCTAAATATGAACCCTAATTCCTTAGAAAGTCCATCTATTAATCCATTATCTTCCAATGCAAGATTAATGCGTTTTCTAACCAAAGGTGTAAACTTTATGTTTATAATCTAGCAATTAAACCTATTAACTTCCGTTAAGATAGATTCAAATACTATTCCTATTCATGGTGATCTAAGGTTTATAGAGATTTCCATCAACAATAAACAATCGACACATGCATATCTTCCGATATAAGAGCAATTAAACATAGTAAACATGAATAAAGAAACAACCTTTAATAAAAACTCACAGTATAATCGATGAAAACGAAATCAACCGTTGTTGGATGGCTTCACAATACTCGTTTGATGAAGCGTTTAGCTTCTGAACATCCTCAGCAACTTAAAATTGCAGAAACAGTGCATAAAAAGTAGCTAATTTAATCTAGATCTAAAGTGCATAAAACTGGAATAAAAGGAAGAAAAAACGCAGCCTAAAGCCGCCTTAGGTTTAGGGGTTTTGAATAATGTGTATATTGTATCTCATATGTGGAGAAAACAATTTGCTATATATAGAGTTTTGAAGTCGGTTTCACTAAGTCGGCCGACGGACGCCGTCCGCTCTTGTGACGCCCGTCCGGATAGATCTGGACTACTTGAGACGCCGTTCAGATAAGCGTCCAAACTCTCTCAGATCAAAATCGCACCACCGACGCCCGTCTGCTTTATCAAACGCCCGTCCCACTCGACGGGACGGGACGACGCCGCTCAACCGGATCAATTTTGATTTCTTGATCTTTATCTCTTTTTTCTCTATCTCATTCTTCAATTATCTCTTTTATCATCAATTAGCTCGAACTTAATCAACTTTTGATCATCTCTTGAGCCTCAAACATGTATCTATAACACATAAAAACATCGCAAAATGAAATAATGTCAAAATAATCATAAAATCATATTAAAAACACCAAAATTAACCAATTTTGCGATTAATTAATTAAAAACCTCATTTACTCAATATTTCCATTAAACACTTGTTTCTTATGCAAATTAATACAAATACGGGGAAAAATACCATAGAATATAGCGTTATAAATCGTATAAATTCACCCTTAACAACTCCCCGACACTTAAGCTTTTGCTCGTCCCGAGCAAAACAAAACGGAAGTTAAGGCTCGAGACAAAAACAGACATCTAAGACAATATATCATAGATTCAATAAATCAGAGGTTCACCACTGTGTGTGTGCAAAGCCATAGAAAACTTCCACTAAATCCAAACTCGAGAAACTCAAAGCAAAACTAGCTAATACCCCCTCGTAGACTAGCGATAAATGACACTCATAAGGTGTACCCTACAAACGTGACATATCCCGAAAAGGATGATCGATTATATCCAGGGCCTTTCTGAAATACTCAGAGGATAATCCCTACAGCATATCTATCAGTTTATACTGGGGATAAGATAGACGATAACTTAGTCTTACATTCATTTCATACCAATTCACAAGTTGATTTAACTATTTCACTTTAAACACACATCGAATGAGTCGCTGTCTCCTGTCATAGCGTAATAGGATATTCGAGATATACCCTACCTTACTCCAATCATAAGGCGAATTTTTCCTCGATCGTCGTGAGCTTTTAGTCATCATAGTGGTATAGGACATACGTGGTATACCCTATCGCACCCAAATCATCGACTAGCTTTAACACACACACATTTTATTCATTTAATTCAACTTTTTCATTTGACAATGAGTTACGTGTTACTTATCACATTCAAACCTTAGATATTCACAGTATAACATACTTCGGATCTAAATACAAACTATCATAAATCTCAAGATATGTACGTAGCACTAAGCACATGACTTATAAGAAAACAAAAATCACTAATCCAAAAGGGGTATAACTTTATATTTTAGCTCATCATTCACTATGGCTCGTGATATATAGATCTCAGGTGAAACAACTAACTTATCAAACATATGATATATAGCTTAAATGACTATAAAAATAACGAACATTGAATTGAATTGCATACTCGGGACAAAACAAAAAACAAGATGTCGAAAATTTTGAAAATTCTAGCTCATTTTGCATAGAAACATTATGAATTAAGCAAATGTATAGATACAATGAATCATTCCCCTCCCCCACACTTAAAAATCAACATGTCCTCATGTTGTGCATAACGAAAGAAAAGGTAAAAGACTTAGATGATTGTAACAGATACTCAAACGTCGGTCAGGCCGGAGCCTACATAGTGACACTGGAAACTCGTAACCATAAATTGTAGCTCGACAAAACCGCTAAAAAAATATACCTGCACGACTTGACAAACACGGAACCATCTCGGGGAAAACGGGGAATTATACCAGAAGAAAAAAGAGATACAAAACCGAATATTAACAAAAGATAAAGCATTCAATACATCCCAAAAGTTTAAACAAAGTAGAAATGAAAGTCACGGATGCCTTATGGCTTACATGATCCATCGGAAAAAGTAACAAAGAGTAAATATCAAAATTACAACGAATCATATAAGGAAAAGTATCAATAATACACAACCATCGAATCAAAGAAAAATAAAAGCTAGAATCAGAAAAAATAAGATCAAGGCTGGCTCGGCGCCGCAGAATCATCAGCCGGAGAATCAGAAGAGGGTCCAGATGGTGGTACTGTAGTCCTATCTACGGAGTCAGGCTGCTCCGCATCGGAAGACGACTCAGACTCATCTAGAACGTCCGCAATGGCTTGCTCGATCTCGTCAGAATAAAGATAATCAATAGTGCTCGGACTGAAGATTTTGTCATCCCTCGGCCGCCGGCCGTCACTGATACACTTCAGAATCGTCAAAATGTTGTTTTGAGACGTCCGAATATCCTCCATCCGGTTCCTTACACTGTTGGCCATAATCAACATCATCCGGACTGAGGGAGATAAAGTAGGAAGTGAGGACGCTCGAGGCGGTGCTGATGACGAACCCGCTCTCCGCGTGCCCACGACTCGCATCGTCCCCAAGGCTTGCCCTTCTCTCTCAGATAGGCCTCGGGTTCTTCGCTTTATGATCTGCTTCCATACTCGGGCACACCGGCATCCAGATTGCAGACCGTGAATCAAGTGAGGATAATCGCAACGCAGTATAGATCTTTTGATTAGTAGCCACCTCATCGTATAATGCCTGTCCCACATTCACGTTCAGGCCAAAAGCCAACGCATAAAGCATGCCTAGGTCACCAATATGAAAGTGCGTCAAGTTGTTCTTAGGCAACAACCGACTCTGAATGAATCGACACTGGACTTTCCAGTCCTCCGTCCAGGTAGTGGTGACTAACTCTTTCCGGTCTCCACCCGGCCTCAATGTCCAAGTCACATCCGGGCAGACTCTCAACCGTAACTCCTCCAAGGGATCCTGCCCCCAAACTCTGTCTATGTACAATCTCCTCCTTATAATCTCGTCCCTCAAAAGATGCCAACCCATACTTCTTATTGATCACACCCGACGTAAACGGAACTGGCACCCCTCGAACCGTAACTACCCCCGTCTCCAAGTCGGTTTCCGAGCAGTTAGCATAAAATTCCCGAACCAAGGAACCATTGACCGGGGTAGTGGGGATAGTCATCAAGGCTTCCCATTTCCGGTCCTTCAATAATTTGACAAACCCCGGATCTACCTTAGCTTCCAATGTAGCTCTCTCTATCAACATAGTCCTCGAGAAATAGTGCTTGGTATACGCATCGTGGGCCCTAGGGTTCACGAATCTACGAGGCATAGTCATAGGGGGTACGGTTTTGGCTTTCTTCCTAGGTTGTGCAGCCCTAGTTTCCACCGGCTCCTCTTCCCGGGTAGCATCTACAACCTCCTCAACCCTAGATGATGCTCCACCTCTCGGAACCCTAGGCATCCTCATTAAGGGGATATCATCGTCTGTCTCGGATCCCGAGGTTGGCTCATCCCTCAAAGTTGGCCTAGTTTGGGTGGCTCTATGGGGTTGTTCTTGAATGCTAACACCCCGGTTAGGATCAACTAAGGTAGGATCAAACTCTTTGCGTTTCTTTCCGGCCTCCCTATCCACTTTCTTACCATGTCGCTTCACCACTCCCTTCTTATGAACCATTATGCAATCCTAGACTAAACCACAACGATCCCAAAACAAAACAAGGTACCCGTTTAACATCCAAATCGGGATTTCAAATCAACCAAACCATGAACCACAACCATCCATTATCAATAACCAACCCATTCATCACCCACATCATCATCACAGCACCAACCAGCAAGAATCAAGAACAAAAACGAAAGAAAGAAAACAAATAAGGTGATATTCAAGTGAACGAGCCGACCCAAAGATCGAACTCGGAAAAACGTGAACAAAATCGAGAAAAGTTGTTACTAACTTACCGAGTAAGGTGAGTAGATGCTGATCGAGATGAAGATTAGTCCAAACAACACCAAAGTGTCTCCCAAAATCGAATTTTTCTCTTAAAAAGTCGGACCAAAATGGGTGCTGATTCTCCAAAAAGATGGTGCGTTGGGGAATTTGGCTTTGAAAATAGAAGAGAGGGGATCAAAAGCGGCCTATAGCACTTTGAATCGCTCGAAATGGTTTAGAATTAAAGATTTTAGGCCAAAAGGAGGGAGAGGAAACGGTTTTCGCGTTTTAAAACTCAGAAAAGTGGGAGTTCAATGACGCAGGGGTATATATAGACAGGCGTTGGACGCTGTCTCAACTCGCGGTGGACGGGCGCCCACTGGAAATTAGATGAATCGACGGGCGCCCGAGATATTCGACGCCGTCCAAAATGCTAAATCAAATACGAGATTGGAGGAATATATCGACGGGCGCCCAGGCATAGTGGGCCGCCGTCAATAATTAGTCAAGGCGGACGGGCGTCCAGGCTTCTGGACGGGCGTCCAAGGTAGAATAATGCAAAAATTATGAAATTTCATACAATCTCAAACTCAAACTTGCACTTTCTTATTAAACTTAATTAAAACTTCAAAAATACAACCGAAATCGACGAAGTACATAAAATTACCGGAAAACAAGTAAAAACAAAATAGAAAATGATAGAAAAGCGAGTGGGTTGCCTCCCACTGCGCGCTTTTTTGTTTTACGTCGTTTGCTCGACAAAACAACCTAAGAACGCTAGTCATCATAAATGGCCGACCAATCTATCACTCGAATGAGACGGCGGAGCATGTCAATCGCCGGAGGAAGTCATACTCATCTTGCAAACCCCAATCCTCACCACCTACATCAACACCTCGAAAATGTTCACTTGCAAAGACTAGCGCTTAAATCTGTCAAAGATCGGATCATCGAGGATTGTGTATGGACGCCCTAGAGCCTCCTGTAACTCCTCAAGAGTGAAGTCTCCACCTCCCGAACAGCGGGGGAACAATAAGAACATAGGTGACAGTCTTGACGCGGGTACTAATGTCAAAGTCTACGTGCAACACTATAGTCCCTCCCGGTCCATCATCTACAGTGATAAGTGGGATCCTCCTAAGGAAAGGTAACTCTTCTGGTAGAACTCCGAAATCCATATCTAGAAAGCACAACTAATCGATGATATAATCAAAAACAAAACTTAGTAAGCTAAACTTTAATACTAAAACTTAAATACTAAACTACAAAAGCACAAAACAAAAACGACTAAAACTAACGATATCTGTGATGCCTCCTAGTGACGCTTTTGTTTAATGTCGTTAGCTCGACACCGTTTAAGCTCACCGGATCGTGGCCATTTGACCTTCTCGCCACCCACTACCTCGCCTAGACTTTGGTCGATGGTTCGGCCGCAAAACAAAGACCTAACACACTGGGGTAAAACCTTTAATAGCTTTCCAAACACGCTTAAACTTCCCATGGTTGACTTCTTCATCCTCTCGAGCCCTCTCGATGACGCTTCAACCGACGCTCCTCTCAAACTCTTCCATATCCCAACTACCGGCTAGAACTTCTTCGGATCGACCACTACCGCCATCCTCTCGAAAACAGTCGGGTGAAAACTCGTCAAATTCATCGATCGTTGTAGCACCACACCCGAGGATATCGAGGAAACGGACAATCAAAGGCTTCTCTATAGGTTCACCAATATAGTGCTTGCACCTTTGGCCATTCACTCAAACGGGTTACCGCTTATAACCACGAAGTTCTAGAACGCCTCAGGAATGATTTGGAGAATCTCGGCGGACCGGACCAACGTGTCCTCAACTTTCCAGAAACAAATGTAACCTAGAATTGTATAGAAGAACTTGTTCGCGACGTGGAATTCTCTCTTCTTAATCTTAGCATCGTGGAGTAGCATCATCTTATCTTTACTAATCCTGGCACTTTCATAGGCCTGGAGTCCAATTCGTCCCAACTCATGCAATCTGCTGCGGTCGATGTTTTCCACAAGATTGGGAATCAAAGTTCGAAACTTTATAGCCCAATAAGCTCTATGCTCTAACTCGATCGGCGGATGACATGGCTTACCATAAACCATTTGATATGGAGATGTACCCATAGAGTCTTATAGGCGGTTCTCAGATGCCCATAGTACATCATCCAACTTCAAACTCCGGTTTTTCTATTATCATTATAATCGCTTTTTCCAGATCTTTTTAATACTTTGGTTGCTCCTTTCAACCTCGACCACTAGTCAACGGATGATATGATGTGCCGCCTTGTGACGAACACCATACTTTTCAAGGACTTTCTCTGTGGGTCGGTTGCGCGAAGTGCGTCCCCTTCATCACTGATCAAGGCACGTGGTCATCCAAACCTCACGAAGATGTTTTTCTTTAGAAATTTCATGACAGTCTTATGATCATTGTGAGGAGTGGCTTGAGCCTCCACCCATTTTGACACGTAGTCCACGCAGACTAAGATGTATTTGTTACCACAGGAGGATGGGAATGGTCCTATAAAATCGATACCCCATACATCAAAGACTTCGCATTCTAGGATGGGTTTTAAAGGCATGTCAAAACGCCTTGTCAGAGTACCGGTTCTTTGACACCTATCACAAGCTTTACAGAAAGCTTCTGTGTCCTTAAAAATCGTAGGCCAATAGAAACCGGATTGGAAGATCTTAGCAACGGTTTTCCACGGACCAAAGTGACCTTCAGTGGGTCCACTGTGGCACTGCTCAATAACATCGCTACGCTCGATTCGGAACACATCTCCCGAGAAGACCATCCCATGCATCTTAAAAGATAAGGTTCATCCCAAACGAAAGATTTCAAATCAGAGAAGAAATTTTTCTTCTCCTGATAAGACAATTCCGGATCAAGATATCGGGCCTGAAGGTAATTTACAATGGAAGAATACCATGGAACATCGGGAGGACAGCCGTCGATAAGCATAATGTTCTCTAGAGGAAAGTAAAGATCTATATCATCCGGATCATCCTTTTCCTCACTTAACATTCTCGAAACATGATCCGCCATGACGTTTTCACTGCCCTTTTTGTCCATCAAACTCTTGTAGGGTCCGTATCCAACGTAGTAAGCGCGGTTTGGCCTCTTTCTTAGTCATCAGATAACGCAAAGCAGCGTGATCAGTCCACACAACTACTTGAGCTCCTAACAAGTAACTACGAAACTTGTCCATAGCAAAGACTACGGCCAATAATTCCTTTTCAGTGGTCGTGTAGTTAACTTGAGAGGGGTTCAATGTGTGACTAAGCGTAATAGATAGGCTGGAATTTCCCGTTAAGCCTTTGTCCTAAGACCGCACTAACAAAGATAGTTTGATGCGTCGCACATAAGCTCAAAAGGTAAGTTCCAAATAAAGCGATATAAGAATTGGAGCGGATATTAAACGATTTTTAGCTCCTCAAACGCTTGCTTGCGCCTCTCATCAAAATTGAACTCAACGCCGCCCTTATGTAAAGTAGACAGGCTTGGCAACTGGAGAAATCTTGAATGAATCTTCTCGTAGAAACCGACATGTCCAAGAAAACCTCTCACTTCACGCACATTCTTGGGATAGCTCATCTTCTCTATAGCTTCCACTTTTGCCCTGTCAACTTCTATACCTTTATGGAGATTTTATGGCCAAGAACTATGCCTCATCTACCATGAAATGGCATTTTTCCCAATTCAAAGACTAAGTTCTTTCCACGATCCGGACAACGCTTGATCAAGATTGTCAAGGCAATCATCAAAAGATCACCAAAACCGAAAAATCGTCCATAAAGATCTCCATACACTTTTCTACGAGCCCGTCAAAGATAGCCAAAGATACATCTCTCAAATGTAGCTTGGGGCATTGCAGAGACCAAATGGCATTCACCAGTGGCGAATGTACCATAAGAAGGCAGGTGAAAGTGGTTTTCTCTTGGTCACCGGATCAATGGGTATCTCGAAAATATCCCGAATATCCATCCAGAAACAAAGAGAATCGTGTCTCGCCAGGCACGCCAAGCATCCGGTCAATGAATGGAAGGGAAAGTGATCTTTCATGGTTACCTCATTGAGCTTTCTATAATCGATCTGCACTCAGAACCAAAGTGACAAGTCTCAATGCTATTTCCTCTCCTTCTCATTCTTCTCAATCGTAATTCCTCCTTTCTTGGGAACTACTTGAGTTGGGAAACCCATTCACTATCGGCGATGGCATAAATGATTCCCATGTCCGTAAGCTTGATGATTTCCTTTTAACGACTTCTTGCATATGAGGGTTGAGCCTCCTCCAGGGGCCGCTCTAACACATTTAGCACCTCATTAGTCTTGATCTTATGCATACAGATGTCGGAGATATCCTCCGATATCTCCTACTTGCCAACCAAAAGCTTTTTCATTTCGTTTCAAGACGTTAATCAATTTCATCTCTTCTAGTCGAGACAGCTTGGCGGATATGATTAACGGAAGCTTGTCGCCTTCTCTTAAAAACACATACTTTAGATGTTTGGGCAACGGCTTCAGAACCAAATCAGTAGGGGGGTCTTCCAAACTTGACTTAAGATCTCCACCTTTCAACTCAACATCACTGAGCTTACTCAGTGGTCCCACCGCCTTGACTTCTCCTCTCAACAGTTCTTCCTCAAAATCAGCTACTAATTGATCTAGATTGACCACACCATGAGTATTTAGATTATCAATCAATCGCTCATATTCAGCTTCTACAGTCATGACTTGCTTATCCATATAATCGGTGAAATCATCTGCCATATAATCAATGGAAAAGCCGGTTGGAGGGCCAGAGGATACTTGAATGGACTTTAAGACATTGTAACTCACCTCTTGATCACCAACTCGGATAGTCACTTGCCCACCATCACAATCGATGAGGGCTCTAGCTGTAGATAAGAAAGGTCTTCCAAGAATCAGGGGGACGTTTTCATCTTTCTCCATATCTAAAACATACCAATCGATTTGGAAAGGTAAATCTATCAATCTGAACTAAAACGTCTTTCGGGATCCCTGAATCTTTCTTAGAGGATCTATCAGCGAATTGTAAACTCATAGTAGTGGGTTCTAGAAGGCTTTGTAAACCGAAATTTGTTTGCATCTGAGACATTGGCATAAGACTTATAGAGGCACCTAGATCACACAAAGAATTAGGGAAGACTAGACCTCCCATTAACACTGTAAGTACGAACTTGCCAGGGTCACCTCTTTTAATTGGTAAGTCTTCATAATTAATCATGGAGCAATCCTCACCAATTTGCCTTTCCATGCCTGCTAACTTCTTTTTCGAAGACACAACATCCTTGATGAATTTTGTATACTTAGGCATCTCGACCAAGACCTCGGATAATGGAAGATTTACCTGAGTACTTTTCAACAGATTAAGCACTTTTTCATACTTCTTATCTTCACTCAAAGGTATGTTGCTCTTTCGTGGTGGAACTGGAAGCTTTTTCAGATCATTCTTAGAAAAGACTTTCTTTGAAGATGCATTGACAGCTTTGTCTTCCAGATCCTTCCACCTAACGGCTTTTTCAATCTTTTTTATTAGTCGTGGATCACCTCCCGACTTTTACTTGTATCTTCACTCCTCGGGATCAGCCACCTGAGGACTTCCAACTTTTTCACCTTTCAGGGGATCAGCCACCTGAGTATTCTCTTTTGGCAAAGGGGAGTGTAGGTGCTCAGCTTCCCCTCCTGCCTTATCAATGGCAGGAGGGGCTAGTGGTTTCCCTGGTGGGAAGGACCACTAACTTGAGTACCACTTTAAGTTCATTGCACCGCCTCCTCTCTACCGTAAGGAATTGAAGGTACGAGGTCGATACAAGGGGCCTTTGTTCAAATCGGCCTGAGCAACATGACCGCCTTTGGATTCTTTTAGTAAAAGCTGGGTAGATGCCTGGGGTCTTGAAGCTAATCGCCACCAACCGCCATATTTGCCTCTCAAGGTTCTTATTTGTACTCATATGAGTCTGGATATTTTTGTTTTGCTCCTCTCTCGAATGAGTTCCATTCACCCTGAGGTCTCCTGAGCTTGAAGGGGCCTTGGGAGTTTGGAAAATTTTGAGAGTATTGCTGGCTGGGCCGATTTTGAAAATTAGAATTGGAACTAGAAGGCCAATTCTGATTGAACCTTTGAGTAGGATTGGAAAAATTTGCGTTTTGGTTCTGACTAAAACCAGGGTTCCTATTGAAATTTTGATTCGAATTGAAATTCGAATTAGGATTGAAACCAAAAGATTGATTAAACCCATGGTTTTGGAAATTTTCTTCGGCTAGAAACTTGATTAGACCTTTGGTTGTTCTGGCCATAGAACGCATTCACTTTCAAAGATTCACGTCCGTTCATAGGGGCGTAATTTAGATGTGTGCCCACAAATCACGGCTTTGACATGTGACTTGATTATACCGTCCCATAATCAAGAACATCATTCACTTGATAAGGAGCGGGGAATTAAACCGACACTTGGTCATTCATATGGCCACCGACGCGAGCGATTTCATGATCTGAACCCGAGGGTTACGTGGAAAGAAGAAGTTTGATTTATCGGATTTGAAACTTGAGATGCCGCCATCTGCTTCTGCGGCATGGCGATCAAACTTTACATGTTTACCTCCTCTACCTTAGGAGGAGGAGGTGCTTGAATAGCTTGATAGGATGGAGCATAGTTATATTTAGCAATGTCCTCGAACAATGCCCATCACTCTTCGTGTGTTTTCTTCGTAAACGCCCCACTGATGAACTATTGACCATGCCTTTTGCAAGCTCGGTCAATCCGCTAAAGAATGTGTTGACTTGCCTTTTGCAAGCCGCAAGCCGTGGTGGGGACACTTTCTCGGCAGAGATTTGAATCTTTTCAAAGAATCGAAAAATGACTCATTCTCTTTTGATAGAAAGTGAAAATCTCGCTCAAACACCGGTCATTTTGAAGGTGGAAAGTATTGACTCAAGAACTCTTTTTCGAGTTCGCGCCAAGTGGTGAGTGATTCGGAGGGAAGAGAAGTATACCACTCCTTCGCTTCTCCCTTTAAAGAAAATGGAAAAAGTTTCAGTCTGATTGCATCCTCACTTACTCCTTGGATGCGTGTGGTACCGCATATCTCCAAGAATGTATGCAAGTGAGTGTGTGGATTCTCTGATCGATAACCATGGAAAATAGATGCATCTTTGCATCATTTGAATGAGGCCAGGCCTTAGCTCAAAGTTCACGTGCGATGATGGTCGGAATGACAATAGCCGGGTTGATCAGGATCTGCGCCAGGCATGGCGTAGTCTACCAACGACGCCTATCATTAGCGCGCCATTATTACAAAATCGCGATTTCTTTGGCTAATCGATCCTCAAGATCTTGCTCGGCTCTTCCTTCCGTAACCGCAGAACGGAGAATCCGCTGTTTGGCCGGACTACGGTTCGCTCGGGTCGGGGTGTATAGTAACGGTCCCTTTTGACTCCGAGTTTGCATAAACCGGACCAAAAACAAGTGAAAGCAACCTAAAGACTAAGAAATCAAAAACCTAAACTAAAAATTAAAGCCTAAGAACAGAAAAGGATGAAACAGACGGGCGTCTGCCCAACTTTTAGACTGGACGGGCGTTCGGACGCCCAAACGCTCGTCGGGTCCTCAGAAAACTTGAACGGGCGTCCAAATTTTATGGACGCTCGTCTAAGTGAATGGAAACAGAACAGGATTGAAAGTTTTCCTGCGGACGGGCGTCGAAGATCCTAAACGCCCGTTTGGTAGCGGGAAAACTAGAACAGAAGCAGAAAATTGCAGAAAAGAAAAAGGGGTTAAGGAAAAAACAGAGAAAGAAAAGAGATAGATAGCAAAACCGACAGAAAGAAAATCTAATCACAAGAGAACTAAAGAAGACCTTAAACCCTAACTAAAAACCCTAATTATCTACCTAAAACAAGAAATAAAATTAAAAACAGGAAAACAAAAACTAGACAACCGTCCGGTTCCCCGGCAACGGCGCCAAAAACTTGTCACGGATTTTATTAACACAAAACAAACAAGTAATAATCCGGTTTACCTCAAGTATAAGGATCGTAGTAATAGTGGTTAATGCCGGGTCGATCTTACGGGGAACTGGCGATTGTGATTCCTAGTTTTTGTCTAACCTAAACTATGTCACGAAACTAATATAAACAACGAATAAAACAGAACAAAGCCGAAAATAAAACTAGACAGAGGATATAGTCCAAAGCTAGGAAGAATACGGGTTGCGAACCTTTAACTAAACTAATCTAAGATGCAAATAAAAGTAAACTAACTAGACAAATTCAAGTTTCTAAGGATTTAAATTAAATGTATAACGAACAAACGAGGATTGATCCACCTATCCAACAAGCATTGATTTCCTATCTCGATTATATTGTGGTTTTTATCTAAGTTGTGATTCACCTCATCTAAATATGAACCCTAATTCCTTAGAAAGTCCATCTATTAATCCATTATCTTCCAATTCAAGATTAACGCGTTTTCTAACCAAAGGTGTAAACTTTATGTTTATAATCTAGCAATTAAACCTATTAACTTCCGTTAAGATAGATTCAAATACTATTCCTATTCATGGTGATCTAAGGTTTATAGAGATTTCCATCAACAATAAACAATCGACACATGCATATCTTCCGATATAAGAGCAATTAAACATAGTAAACATGAATAAAGAAACAACCTTTAATAAGAACTCACAGTATAATCGATGAAAACGAAATCAACAGTTGTTGGATGGCTTCACAATACTCATTTGATGAAGCGTTTAGCTCCTGAACATCCTCAGCAACTTAAAATTGCAGAAACAGTGCATAAAAAATAGCTAATTTAATCTAGATCTAAAGTGCATAAAACTGGAATAAAAGGAAGAAAAACGCAGCCTAAAGCCGCCCCTAGGTTTAGGGTTTCGAATAATGTGTATATTGTGTCTCATATGTGGAGAAAACAGCTGCTATATATAGAGTTTTGAAGTTGGTTTCACTAAGTCGGCCGACGGACGCTCGTCCGCTCTCAGGAACGCCCGTCCGGATAGATCTGAGATCGCTTGAGCACGCCCGTTCGTGACAAAGTCCAAACTCTGCAGATCAAAATCGCACCACCGACGCCCGTCTGCTTTATCAAACGCCCGTCCCACTCTGGGCGGGACACGAACGCTTCGTTCATTGGATCGAATTTTGATTTCTTGATCTTTATCTCTTTTTCCTCTATCTCATTCCTTCATTATCTCTTTTATCATCAATTAACTCGAACTTAATCAACTTTTGATCATCTCTTGAGCCTCAAACATGTATCTATAACACATAAAAACATCGCAAAATGTAATAATGTCCAAATAATCATAAAATCATATTAAAAACACCAAAATTAACCAATTTTGCGATTAACTCATTAAAAACCTCATTTACTCAATATATCGATTAAACACTCGTTTCTTATGCAAATTAATACAAATACGGGGAAAAATACCATAGAATATAGCGTTATAAATCGTATAAAATTCACCCTTAACAAACTCACCCAACCATGGTTAGACCATTTCCGAACCCATGTACTAAGATTTTCTTATTTCTATGTTGTCAACCAAAGCGTAATCTCGTTTCTGTTTAAGGTGGCTTCTTCGAGGAGCCATCACCGAAAACTCAACGATTTATCTAAGTGAGATTCACCGAGAATCCATCACTAAAATCGTAATGATTGACAAAACCCGGTTCCTCGGTTTTTTAATAATTAGTTACTTAATTAATTAACTACCACATATTAATTAAATAAACTTTTAACTAATTATACGAGTTATACATGCCTAATTTATTCGAAATAAACTAGCTACATGTATGCATTGGAGTGGATTCATGATATGATGCATGTCATGGCAATTTTCCGGTTTCTATCACATAATTTCGATCATACATGAAAAAAAATACGGAAAAATAAACACCGAGATGGACCGTTGGTACCCCCGTATCTAACCTATTAAAGAAAAAACGAACCCTAACTAGGGTTAACTATTTTCTAAT
This sequence comes from Gentiana macrophylla, assembly GCA_026214975.1. Lineage (NCBI taxonomy): Eukaryota > Viridiplantae > Streptophyta > Magnoliopsida > Gentianales > Gentianaceae > Gentiana > Gentiana macrophylla. The sequence continues at coordinate 4,474,502 of CM047808.1, read as the reverse complement.
ATGTTGCTGCTGCGTTTTATCGATGATCGGACATCCAAAAGAACTTTGACCGTCACGAAAAATTATGGATCTGTTCTACACTCCTCCTTCTTCAATATGGACGGTTGGATCCGAGTTTTGATGGCCCAATTTATCCCAGGAAGCCGCCGATCCAACTGCTACATCTGTTTATAACTGCGGTGCATCAGTGTCTTCCCGGAGCCGATCGGGCATCGAGACAAAACCCAATCGACCCGAAATTTTTAGGGATTGTTTAAAATTTCTTGATAGTCAATATGAATGGTCGGATCTTCGTTTCAACGGTCCAATCTCTTCCAGAAATTTGATGAACAGACAGCTGGGGCTGCAGTGCTTTTACGACACAGAAGCAACTTTATCGCAACGGTTGAACATCGAGATGGAGTCCGATCGACAAAGAAATTTTGAGGGCCTGTTCTTCAACTTTTATTCTTCATTCTAACCGGAGGGATTGTCGTTTCAACGGCTCAATCTCCGGAAATAAATTAAAAAAAAACTAACAGCAACAACACAGATCTACTTCTAGGAAACTAAAATTAAATTTCCTATACTCATATAAATGAATTTATATGAGTTTAAAATAGATCTAACGAGTAAATAATACCAACCCCAATCCATCTCTTCAACCAAGACAATCACAAAAGGCATTCATCATGATATAATTTCGATGCAATCATACATACACACGAAATATATAAAAAAAAACATCTAAAACATGTTTTTCCACTCCTAGATCTAAAATTCACATACTTTGATTGATAGATCAAAGGCTCCGATACCACTTGTAGGATGTAATATCGCCGGATGGATCAAAGATCCACCCGATTACGCAGCGGAAAGTACAAGATCTAGATCTAAACAATCAAAATACATAAATAATAAATCTAACCTATGAGGGGGTTAGATTACCTACATTTTTATGGTGCAAAACGCTAAGAACAAGGTCAATCCAATCCGAGCTAGTTGAGAGCCTAGTTGAGAAGCCAAAGTCTTCCAACGTGTGTCTCCAAGCACCACCAGGTGGATGGTGTTTCAATCCGCCGGACCTCCTCGATATGCTACCGGAATAATCCCAAGGATTATCCCAACTCAAAACCCTAGTATTTAGGCCGAAATATCAAAGCCAAATACTCCTTATAATTTTCGAAATTATCATCTGATCTTAGGCTTAAGAGAACTCTTTTTATATAGGAGAGAAATCCTAGTCTCCAAGGCATTATTTAATTAATACAAAATCAATCAAAATAATCATTTTCCTTAAAAAGATAAATCTAGAATATTCCCAAATTAATAAGGATATATAAGAGATTTTCTTTTCCTTAAATTATTTAACAAATAAATAATTTAATCACATGTCTTATTATTTATCAAGAAAACAAATTTCCCAACAATAATAAATAACAAAAAAATGCGCCTAACCCTAAAATAGGCCATACGCATTTTTATCACAAATGGGCGAAATTACTTAAAAATTCTTTTCCATGTATTTAATTATCTAAATCCAACTAAACAATTAATCAACATATCTATTAAACAAATCAATCAACTATTTAATATTAATTGAGGTGAAACAACGAGAAAACATATATCTTTATATTAGAGCCACGTCGCTTAATTATGGACCCGTATTCAATGTAATTACAATAAATTAAATAAAATTATTCGTCGGACCGAACAATAATATTCAATCTATTAATTCCGGGATTACACCACCATAAACCCAAATGAACTCAATCAATATAGACAACTTATACTCAACTATGAGTTGATAAGCGTCCACCGATATAATCATTACATACGGATAAATCCTCCATGATCGCTCGTTACGATTCGGGATATCTCCGTAAACCCTTCTCTAAACATCTTATCCTTATTTACCATCAACCCCTAGTGATCAATTAGTTCATATCTAATATAAAATGAATCAAGCCATCGATCGCTTTAGGATTAACAAATAAGAGAATCTATGCATCTACTTCCCGAGGAAGGAATGGATTCCTTATCTGTGATAGCACGTACTACTCACTCATCACAGAATAAAGCCAACGAGAAGTGTTGGACCACATACTGCGAAGTGATCCTTACTAACACATCAAACTCTACCCTAGTCTAAGCAGTTTTCTGTGATCACTTCAGGATTGAGATTAATCCATATATGATCATCTTGTGATTCGATAAGACTTCTCGGTCACGGAATTATATCGAGAACTCAAATCAAATCGGTCCAGCCCTATATGATTATCATCATATATAAATGCCCACTAGGTACCCTATTACCGGCTTGATCCTCCGGATAAAATCATCACACCTAAAGTGTTCTAGCGCATTATTAGCAAATTAATCTTGAGACCCGTGCTCGAGTTAATAAACGCTACGGACTAAGTTAATTTTAAGTACAACTCACTAACTCAATCCTCTTGTGTATAGCCATACACTGAGTTATGTGATTATATAAACGAGGTACTTAGGGTTTTCAGTAGTGTCTTAATTATAAGCATACATGCATATAATAAGATGAATTATTAATAAAAACAATTAGATAATTGTCTTTCGGGCACTACACCTAACAATGTTGAAGTACCATCTCTTCTGAAAGTTCTGTGAGATCGGGCTGTCATTTAGCATGTGCAATACCTGACACTACTTTGTTGTAATCAGGAAGGGACCCCTCTCTTGGAGGAATGTTTAGAAGCTTCGACTTATGTTGAACTACCCTCTCTTCTGAAAGCTTAAGTTGATAGGGAAGTTGATAATTAACATCTTAAATCTTTCAATGCGCCTTCTCAAATGTGAGTCTATTGGCAATATTACATTCAAATGCATATAAAGGCACATGCAAGGCCAACAAAGAGATTTCAACACTTACACAATATAAATGGAAAGACAATATTGGAAGCAATGATTGATCTCATGACCTCCCGCTCTAATACAATTTTAAACTATCATCTCTCCCAAAAACTTATGCTGATAGGGAGATTGATAATTAACATGTTAACCACTTCAACAACTTATGTCACCTGTAATGCATTTTCTTTGGACGTGTATGCATGATTGTCTTCCTACGAATGGGAACGACATTTGTACTATGTGCGGTCAATCAAAACTCTCTAGCAGCTCTATTCCCGCTGCAGTGTGGGTTGCTTCCCTCGAGCTCTCGATATTACTCCATCGCTTGATCATTGAAGCCGAATGACTCAAATAAGGTCACTAGACCCGAGTTTTAAGGCGTTACAATATCCACATACTTATACATTATATACCACTTAAAGATATATCATACCCACAAGCATATTTCAAAAAATCCTTCAAATTTTAGCCACAATGATTGGATGCAAATGAAGGAAAAAGAATCTTGTCAAAGCTACATTTGAAAATCGTTACACACTATCTTTTGGATTTGTATTGTTTTATGTGGTAACTTTTCTTTCAACATTTCTCGCACTTATAATTTATGAAGGATACAGATCCCTGCAGTAAATTAATTGCTTTAGTAAATGTATTATCAGCCAAAAAGGTTGCAGAAAACATATACAAGCCAAGTAACTATGTTTTTTTCACTATTGGTGAAGATCCTTTGTCTAGTATGGCGACAAAGAACAAATGCAGCACCCATGTGGTATGATTTATATACACAAAAGATTGTAAATTAAAGTTTTTTTGGTTATAATATTAATAATAATAATTATTATTTCATAATGTCCATTATCAAATGGTATAATACATTTTGATCTTTTTAATTGTCTAGATATATATATATATATATATATATATATATATATATATATATATATATATATATATATATATATATCATAATCTTGTTTGTTGAATATTTTAAGGGAAACATTTGATCCACAACAAAATGATCACGGAAAGTGACACAACAAACTGTGTACTGCGGATCATAATGAGACTTATATCAATCAATAAGTCATACACTATAATCAATAGATGTTTTAGTGTAATTTCGTTGTGATAATACTATTACGGAACTAGCATTACTTGTGGTCAAAGTTGATCTTGTATCGTGGATAAAGTTGGTCATGCTGCAAGGATTTGAAGTCCATTTTTCAAGATGTTTGTCGTGTTGAACTTCTATAAACGAGACTAATAAATTAGCATAATCAAAAATGATAATAAAAAAAATGATCATAATGAGGTTTTAATACATACTGATTAGGGTCACTAAAAAGTTGTTTAAGGGTTGATTTATTAAAACTAAACATCAAAATCCAAATTATTACGATCCTAATAATTTAGAGGTATTTAGTGTCTTTTGCCCTAAATATAACGTTGACTCACACCCAAACTATGAACACGTATGTATTTGTATAGTTGACACGGTTCGGTTTCATGTTCGAATTTTGAAACCATCTTAAACAGGTTGGTTATAAATAATTAGAACCGGCTCACTCAGGCTATTTACACTTAATTTCATTTCATTCAGACTCATCAAATTGCTTGCATCAATAAATTCAACGCTCTAAAAAAAAGGTTAAACTCTAATCCAAAGGCCCTGTTGTCTCATTCCTAGAGTTTCATCGAGGATATAAACCAATGGTTATATATGCCTTATTAATTTGGTTTGATTAAAGCTTTTCTGGGATGCCTACCCTTGTACTATTTCTCCATCTTTCATGTCCCTACTGTGTATGGTAGTGATGGGGGCTTTAGGGAGGGAGCTTTGAGGGGTGGATGTGGAAATGTTTGGACGGGGATTCATAGAAATGGTTTTGCTATCGAAAAAAGAGGGGTTAAACTTTATCTTCACTTGGGTGGAAGGTCGGGGAGGGGAACTTAGTCAGATTTTGGAAAGACTCTTGGGTGGGGGAAAGCTCGTTGGACACTTGTTTCCCACGACTTTTTCGTTTTGAGAGTAATAAAGATTGTTTAATTAGTGATAGAGGGAGTTTTGTTGATGGCTTTTGCATTGGGAGTGGGGGTGGAGAAGAGAGTTGCGAGGTAGGGAGTTGGGAGAGTTTGTTGACCTGTGCGCTTTTGTTGGAAATGTATCTTTTCTTGCAGGTGATTCAGACAGCCGGATTTGAAGGCTTGACTCCAATGGTGTTTTTTCTGTGGCTAAGCTAAAAAAACTCATAATCAACGAAAATGTAAATGGCGCGTCTTCAATAGCTTGGTGTTGGAATAATTTGGTCCCTTCAAAAGTGAATGTTTTTAACTGGAAAGCTACTCATAATCGTTTTCCAACCCGCGTCAATATTGCGAAGCGAGGTGTACAACTCAACAACATTCTTTGCCCTCTTTGTAACTTAGATGATGAAGATGTGGCTCACCTTTCCTCCGTTGCCGTTTTTCTACTGCTATTTGGATTAAAATCTCAGCTTGGACTTCTATTTCTTGCACGTCTTTTAGGGAATGGGATCAGTTTATTGCTTTTATTCCTTCGTCGGTGCAGCTTGGGGAGAAGTTTTGGATATGGGACTCTATTAGGAAAGTAACTTTGTGGTCCATTTGGCTGGTCCGAAATAAGTTTGTGTTCAACTCGATACCTTTTTCTAGTTGAAAATTCATTGCTTTTATTCAAACTTGCTGCTTCACTTGGATAACCGGAAGAAAGAAGAACACCTCAATCGATTGGGAGGATTGGAGAAGGCATCCTTTGGCTTAATTTTTGGTATAGTATTGGGGATAGGGATTTTGTGTACCTACTCTTTTGTGTTCGATTGGTTTGGAGTATTAGTTTTTAATTTGGATTGCATTGTGTAACCTATGTACTATTTCTAGCACTTTGCTAGATATTTTTAATAAATACTCTTTTGCTGTTAAAAATAAAAATTAAAAAAAAATAAAAAAAACCTTGATAAATATGTTTTTGCCTAAGTCAAAAGAATAATAACCATCACATAAAAGGAGTTAAAAGATTTTTAATTGATCAATTAAAAAATTTGCAGAGATAAAAAGTTTGGATCTAGATCTGAATGAGTTGTAAATTAATATATTTCTTTTTTTAACAGGAGGGAAGGTATCATAGCATGGTAGCTCAAAACTTCTTCTATGGCTAGACATAATCTATGACACCATTAAACTATTTTAAATTCATATCAAATGTATATGATAACAGTTGGACATACATAACACAGCCATCTGATTGTCAGAATGGCAATGAATAGTAGTATGGTACAAAATAAATAAATAAATAATAATAATAATAACAACAAGGCATATGTACAAAATAAATAAATAGAAAATAATAATAATAAATAAATATTTCATCTCTTCCCATTTTTGTTGGGACATTTGATTTTAATCATTTACGAAAAGTTTAATTAATCCTTCGAATTTCATCAAATGATCTAATATTTTTACATTTATATACATTAAGTTTCACTTTATCATAACCCTAATAATATTACATCAATTAACGAAATTCCAATTAATTGTACTTTTCGTAAATGGCGATAAAAAAACGTCCCAAACAAAACGACTTTATGAAAAGAAAAAATAATAATAATAATAACTACAAGCCATATGTACATTCTTGACTAATTATTTCTATGATAATGATGTATTGTTAGCTTGTTAAGTCTGGTTAGTACTTTTTCACTGATAATGACTTGTGTAATTTTTATCATACTGAGAACGACATGAGATACTCGTGAAATTTTTGGGTGACGCGTCTACGCCGTGATATATGAGGTGACACGATCGTCGAGCCACACACGGTTTAAGTCTTGAGAATGAAATCGTGAAATACACATGGTGCCACTTGAGACTATCCGCACGTAGTAGATACGGTGTATGCAAAAACTTCCCGAGATACTCTATATGCTGCATGCTAGAGTTGAAAAAAGAGGGAATGAGTAAAAAATGGGAGATGGAGAGGGTGGTTGAAATTTCCCGAGATATTCAATCCGATTGGGCGTTTTAGTTGAAATTGTTTTTTTTTTGTTTTGAAAAAAACATACTTATCGCGTTTTAACATCCGTAAATACAAAATTCAATTTATTGATAAATTCAAAACCTCTTTTACAAAGTAGTTTTTCTAAAGATATTTAGAAACAAGTAAAAAAATTTATTGGACCTTTATCGATTGGAGTAAAAAAAAATTGGGCATTTATCAAAAAAATAATTTACATATTATATTAGGTTGGATCGGATTGAATATACACAGAATTTTTTTCTTTTAGCGAAAATGTGCCGTTGGGCCTCCTCAAGACTGCTTGGCTTAAGACGGCTGCCTCTCCATTATCATATAAGGGCCGGCCCTAGGTAAGAATAACCTAAGTTGCACGATATGGATACGCGGATACGAGATATGTGTGCGTCAGGTTTAAAAAATATAGGATACGAATATGAACAGCATTTTGGTCTTCTTCATTGTTGGTACTCAGTTTTCATTATAGTTTTTCATTTCACATATCCCGTATTCAATTGTTAATATTATGAATTCGCCCTCAGATGTGTATCCTAAGTATATATCCGATGTGTATCATGTATTCGATATGTAACCGACACCATGAGTGTATAATTGTTGCGTTTATTATTTTTATATTTTTAATCCAAAGTATCATATTATGTGCTATTAAAGAATCTACGAGCGTATAGCTTAGATTGGTGTTAAGTGTTTGGTTCAGATTAATGTCAGATGTCTTTATCTTATATATAGTTATGAATGAAATTAAAATATATCACTGTTATGTTTAATTAGTTTTTATTTGAGACACCATAAAAAGGTTTAAAAATATACATGCATCGGAGTGCCCTTATGCGTAATGATAAATTTGATGTGATGCCTTTAAAAATGTCCTCTATTTTAATCAAGCATCATCATTTGGTTATTATATATGATTGAACCCACATGTTAATGGGAACTCTAAGAGACAAGCTACACTATCAAATATTATCCCTTTTCTTGTACATGGAGATGGAATAGATTAACATTATACATGGCATAAGAAAAGAAGGGGAAGATCATTGTGGATGACTTGGAGAAAGGAAAAAAGGGATTTAGAATAAAACACTATACTTGTTTTTTTTTTTTTTTTTTTTTTTTTTTTTTGAAAAACACAATACTTGTTAAAGATCAATATTTGTCATCATAAAACTAGCTAAATTAATAAATAAATAATAAAAATACAAACCAACCTTTGTTAAATAGAAAAACAAAGAGGTCAATCACAAACAAGAAGGAAAAAGTTTGAAAATAGCCAAGAATTGAATATGTCAATTATTTCAGATCGTAGTAGATGTAACACATGGATGCATTTACATTTTATGTGGATCTATAATATCCATATTTTCTTAGGGTAAAAATCTATATTTATCATCAACATATTATATTGCAAGTGCTAAAATAATAGACAAACTTTATAAATATATAAAACCATATGGGTGTGTAATTTTCTTTCCTTTGTAAGAATAACATGCACCATTTTTCAACTCAAATTACTTAATTCTTTTTTTGTAAAAAAAAAAAAAAAAAAAAATCATTTTTCTCTGAAATGAAAAAAAAAAAAAAAAAAACTCAAATTAATTACTCAAACACGCTGAAAGAGAAATTTTGGTGCGCTTACACTTGAATAAGAGTTAGAATCAGCCCAGAAGACGACCCGGCCGAACTCCTGATTAATGGACCAGCTGGATTCCGTATACCAGGGCTTTAAGAAAAAAAAAAAAAAAAAAAAAAAAAAAAAAAAAAAAACCAACCTCAAATTACTTAATTTTATTGATTAAGCAATTAATTATAATAAGATCTATTTTGTGTGGCAAAAATGTCCAAGGCCATCACGTGATGCCGCGTGACAGGAACCAACGGGGAATTAATAATAATAATAATATTTTGGATTAGTTCATCTACTGTAATTAACTAATTAATTAATTTTCTTCTCCTATATAATCATGTGCAAGCTAGCTATCACGTGATGTCGCGTGACTTCAACCAATTTGATTATGCTTTGGATTTGTTTTTAATTAATATAATATTATGTTTTGCATCTTATATTGCATGTCTCGTGACCATGGCTTTCAATATTCTTTAGTAGTATGTCACTAATTTGTCTTACAATGTTGTCGATTTTTAGAATCTAAAAACATGAGGAGGTAGGAGTGGGGAGGGGCGTGGAGGCAAAAGAGTTGCGGGGGGAGGGAGAAGTGGGTTGGGTGGTATCCAGTAGCGGACTTCCTTGGAAAATCAAAAGAAATTCGAATTATCATTTGTGATATTAGTAATCTAAAACAAAATTATAATATCGGTTTAATACAATTTTTTTTTTCCGGATCATAGTTAAGAAACTGACACCACCCTTATGATCGTAGGTCCACCCCTAGTAGTAATGTGGTATCTACCAAAAGGTTTGAGGCATCTACTCAAACATAAAAGTCATATGAAGAGTCATGAATTTAATCGAGAGATATTAAATTGATAGTCGATAATAATAGGTCTATATTAAATATCTACATAATATAGCTATCCTCATTGAGGGCGTGGATCCAGGTTTGTTGTGCGAGACTTACATTGCATTGGTACCCAAGGTGGCGTCCCCTACTCGTGTAGCTGAGTTGAGGCCTATTGCACTCTGTAATTCAACGTAGAAATTGCTCTCACGGGTCATTGTCAAACGGCTTAAGCAGGTTATTAATGATATTATTTCGGGCAACCATAGTGCTTTTGTTTCAGGCAGATTGATCACAGATAATGTCATTGTTGCTTTCGAGGCATTTCATTCTATGAAGGTGGGGGTACATGGTTGCCATAACCATGCACCTATCAAGCTTGACATGGCCAAGGAGTTTGATCGGTGGAATGAAGCTATCTTTGGGTTGTTATGCACCAGATGCACTTTCCAGGGGCTTTTGTTGATTTATTGTGGATGTGTGTTTCGTCTGTTACCTATCGGGCTCTTGTTAGTAGCAGGCCTGGCCCTCAGATTGTTCCAACTCGGGGGATCCGACAGGGGGATCCTCTCTCCCCGTTCCTTTTTATCATTTGCGTAGAGGGTTTGACAGCTTTGTTAAATCGGGCGGTGCGAGGTGGGTTGCTTCCGGGTATTTCGTTTGGCAGGCAGACGCAAGTTCAGGTTTCGCATTTGCTTTTCGGTGATGATAGCATGCTATTGTTTGAGTACATGAATGGGGCGTTAGAGACACTGACTGACCTTTTTACTCAGTATGGGATACTCTCTGGTCAAGCTATAAATTTCCATAAGTCCAGTTTATATTTCAGTAGGGGCATTCGGTAGGAGGACAGGGAGTATATATCGGACTTCCTTCAGATTCCCATTGGAACTTGCACAGGCAAATACTTGGGCATGCTTTTTGTCACTGGAAGGAATAAACGGCAGGTCTTTGATTTTCTTCGAGAGAAGGTGTGGAAAAATTAGTCTAGTTGGAAGGATAAGCTTATCTCCCCCGCAGGGAAAGAAGTCATGATTAAATCGAGCTTGCAAGCTATACCTACGTTCATTATGCAGTGTTTCAAGGTTCCTGCCACGTTGGTCCAAGAGATTGAAAAATGTATTTGTGGTTTCTTCTGGGGGACACTGAGACCAAACGGAAGATGCATTGGCGAAACATGGACAATTGTTGCCTGCGCAAAAATCTCGGGGGCCTTGGATTCCGCAATCTAGAATGTTTCAGTTTAGCCTTACTGGCTAAGCAGTCGTGGCGTTTTCTTACTTGCCCTGCTGCCCATGCGAGTCGAGTGCTTAATGCTAAGTATCACCCGGGTACTACTATTATGGCAGCGGAGTTGGGGAGCAGAACTTCTTTCCTGTGGAGAAGTTTACTGGAAGGCAGAGATGTGTTAATGCAGGGCCTGCAATGGCGTATAGGAGATGGAAGTTCAGTTTACGTCTTCCACGATGCTTGGGTCTCTAGTCCACCATCCTTTCGGTTGGCACACTCACCTCACTCCTTACCTACGGATAGTAAGGTGCAAGATTTGATTTTGCCGGGTACTAGACAGTGGAATTTGCCTCTTCTTAGCAAGAATTCCAGGCTTGGGAGGTAGACGCCATCTTTCAGACTTCTATTGCAGGAAGCTCGCACCCGGATAAACTGATTTGGCATTATAACCGTCGGGGCTGATATATAGTGAAGTCAAGATATTTCCTCGCGTTGAGCTTGTATGGAAGGTTTCTTAATTCGTCACGTGCGTCATCGTCTTCAGGACCGGATAGAGTGTGGCGTGATGTTTGGAAAGTCAGTGTGCCGCCGCGTGTACAACATTTTCTATGGCGATGCCTACAGGACTGTTTGCTGATTGAGGAGCAGCTTGCTAAGCGCAATATGGGCCTTTGTTTGGCATGTGGCAGAGAGATGGAGTCCTTACGGCATTTACTTTTTGATTGTGACTACTCTAGGGATATTTGGCAGCTTCGCCTTTTGGCAGTCAGCAAATGCTTCATGGGTTGAATTTTAAGGAGTTTTTTGGTGCGTTGTTAGTACGTTACCCTACTGACGAAGTTTCTACCTTTTGTATGCTCCTCTGGAACTTTTGGAAAGCCCGATGCAGTGCAGTTTTTGATGATGTGCCTATCTATGTGTGTCGGGTGGTCTCTTCATCTTTAGCCGGTGCAGTGGAGTTTCGTCAGACCATGTGCTCTTCTCATACGGGATCCGAGGGGTCTGCACACCCGGCCATTTGAAGTGCACCTCCCGTGGGCAGCTGGAAATGTAATTCTGATGCTTTTGTCACGGACTCGGGTTCTGGTGTGGCATTGATCTTTAGAGATGCGATTGGTTCGATTATTGCTGCCTTCTCGTTCCACCTTGACCCTGGTATAAGTCCTGAGATTCTGGAGATGCATGCGATTCTGTTGGCGATGGAAGAGGCTACTCGACTGGGACTTTCTGCAGTAACCTTCGAGACTAATTGCCTTTCATGTGTTCAAGCATTAACGCAGCCGTCGGGAGATTTGTCTGTCTTTAGTTGCTTAGCGCGTGACTGCCTTGCGTTTTTGTCATCTTTTGCTTCTACATCATTTTCTTTTGTCAAGCGTACCGGCAATTTTCCGGCGCAATTATTGGCTAGACACGGGTTAGATCATATTGGTCATGTTGTTTAGAGAACAACCCGTCCTCATTATGTAATTTCTGCCGCTATTGTGGACTTGGTTTAATAAAAATTCTTTCTTCAAAAAAATAAAGTAGTAATATATTATGTGAGTAATGAGTTTTCAATTCTTCTAATTATTTTTATGAATAATAAATGTGTAGTAAAATGAGGTTTTAGGTGGACATTATTTAGACATTTAGTAAAGACATGCTATTATTAGAAAATAAATTACTCTTATGATATTTGTGTTGTGATCATAGATATAATGTGGGGGCATCATTGAATTCACCTAAGATATCAAGGGTCTTTGGGCAATTTTTCTTCGGGTTAAAATTTAGAAGAAACGACATTCTACCCTGTTGTAGGTTATTATATGAATTCTTTAGTGTCTTATGATAATATATGTTTTATCCAATGTGGTTTAGCATACAAAATTTTTACTCTCCTGCGATATATTACTACATGTTTCACCTCTTCTGGTTTAGCATATAAAACTTTTACTCCCTATTATAATTTGTTTCCCCCATGTTATTATACACTTTGCCGAAAACCATAGTAAATAAAACATATATTAATATATCACATGGGAGTAAAAGTTTTATATGCTAAAGCACATGGGATAGAACATGTATTATTATACCATAAGAGGATAAAGGTTTTACATGATAAACCATCGCGGTGAAGTGTAATTTTCCTTATAAAAAAAGTAGAGCAAATGGTTCTTTTACAAAACATTGAGGATTTAAAATCCCCTCAAACAATATTAAATGCCATTGTTTTAATCCTCACAGAATGAAAATCGCGATTAGCTCAATTAGGTCAAGATTTCTAAGTATAGTAAGATGATCTGATTTGCAAACAATGCTTCAATTCTGGTAAACTTATCGGTGAGATGTAACTTGCAGATGCTTGGGTCAACGTTGTATAAGATGAGCATTCAATCAAATCATTTAGACAAAGCAAGTAAGGTGCACAAAGTAATGAACACAAACACTCGGACATGTTCTAACAAGTAGTATAAATCACCCCAAATCTTGCAGTCAATCATGTACCAGATGGTGAGATACGAATTTGTAAAACCTCCCTAAAACTTGGATTCTTTATCAAAATAGTTTAGGTGTTACATGAGATTATCTATAATGCAATCACAAGTCAACTTTCTGGATTACTTAGACAATATATTCTTATCATATTTTCCCGAAGAATGTACCGATAGGAACAAAGCCTCTAACAACGGCACTTCTATGTTAGTGAAATAAGAAGGATACCAGCCTTTAAGTAATCAAGACTTCTTGCAATCATCAACAAAATACTCAGGCCAAACAAACCTGCTATCAGAAGCAAAAGACAATCAACAAAACAAACAAGTATGTTGCAAAGTCTTATAGAACTCAAAAATGTTAAGTTAAAGATCATATGGAGTTTAGAGATAATTAACAAAGCAAAAGCTTTGTCCATGGTAACAATGGTCTCTCCAATATGCACTTGAACTTCTTATACAGACCAGAACAGTAGCCTCAGCAATATATCAGCAAAGTCCAAAGTAGCCTTTTGAGTGAAGTTCAAAGTCCAAGAAGGTTGGCTCAATGGTTATAGGAAGCTTCATCTCCTTTTCCTATTTCCTTCAAGCTAAAGATCAGTTCATTTAGAGCTCAGGTGAAAGAGATAATTATTGTATAAGAGACAAGGAAGCAGATGTAAAATTGTGATATGACATTGTACTTGATCAAGGATGCATCTTTCTTTACCCTTGGATCAATCTTGAAATCAATGGTTGTGTATGTTTCATTGTTGGCTGCTTCAACAAGTTAATTAATCAAGGATTAATGTAACAACATCATCCAAAGTGCTTCAGTTGAGGTTTGAACAAGATTTGATAAATGAACCCTAAAATGTATAAACCGGAATTCTGTTTCTTGATCAGACCTTCAATTCATTCAGAATGTGTTTGATCATTGATTATAATATGTTACGATAATATCAAAAATTCATATAATACATACAATACATCTATTAAGCTTTGTGTCATGTACTGTAAGTGTAACACTCCAGTTGGCACTAGTACGTGATTAATCAAACTGATATAGTATCAATAGTGAGGGGAAATCGATGATCCGACGGTCAAATAATAACTTGTAATGAGGGGAATCGATATAAATAATTGAATGCAGTTTACCTCAATTATATCAAGTCATAGGCTCTTAGATTCAATTCAGATTCCAATCAAACCTCACCATATCATGTATAACCCTTAATACAATGTTGCGTTATCTTTGAAACAATCAAACATAAAAAATCATATCAACTTAAGGGTAATGAAGATTTATTACTCAACAAATCCTACCACTCATCTGTAGCCATGTGTACAATTGGGATTAATTGACATTGGATTTATCTGCTACATTTTCACCAAAGAACAATAACGGGTTGGAAAAAAACGAAACAAGTTCATCGTATGCATGAGGGTTCATCTCTAAGTTGCTAATAATCCATCGATATGACTTGTTCTTTCCCTCGAGCTGGCCTCAAGGGTCGAAAGCAATCGACCTCAAACGAGAGGTCAGTCATCAGTGTATCGCTCGATCACCACAACGTTTAAGACCAACTCACTTAAGTGAATTGTTAATGGCACCACAACAAAACTACTTTCGGGACTCCATACCGACATTCGACCTCTGCAGTGTCGAACCTATTCGGAAATAAGGTGATTATGATAAAGTCATCGCGCGCCATTAACAACACTCTATTATTAACATGGACAAGTCTACAACTTGATTGATAAACTATCAAAATTAATTAAAAATAAAAAAATAGTTAATGGACCTTTTTTTTCTTTTAAAAGCTTCATGGGCTATTTTGGTACTTGTCCATTCTAAAACTTTTGACGGGTCTCAACCTTTTTGTTTTTCTAAGTTTTACTTTTTGGGTATCCATTTCTTTCTTTTGCCTAGCCAATGGGGGAATTATGTTAGTTGAGTAGTCTAAATACCAAATCGCCTATGTAAAAGTTTTTGCTTTTTTACAAAAGGCCTTTTGAAAGTAAATAATGCTTTTAGGAAGTATCTTTGTATATGTTCCACAGAAAGTGCCTATTTTCTAAAATGAATTGTCTAATAAAAAAAATCAATTTAAAAAATTAATACATTATTTAATATATTTTTCCTAAACATACCACTATCATACATTTAATGTTCTACATTCATTTCATATTTCAAAAGAGAATTTATTATTTGATAAGGATATATATGTCAATCACTACTTAAAAAACAACACACATTAGTTGTTTTCTTAATCTGTGTGCACCACAAAAATTGGACACTTTTTATGAGACGGTTGTAGTATATATATTGTATAAATGCTGAATTTAAGGAGTGCTTTCTTTTTGGAGTATTTGAGTGGAAGTTATTATACCACTTCTATAATGAAAGCTAAGATGCTGAAATCAGGATTACGTGTTAAAAATTAGATCTTAGACCCTGATATCTAGACCAACTGGCTCGATTTATGTATATCTGGACCCCGATATCTGGGCCAACTGGCATTCACTATGAAATGAAGAAAACCTACGATACACGGATAACAACTGATGCCTGCAAATAATGGATCTTGGAGGACCGACGATTATACGTGTAAAGCCATAGAACTTGGGTCTAGCGACGCTACTTGAGACATAATGAATTCGATAACCATTTAGGTCTATCGTCTTTTCTCGACCTGTTTGAAGACCTCAATTCCACTTGTATCAAAATGAAATGTTGGCTTGTGGGCTGTATAAACTCACTTAGCTTTGCTCATGTAAACATTGTCCAGTTCACTGTCGATGTAAGGCTAGGACCCAAAAATTTGAAAATGATATGTTCATTTATATATATATATATATATATATATATATATATATATATATATATATATATATATATATATGTATATCCGGTTTGTCTTGTTTCAATAGTTTTATTATATAAAACGAAATCGAATTATTTTTCACAGTTTGCTTTTCTAACGATACAATAACCAAATTAACACCCATGTTTCACGTATTTTCGATTTGGACCGGTTTGATTCGACCAATTGGTTTGGTATCTGTTTTTGTTTAGAAAAGTGATAGAGGTCTGACCTCTTATCCACACAAATGTAACTTTTTCCACCGTTCAAGGTGGGGTGTGCACCATATCGGCGCTATAATCATTTTCCTTTTGTTTTAAATCCTTACTTAGGATAAACAAGATACATAAATTGTACTAACTCAATCATAAAGCGAGATTTCAGTCATCAGTGTATCGTTTAATCACCACAACGTTTGAGACCAACTCACTTAAGTGAATTGTTAATGGCACCACAACAAAACTACTTTCTATTACACCATACCGACATTCGACCTCTGCAGTCATCGAACCTATTCGGAAATAAGTGATTATGATAAAGTCATTCTGGTGCCATTAACAACACTCTATTATTAACATGGACAAGTCTACAACTTGATTGATAAACTATCAAAATTAATTATAAAAAAAAAAAAAAAAAAGTTAATGGACCTTTTTTTTTCTTTTAAAAGCTTCATGGGCTATTTTGATTACTTGTCCATTCTAAAACTTTTGACGGGTCTCAACCTTTTTGTTTTTCTAAGTTTTACTTTTTGGGTATCCATTTCTTTCTTTTGTCTAGTCAATGGGGAATTATGTTAGTTTTTTAATTTTTTTTGAAAATATGTTAGTTGAGTAGTCTAAATACCAAATCGCCTATGTAAAAGTTTTTGCTTTTTTTTTTTTTTTTTTCCAAAAGGCCTTTTGATAGTAAATAATGCTTTTAGGAAGTATCTTTGTATTTGTATAGGTTACCTCTGTTTCACAGAAAGTGTCTATTTTTTAAAATGATTTGTCTTATAAAAAATGTTAATTTAGAAAATTAATACATCATTTAATATATTTTTCTATACATACATCTATCATAACATTTAATGTTTCTACATTCATTTCATATTTCAAAAGAACATTTATTATTTGATAAAGATATATATGTCAATCACTACTTAAAATCCAACACACATTAGATGTTTTTCTTAATTTATGGGACGGTTGTAGTATATATATTGCATAAATGCTGAATTTAAGGAGTACTTTCTTTTTGGAGTATTTGAGTGGAAGTTATAATACCACTTCCATAATGAAAGCTAAGATGCTGAAATCAGGATTACGTGTTAAAAATTAGATCTTAGACCCTGATATCTGGGCCAACCGGCTCGATTTATGTATATTCGGAATTCGGCTTGGGTTGTACTTGCATAGTGTGACTCTTACTTAGGGGTAATAATTCGAAGTTTGGTCCGAAGTTAACGCCGCAAAATACGACTTCGCCAGAGTGAGATCTGACCAAAAACCTTTCAACATTACGCATGGGAAAAAATTGAACATGTAACCTTCATAGGCAATTTATAAATTAATGATTCCACTTTTAGATATATATCACTTGATACTGTAATTGGTTGACTATAGCTAGGAAGACTTACTTTTCCCATCAATTATAACATAATAAGGTCACAAATGCACTTAGCGTATAAATATTTGTAGATACATATAATATAATTTTATCCTCTATAATTCTCACAATCGAAGGTTTTTTTTTTGGGAGCATTTTTTGCTTTTTGGCCTTTTTTTTGGGGCAATTATTGATGGCTCGTTGCATGAGGGAGCAAAAAAATGAAGGCTGAATTTATGTTCAAACACACCCTTTTTTTTTTTTTTTTTTTTTTTTTTTTTTGTTTTAATCAAAGGTTCAAACACACTTTTAAAAGGAAAGTACTTTTATATATCAACCAAAAATCTTTTTGGAATTTTGAACAATGATACAGTCGAATTACACATAAATTAAATGAGAGTATAGACCCACACCTTACATGACCCGGGGTGGTGGTGGAGGGATTAGGGGTCCTATGGGGGGGATTAAGCCTAATCACTTTAAGAAAAACTTGATAACTTACGTCAAGAAAGAAAGAGATTGCAAAAAATATGTCTGAAAATATAATATTTGGAAAGCATGTCCGAAAACTAAAAAGCATTTCTCTACGGATTCACGAAGGATTTGCTGCTTCGGTCATACTTTATAAAAAATGTTTAAAATCTAACCACAAAGATTATCACTCTACATGTCTCACGGGATGAGTGAAGATATTGGCTCACCACTCCCTTTGTCCCACAGGATGAGTGAAGATTTTATCGAAGAACCTATTGGCTCAGAGTCATGAGTGTGTTATTATACCAAAGAACTGAAAGAAGCCTCTTTATGGGGTTCGAACCTCCATACTCTAGCTTAAGGTCCAGCTGTCATTTTAAAACACACAAGCCCATTTCCATTTCTCCATGTCCTGGTGGCTTCGGTCATACTTTTTAAATGTTTTCTTTTCAAGGCATACCACATAAACATCATTCTTTTTGGCCAAAATTTTTTTAGTTCTTTTTGTAAAAAGCATCTCCAATGGGTGGATTGAAAATGTTTAACTCATTTCTCGATTTATACATGTCATCCTTATGCATGTCCACGATAATATTCTATGTATCGTTTCAATTTTATCAGATGTCCCAAAAACACAAATGTTTAAAACATTTCGGTAAAAGAGCAATGATGAGTAGGAGAGAGGGGGTGGGGTGTATGTAATATCCAAATCTTTAGGGAATGGCAGATGGAATCAATTTGTAAAATTGTAATTTTATATTTATTAATTATGGATCAAAGTATTATATATATGTATTTTCAAATATATAAATGGGAATTATTTGCAATTAATGGAAATAAAGGAGTTTTGGGATTTAATTGTAATTAAAGGGAGTTAATGGTAATTAAGGTTAATGGGGGCGGTTTTATTTGGGGAATTAACTTCCCATTAAGTCAGAGGTTGTCAGACAGTTGTCAGAATTCAAATATTCTGGCTTTTACGTTGAAAGAAAAATAAAGAAAGAAAAGAAGAAAAGAAACTTCTAAATTTCTCAGTGAGTTCTCAACCGTTTTCAGAATCGTTTGAATATTTAGAATCAGCGGGAAGAGATCGTCGTTGTTGTGATGCGAGAAAAGTCAAGGCTTTGTTAAGGGCTTGGTTGAAGAATCTGCGTTTTGGGGGTTGTTGTGCTTTGAAGGTTGCTTGGTTTTGCTTTGAACAAGTAAGATGCTCTTCCTAATGCGTAATTAGGTTTTATGATGTTAAGGTTGGGTGTTTTTGGTCGAATTCATGGTTAAAAATCATGATTTATGTTGTAGTTAAAGTGTTGGATGTTATGATGTGTAAAAGTTGTGTTTTACTGCTATTTTTTTGTTGAGTAAATTGATGTGAAACATGATTGGAAAGGGTTAGATTTCGTAGAAGTTCAGAAAAATGCGTTTATGGTTGTTTCAGCACGCAATGCGCACACATAGGGGGGTAATGCGTGCGCATTGATGAAGCAGAATGTCGGATTTTGATACAGGACTGGAATGTGTGCACATAGGGGGGGTAATGCGTGCACATTGCCTGACCAGAAGCATCCTGAATGCTCAATGCGTGCACATTGAGCTGGATGTGCGCACATTGGGTCCTATTTGGTGAAATGTTGTGTTTTAAGTCCCGAATCGATCTAGTTTCAATTGTTGTTTCTTGATATGATAACATTAAATGAATATGAACAAGCCTTGATTAAGCTTCTGATGCGTTTAGTTCCTGCACCAAATGGATTCTTCACAAGAGTTGAAGTTCAGGACCGTCGGAAGAGCATGATAGGCTTGTGCTTTGGTGAATTAGCTTTCACCAGTGTCTGTGTATGTGCTAGGGTTTGTCCGTGTCTAGTGGTCTATGTAAGAGAATAGGAGATGTAAAGGAGCTTACTTGAAAATACATAGGTGGCTAGTTAACAATCAGTAACAAACGTACGTGTGTAGTTAAAGGACTAAACATCACGCTATTCTTGGTATGGCACGAGGTCATATTGCAATGTGTGGGACGTCAGATAAAGTGAATAACTCTGCTGGCCTCGAAGGGGCACTAGGAGTATAGGGACTTCGCCGAACGCGTGCACTATCGGAGTCTTCCAGAATAGACTTTCGTGGTTATTGGTGTGATCCACCAATATGTTGCACCTAGATACTTCATGGTTAGTAGGACCATGCGTTGTGCCCTCGAATACGGATGTAACAAAGATAAGCTAAGCTAGAAACCATTAGTCACAACATATTGATGAGAATGAAGTGAACCCTAGAGTTGTGTTGGTCACATAATGATAACTTAATTAATAATATGAGCATTTTTGCTGTAAGACTTATTTATACATAAGCTTCTCCCTCTTATCTAAGTACGTTGTACTTACCTACATTGCATTTTGTTGTATGCTTTATGGGGTGAGAAGATGAACATGTTGACTACGATCTTACTGAGGATGATGTTTGATGACGTTGATGTCATGATGATGCTTCCATATATTTTCTTTTTTACTTGTACTAAACTTCTTGTACTTTTAATTTTCAGGCTTTGTAAGTTAAGTGTTGTATTCCTTATTTTAAGACTACTTCTAAGATACGTTTGTTGTACTTTCTTCTTTGAGACTTCGTACTTTGTAGCCGTTGGATTTCGTTGATGTAAGTTAAACTTTCCAACTTTAGTCAGTTAGTAATCTATTCTTAGTAGGATGTACCATGTTTGCCGAGTCTATATGGCTTCATTTTGCTTTATTTTGATACGACGCCGTAAAGATTTGCTTATAATGTTAGAATTATTTAATATTATACGCATCGAACGTCTTCTTCCGGATAAGAGATCGGTATCCGGAAGCGGAGCGTTAAAGTTTAAAAGTTGTTTGAAGTATTGTACAGAGTTAGAAGTATGTTGACTTAGTCATGTTGAGATTATCTAGTGGTAGAGATCATGTGGTAGTGGATAAAGGAAGTGGTTCCATGTTTTTTTTTTTGTTGAGGTCACTCTTCCTATTTTCTAGGAGTTTAGAGTTAACGGTTTGTTCAATGTACGAAGTTTATCTTCACTATTCTGCCTCTTAGTTAACAAAAGCTCCATGGTTATGGAGAAAATCTTATATTTTTTTAAAAGGTTGTTGTGTAGTTGAGAAAATCTTTAGGTATAACACAAAAAAAATGTTTGTGTGGAGAGTCTATACTGTGAAGCTTTTTAGGAAAATTTCTGTGGAGAGTCAAAAGATCATTTAAAAGGTCCATGTTATAATTTCATAAAGCCCTCCGAAGATATATTTTTTTCAACTTTATATCTGAAAAAGTTTATTAGGTAAAATAATGGAAAACACTGTCAAGTATTTAACCTTATTAAATTAATAACCAACATAAAGTATTATTCATTTATTTATTTTGAAAGTGTCAAGTTATTTATTTAAGAAATGTCTTTTCACACAGCAGATTATTCTGACTCAATTCGAGTTAGAAAAAGATGATTATTCTGATTCAATTCGAGTCAGAATTTCAATTTTTTCCATGCCAAATACCGGTCCGAAAGACTTTCTGACTAAAACTGAGTCAAGAAATGTTTTAATAACCTGTCAGAAATTCGGTCAGAATCAACGAGTTTGCAAATTATTCTGACCCAATTAGAGTCAGAAAACGATGTTTATTCTGAATTAATTTGAGTCAGAATTTAGAATGTTTTCCGTATCCAATACCGATCAGAAAGACTTTCTGACTAAAATTGAGTCGAGAAACTTTAACATTCTGTCTGAAATTCGGTTAGAATCAACGAGTGCAAAAAAAAAAAAAAAAAACATAAATTTGAAGGGTGAAAATGGAAAAAAATAAATTGTGTATTAAAACTTTTAATTGTGTGAAAACACATTCTTTCATTTATTTTGTTTCAGTGTGGGTCGGTTTACAACATTAGTAGGTTTGATGAATTAAAAAGATAACAATTTTTTTTGAATAAACCTTAATGTAGATTGCACCTTTAGCTTTAGCATTCACATGCAACCAAGTCATAATTAATTAACCTAAAGATTGCTTCACTTGGTTACTTAGAATGTTCTTCCCATATTTCCAGGGAAAAAAAATGGCTCCATTAACTTTTCTTCTTTCGGCACTAAAGACCAAATTGATACATTTATTATTAAAAAGATCATTATCTATATAATTGCGTTCCCATTGTATTTTCTTCCAATTAAGTTGATCTTTGAAGTTAACAATATTATCAGGAATGAAAATTATATTATGACAAGAGTAGGATTGCGTCAAAAGTCAAAACGAAAGAGTGATGTTATGTAGGATTCGTGGATTTAAAAAAAATGCAAGTATAAGTCGAGAAGATATAGGATACAAGCGGTGGATCAAGAAAATTTGTTATTGAGGTGAAAATATGTTTTTAAAAGTAAAAAATTAAAATTTTACGGGGCCAGCAGAAATTTTTATAGGTAAATATATATATATATATATATATATATATATATATATATTTTTTTTTGTTGTCTTTTATGTTTTAGCGGGTCTGTAAACCTCGTTTAGTAACATGTAGCTACACCACTCTATCGAACGAAGCATGTTGAAGTGTCTTTTGTTGATATCCACAATGAGAAACTTGTAACAATTGGAAGACAATCATGTAAATATTTTTAATGAAAAACAAGAGGTTTGAATTGTAAAAATCGAAATAACTCGACTCGGTTATTTTGGGCTAAAGATTACAAAATAGTCATGTGATTCATTATGATTCAAATAACGGTTTAGCATTTAATTTATTTTTAGCGTTACCATTTTAAATTATTAAATCATAATATGTACTATTGTGAGCAAGTTTTAATTCATGATTGACATAGCTCGTTTCACTTTTAATTCATCACATTATATATTTTGTAGATTTTAACATAATGGGGGGCCTGTGGCCTCGTCGTTTGACAAAAAAAAAAAAAAAAAAAAAAAAAAAAAAAAAAAAAGAAGATTTTAACATAATCTTCAATGTGTAATTTTTTTTAACGAAAAGGAAAATATAATTTTATTGCATAAAACAACAAATAATTTAGATATTAGAGAAAACTGGCTTTCTTAAGCTGATAGGAGAAAGACAAATTTCTCTAATATTCGTCGCAACATTAAACCGAGAATCAACTACAATTAAGGAGAAGATACATTATGCATGACAGAAGATAAGTTGTATTAAGACATAAATAACATTCATCGGTGGCGGACCCACACAAATTTCCCAATGTGGGCATCGAAACAAATTTAAAAATCAAGTTGAGACATTATTAGTATTTTTACATTTTTTATAAACAAAATTACATTGTTTTTCGTATCTCAGTGTTGTTCCACCATCGTCTATTTGGATCCGCCTCTAACATTCACTATGAAATGAAGAAAACCTACAATACACGGATAACAACTGATGCCTGCAAATGATGTATCTTAGAGGACCGACGATTATACGTGTAATACCTTAGAACTTGGATCCTCGACGACGCTTGGGCATAAATGAATTCGATAACTATTTAGGTACATCGTCTTTTCTTGACCTGCTTTAAGACCTCAACTCCACTTGTAACAAAATGAAATGTAGGCTTGTGGGCTGTATAGACTCACTTAGCTTTGCTCATGTAAACATTGTCCAATTCAGTGTCGATGTAGGGCTAGGGCCCAAAATTTTGAAAATGATATGTTCATTTTTATATATATGTATATCCGGTTTTGTTTGGTTTCAATAATTTTTATTATATAAAACGAAATCAAATTATTTTTCACAGTTTGGTTTTTAATGATACAATAACCAACTTAACACCCATATTTCACGTATTTTCGGTTTGGATCGGTTTGATTCGACCGATTGGTTTGATATCTGTTTTTGTTTAGAAAAGTGATAGAGGCACCACCTCTTATCCACACAAATGTAACTTTTTCCACTGTTCAAGGTAGGGTTTGCCCCATATCGGTGCCATAATCATAATTTTCCTTTTGTTTAAACCCTTACTTAGTATAAACAAGATACATGAATAGTACTACATCAATCCTAAAATATAAGACTTTGTAGAATTTTCGTAGAAGTAAATTAAGAGAGTGAAATAATGCAATAATTTGTGAGAATAAAAGTCCAAATTACCATTTGACAATAATTGATGCAATGATAGTAAAGTAACGTAAGTTTGTTGAATTGATGATAAAATAATGGTAAGAGAAACAAAAATATGTAAATGCACAATTTAAAAATACTTGTATTTCGGGATGTAGAGAGGATAATAGTACAATACTAGCGTCTAGAGGTAAAAAAAACAAGAGATTTTTCCGTTTTTCTCCTTCGTATATTTTACTCGTACGGTAAGATTATTGTTAGTTCCACCACAATATTTAAATAATACTAACAAGTTAAACAACTTCTCTTCACACCAAGGATCGTTGTTTGAGATCAATTGTTTCTTTTATATGGGTCTCGTCATAATCATTTGTGCAAAAGTATATTTTGCTGTAAAACTAGCAATTTTTTAAATTAAATAGATACATTGCATGCAAAGCGACCAGGGGCGGATGCAGGCCCGGGGGAGGGTGCGAACATAGTGGCTTTTTTTACGGATCCGATAAGTACATTTTCTTTGAATAATAAAGATAATGGAGGAAATCGTCCTCAATTTATACTTAAAAGTTACGACTTTAAGATGGGCAAATAAAATACAGCTTATATATATATATATATATATATATATATATATATATATATATATATATATATATATATATATATATATATATATATATATATATATATATATATATATATATTTAGGAGAGGAAATAAAATCAATTTTGACCCAAACCCGGTTATTACCCATTTCAAACCGCTCCAAACCCGGCTCTTAAAAAAATTCTCACGGTCAAAGATCATACATTAATGACATTTATGTTCAATATTTACAAAATATCCACATTAATTAGCAATAAGACCAAATATATTCAAAAAAAAATTAAAAAAAACCCACTTGGCACAACTAAATTGCACACTTATCATTATGGTCAATACTTTTGCTGCAGTAAATATTCTCATTATTTCCGTAACTGACGTTCATCATTTTTCTGCCCAAATCCATAATTCAAATGCACATCAAATACTATTCAAAAACCATTTCAAAAATCAAACATTATTCCAATTCATTTTTTATTCTCTTCTCCTTTTATTCACTATTATGTTTTTATCTTTTCTCTTAGGGTTGTGATTTTTTGTTTTGTTTCGTCAGGTATGATTATGATGCCTACTAATGCAAAGATAGCAGAGATCGAGATGAAGATCAACAGGTTTATTTTATATTTTTTTATATCCACCCAATAATATGTTTTTACCTATTCTCTTGGGGTTGTGATTTTTTGTTTTGATTCATTAGATATGATTATGATGCGTATTGATGCAACGATAGTAGAGATCGAGATGAAGATAAACATTGGAATCAGGTTTATGTTAACCACTTAACAATATGTTTTTACATTTTCTATTAGGTTTTTTATTTTTAGTTTTGTTTCGCCAGGTTTATATGATTATGATGCGTATTGATGCAACGATATCAGAGATCGTGATTATGATCCGGGAAGAGATCGAGATCAAGATCAACACTGGAATAAGGTTTATGTGACAAGATGAAGGGAGTGAAATGTATTCATGTGAGGTAATAATATTTTTTTTTTTAAATTATATGGGAGGAAAAGAGTCTTGCAATAGGAAACATAATTTTTAAAAAAAAATTATATTATGCACGTGCTATGCATATCACGGAGATATAGAAATATCAAAAAAAAATATTATTATTGATTATAGGAAGACTGCCTTCTTCTAAAAAAAAAGGAAGGATAAGAAAACACATAATTTGCTTATAATGCTTAATCACACATCCATCACATTTCATTCATCTATTCATCTCACTTGATTCATCCAGTGGCATTCTAATATATTATATTGTCATCCATTTGCAGTTTAATGTCCTTTTGTTTATTTGTAGTTTCTTATCCACTGATTAAATCATCCTCTTTTATCTTTGTGGTTGCTTTGTGCATAATATTAGCTCCATAACTAGGTAAGATTTTTTGACTTTCTATTTAATTTTATTTGTGCATGAATAAGACTTTAGAAAAAAACAACATTCTTCTAAAAAAATTAAAAGGAAAAAAATTACATGTTTAAGTAGATATTGATATTTTTTTAATTTTTTTAAATAGTGAGACACATATATTCTTTTTTTTTTTTGTTATTTTTTGTTATTGTATCGGAATGTTTTATAGCTGCATATTTTAAGCTGAATGTTTTAGGTGGATAGAATAAAATGCACGACACACTTTGTCAGATAATGATATGGATATTTTTGTTAACTTTTTGAATATAGACAAGAGGACTTTTTTAAAATATATAATTTTTCTCTTATTTTTTAGATAGCCAGATTTTTTTTTTATATAGATGGATCTTGGAAAATAGCATTTTGAGGGAATTAGTGTTATTTTTTTAAAAAATTATTGCATAATATAGTATAAAATACTAATTGATTAAAATCAGAATCAATCATAATTATTGTGTAATATAGAAAAATGAAAAAATTATTGCCTCCAAATAATTAAATTAATGCGTAACATTGTAAATGATTACAATAATAAACAATTCATCAGAATATTTAAGGAGTAAAAAGGTTTTTTTTATAGTATAGAATAGTTGAAAAAAAACAGAATCAATCATAATTAATAGAGAAATACGAAAAAAAATTCACACTAATTACCAATTTTGAGTTTTTAAATTTTGATTTTCCTAATGAATAATCTCTCTCTCCAATCACACTAATGTCATGTAATACTATACAATATTATATTTACGGAAAAAGAAAGTTTTTAGATTTCTCGGGAGAATGATATTTATAGTATACAATAGATGAATAAGAATATAATCAATCAAAAATAATAGAAGAATACGAAAAATATGAAAAAATATCCAAAAAATTTGATTTTTCAATAAGTAACCTCTCCCTATAATCACACTATTAATTACAAAATTTGATTTTCCTAATAATCAACATCTCTCCAATCACATTAATTACAATTCACATAAATTACCAAGTTTGACTTTTGAAATTTTGATTTTCATAATAAATAAATAATTAGAATAAGGTTTTTTTATAGTATACAATAGTTGAATAAACAGAACCAATCATAATTAATAGAGAAATACGAAAAAAATTCACACTAATTACAATTCACAATAATTACAAAATTTGACTTTCTAAATTTGATTTTCTAATTATGTAGAACCATTAATAGACAAATATGAATCAATGAAAAAAGTTGTAAATGCGGTGTAATACTATACAATAAAATAATTATGCAAAAACAAAGTTTTTAGATTACTCTGGATAATGATATTTATAGTATACAATAGTTAAATAAGAACATAATCAATGATAAATAAAAATACGAAAAATATCCAAAAATTTGAACTTGCCCTAATTACATAATTTGCTTTTGCAATAAGTAACCTCTCTCTGCAATCACACTATTAATTACCAAATTTGACTTTTTAAAATTTGATTTTCCTAATAATTAACCCCTCTCTCCAATCACACTAATTACAGTTCACACTAAACAAATTAACAGTAATTACCAAATTTGACTTTTGAAATTTTGATTTTGCTAATAAATAATTCATCAGAATATTTATTGAATAAAAAGGTTTTTTTATAGTATACAATAATTGAATCAGAATCAATAATAATTAATAGAGAAATACGAAAAAAATTCACAATATTTACACTTCACAATAATTACAAAATTTTACTTTCTAAATTTGATTTTCTAATTATGTAGAACATTAATAGTACGAATCAGAAATTAAAAAAGTTGTAAATGCTCTGTAATACTGTACAATAGAATATTTGCGGAATCACACTAATCACAGTTCACACAAATTAGCAAATTTGACTTTTAAAATTTTGATTTTCCTAATAAATAGTTCATCAGAATATTTAATGAATATAAAGGTTTTTTAATAGCATACAATAGTTGAATAATAACATAATCAATAATAATTAATAGAGAAATACGAAAAAAAAATTCACACTAATTACACTTCACTATAATTACAAAATTTGACTTTCTAAATTTGATTTTCTAATTATGTAGAACCATTAATAGACAAATACCAAACAGAAATGAAAAAAGTTGTAAATGCGGTGTAATACTGTACAATAGAATATTTAGTTTTTTGTCTGGAAGGACAAATTAATAAAGAAATCAGGATGCAAGTACATTATTAATTAATCGTGGACAAAATCTATGTAATTTTCCAAAAACACCCTTTTCCTATATATTTATAAAATATAAAACTCTCTCGCTTTTTTGTTGATGTAATGTAGAGGCGGAGAAGGAACCATCGGCGGCATCAATGTTCCTTCTCCGGCTTTCTTTCTCCACCAGTGTTTTTCTAAGAAACCGGATCGGCGGCATCAATGTTCCTTCTCCGGCGTTCTTTCTCCACCGCGTTCTAAGAAACCAGATCGGCGGCATCAATGTTCCTTCTCCGCGCATCAATGTTCCTTCTCCGTCTCTCATCTACGATCAAAAAAAAAGCATCGCTCCTTCTAAGAAACCATCGGCGCTCAAACAAGAGAGAGCAAATCCATCGGCGTTCTTTCTCCATCGCCTTCTAAGAAACCGGATCGGGCGGCATCAATGTTCCTTCTCCGCGGCATCAATGTTCCTTCTCCGTCTCTGTTATATTTTAGGTTCTTTTTCCTTTTCTTAATCGGTGAAATGCGGTCGATTTCAGCGAGTTGGAGAGGTGTCGGCCTCCGCGGTCTTTTAGCGACCGTCGAATTGCAGAGTGGAGATCGGAGCGAATGGAGGCATGGGGGCGGCGAGAGAGGAAAGTGCGGTGGCGGTTTCTTTGTTTGGTGCCGCTGTGTTGTCGCTGGATTTTGACCTCCGGTGATTGTTTTGAAAGTCGCAGAAGAAGACGGCGAGAGAATTGTAACGTTACTACAATTTTTGTTGTACTTTATTAATTTTACGGATTGTTACTACTTGTGTATTAGATATTACGACCTTTTACGGACTGTTATGACTTGTTTTTAGGATGTTACGACATTTTATCGGACTGTTACGACTTGTTTATTGAACGTTACTATATTTTACGGGATGTTACGACATTTTATAGGTTGTTACTACTTTTCCTTGGATGTTACAAATAAAATTATAAAGGGGCATTTTTGTCACTATATTAGCAATCTGTCCTTACTAATCTCTGATTTTGAAGTTTGTCCTTCTGGACCCATTTATCATTTTTTTTGTCCTTCTATCCCCTCCTCCCTAGAATATTTACGGAAAAAAGAAAGTTTTTAGATTCTTGGGAAAATGATATTTATAGTATACAATAGTTGAATAAGAACATAATCAATCATAAATAATAAAAGAATACAAAAAATATGAAAAATGTCCAAAAAATTTGAACATTCCCTAATTAACAGAGAAATATGAAAAAAATTCACACTAATTACAAAATTTGACTTTCTAAATTCAGTTTTCTAATTATGTAGAACCATTAATTGACAAATACGAATAATAAATGAAAAGGTTGTAAATGCGGTGTAATACTGTATTTCATTGACATCCTTTAATGATTGAAATGTTACAAGTTATTTGCTTTAATTTCATTTTATCGTATGACCATGCATTGGGTTTGTTTAATTTTTTTTTCGTAAGAGTATTTATTTAAAATTTTATAAATTATGTATGATTCATTGTTTTATTTTACGTTGAGTTATCTCTCAGTGCATATGCACGAGTAAATTGCTAGTATGTATATATATATATATATATATATATATATATATATATATATATATATATATATATATATTAGTGTATTTCTCCGATTGAAAGATACGCGATTGCCACCCTCCTTTGAGCATACATCTGCCCCTGGAGGCAACTGCAAGAGTTTTGTGACACGGGTCAGCCATCGAGAGCAATACATCATATTACAAGTTTATGTAAGAACTCCCTCCATCCCGTAATATAAGTCATTTTAGCTTTTTAGTGGTGTCCCAAAATATAAGTTTTTCTCACAAAACAATGCATTGTTTTTCACTTTTACACTAAACAATGTAATATTATTAGTCAGTCCCAGAAAACAATACAATATTTTACATTGAAATATTAAAAAGTAACTCATTTATTAGATTTTCTTAAACTGTGTGAAATGGCCAAAAATGACTTATATTACGGGACGGAGGGAGTATTAATTTTCAAA
The DNA here is from genome assembly GCA_026214975.1 of Gentiana macrophylla. Taxonomy (NCBI): domain Eukaryota; kingdom Viridiplantae; phylum Streptophyta; class Magnoliopsida; order Gentianales; family Gentianaceae; genus Gentiana; species Gentiana macrophylla. The sequence goes on along the minus strand of CM047808.1, from coordinate 4,444,248 downwards.
ATCTAAAGATTGATTACGGGTCAAGGGTCTATATTTAAAGAAATTTGAGGGTCAATCAGTAAATATTATTGTATAAAATTTTAATTAATATTATAAAAGATACATAGAAATTTTCTTTTTTACTGTTTTTAAAGGGTCGATACTTGACCCAAATTGTGCTGGGTTGAGCCGCCCTTGACCCTATAGTGTATGGTATTGGATTCCTCTATTATTGTTCGCCGTCCCAATTCATATATTGGTCCCATTTAGGATTGTAGAAGCACTTGAATTGTCTAGACACGAAATCAAACCCGCAAGTGCAGTCTTCATGGCATCCATCGTCTGTCATGCAAGTATTTTCGACGTCACAGAGCACAAGTGGGTCTGTAGTTATTTCGGTTTCCACGTCCGGTGGAGGATAGAAGCACCTGAATTGTGAAGTCGGGAAATGAAACCCGCAAGTGCACCCTTCAATAGTACAATCACTGTCTAAATCGCACGTTGTACGGCCACAGAGTATAGGTACCTGCGGGTCTGTATCCGTCTGTGTTCCCAGTTGATCATCTTGTGGGTCTGTATCCGTCTGTGTTCCCAGTTGATCATCTTGTGGGTCTGTATCCGTCTCTGTTTCCCCCTGAGCTCTGCACACCGACACCATCATTATTTTCGAAACATAAAACAACGTACATGAGGTGTAGAGAAAATAGAAAAAGAACACATGAGCAAGCTTAATCATCTTTTGTGTGTTATCTTTGCCAATAATTAAATACTTTAGGCCACTGCCAAAGTTAATTAATTAATTAGTTGTATAATATTGCACACCCCCACCTTGAACTCAATTTAATTTATAGGCCTGGGGACCGATTAAATAGCATTAAAATTTTCCTCTTAATTAATCCAAATGGCATTGTCTTTGTCCGCCGGCGGTTTAATGAAAATGTATGTTGTGTTTTTTCACCAGTAATAAATATATACAATTTTTATTTTTTATTTTTTATGTTTGTTGCTACAAAATTGAATTCATTAAAAAATATTTTAACATGATAAATTAAATGGAAAATTAGGGATAAGGACACAATCTGGAATATTTTTAAGTAACAGGACAACTACATTTTTTTTTAGTGGTTATTAGTTATAAGGCCGTCGTTAGAGACTTAATGATCATTTAGGACACTCAAAAAACTTATTCGGTTATAAGGACGTTCTAATTTAAAATGTGAAATGGTTTTTGATTTTGTCCCTGTTTAGGTTGGGAAAGCCGGCGGTGAAAAGTGGAAATCCATGTCCGACGCCGTAAAAAATTCCTTCTAAAATTGGTGTGATATTAGGCTCTCTGTATCTATGTATTAGTACCTTCAAAATCTAATCTCCCACAACAGAAAAGGCTCTTTTCAAGCTAAAGTCGATAAGAGAAGATTGATTACCGTAAATACCTCAAGGCTTATGAGAAGAAACGGTAATTTGCCTTCTTAAAGCAATTGACTTGTGAATTATCTCTTGATTTTGCTTATTATTATGAATTACGAACAGCTTGAGGTATATTAGTTAAAACCTGTGTTTTTAATTCTTCAAACAGGTTGATGGACCCTGGAGATGAAGAAGAATCCGACAAGTCAAAATCGAGAGGTCAATGATGACGACGATGATGATGAAGATGGAAGTGGGAGGTTAGTTCAACCAACATATGCAATTATATGTTCTTGAAACTCGCTTTGTTCATTTTCCGGTTACTCTTTTTTAACAGAGGATGAAGATGATGATTGATAACCATGTGTCATAGTTTTTCAAGAAATTCAAAAGCAAAGAAAGATACATTGAAGTAGTTGATATTCTAAAGGGTGAAGCAACTCATTTACCCGAATCTTCAACCCGGCACAACTCGCTTTCGTTTAACAGATGGGGTAGGTAATCCGTAATCAATCAAGAATGATGTTCTTAAATTTCTTTGCGGATTTATTTTCCGAGATGTAGAGCGAATTATGTGACTTCTTAAACTTGTAAATCATGTACCGCATTCATAAAGTTTACAAAGTCAATAGCTTTTCGATGTTTACTTACGGTCTCCTTGTGTTTATATGCATTTTGACAAAGAAGTGTAAGCTCAAGAACTACCCAAGTAAGAATTATTTTTCGATTTACATGCTACTTGATGGAGTGACATTGATGACTTATGCAAATGACATTGATGTCTCGATGCGATGACATTGATGTCTCATCTGCAGGACACTGATGACTTATCAAAGGACATTGATGTCTCAAGCAATGACACAATAACACGTCTAGGAGAAACATTCAGAGCATTCATAAATTGTGTTTTACTAATTAGTTGACATTGTATTTGGGTGCTTATAATAGATGATATAGTCCCTTTTGCTTTCGCAGCACAAGTACGATCTATGAGGCTCTTTATTACCTTCTTATGGGTTTCACTCACCATGGTGGCTTACAATTAAGTCTTTTTTGGGTTTCTGATGCTGCTTATAATAGCTGTGGATACTCATAGTTTGGGGTTGTTTTTCTTTTCTCTAATGGTTGTCTTTGTCCTGTTTCTTGGGTTGCAGGTCGATATAAGTGCTTTGTGGCATTTGGCTAGCGTGGTTTCTGTATTGGAGCCGGTTTATGGGCTTACAACTATGAAAAAGAGCTATCAGTTGTTAAAGGGTAGGACCATGATAGCTTTCAACCTTGTCTTTGGGTATGTGGCTATTTGTGGACTGATCACACTATATTCTCATCAGTTGTGGTTAATGGTGGGGATAATCATGGTGTGCTTACAAGAATTATGGTTGGTGGATTCTTGGTTGGGTTGCTGGTGATAGTTAATCTGGCTGGCCTATTAGTGCAGAGTGTGTTTTACTATGTGTGCAAGACTTACCATCATCAAGAGATTGACAAGAGTGCACTCTATGATCATCTTGGTGGTCTGGGCTTATGCCGTGACATTGATGACTTATGCAGTGACATTGATGTCTGATGCAGGGACATTAATGAATTATGCAGTGACATTGATGTTTGATGCAGTCAATAGCTTTTCGATGTTTACTTACGGTCTCCCTTGTGTTTATATGCATTTTGACAAAGAAGTGTAAGCTCAAGAAGTACCGAAGTAAGAATTAAGGGAAAAAAATGAAGCGCTGGAGCTGATGTTTGGTTTTTTTTTTATAATTTTTTTTAGATGCAGTGACATTGATGTCTGAAGCAGTGACATTGATGACTTATGCAGTGACATTGATGTCTGATGCAGTGACATTGACGACTTATGCAGTAACATTGATGTCTAATGCAGGGACATTGATGACTATATTTACAATTAGATAACTGATGCAATGATATTGATGTCACCGCATATACAACTTGATACACACGTTTGATAACTTTGTAAAGTAACTTTATTTCTTTGTTATCTTTAAATATTTGATTGATGTTGGTTTATTTGATTAGTGTTGGTTTAAATTTTCGATAACTTTGTAAAATAACTGTATTTCTTTTGTTTTTTTTTGTTTAAAGGCATATTTTTACATCCAAAGGTATGCATAAATTGTTAGAATAACACGTCACTACATAAATCGTTACAATAACACGCCAACGCATAGTTCGATACAATAAGACATCACCGCATAGATCGCTACAATAAGAAGTCATCGCGATAAATCGCTACAATGAGACGTCATTGCATAAATCGCTACAATGAGATGTCACTGATCAAGGTTGTCAATGGATCGCGGCGGTCAATACATCATGGTAGCCAATGAATCGCGGCGGTCAATGCATCGGGGTGGTTAATGGATCCCGGTGGCCAATGCATCCGGGTAGGTGGTCAATGCATGACGGTGATCAATATGTCACGTCGATATTTATGAAGAAAAAATCGATTTTATGAAATTTAGTCGGAAAAAATATCAAATTTGATTTTAGAATAAAGAAGACGGAAAAATATGAATTTTAGTGAAAAAATTTTGACGATCCGAGTTTTAGATCAAAATATATAACCTTTAGAAATATGGTACACTTAAATAAAAAAAAAAAAGGAGGAAGCTAGCGCTGGATAATGGCTGATGTTTGTTGGTTTTTTTTTTTTTTTTTCATTATCCACTTGAAATTAGAATGTCCTTATAACTAAATAAGTTTCCTTCTTAAAATTAGAATGTCCTATAACTAAATAAGATTTCGGACTGTCCTATTACCCCTAATAAGTTGAAAATCAGTCCTTTTAAATAATTTGCCCATTTTTTTATAGGGAGAAGGACAACTGCATAATTTTTATAATGAGAAGGACAAACAATAGAATCCCAAAATCGGTGAATCTCCTCAGTGAATCCCAAATCAAATGAATTTCGATGGTGAATTTTGAAAGTGAATCCTTAAAATTAGTGAATTTCGACAATGAATTTTGAAAATTAGTGAATTTAATAAATGAATTTCGGCAAATGAAATTAAACAGTTGAATTTCGAACACAAGTGAATTTAAACGATGAATAAATAGTTTTGTCCTTTATGCAAAAGTTTCAAAAGACTGTCCTTCTACTCAATTGATGAAATATTTCTGTCATTCTCCCTAATTCCCCCTAAATTAAACTGTAAAACAAATTATGAAACAAATCAACTGACGCTACCAATATACGTTCAATCAAGAATTTGGCTGTTAAATTTGTATGAATATCAATAATGCGACGTAATCGGGACAATAATTTGTTTAGAGTTAATCTGATAAGAACATATACTACACTTGATATTAGTCAAAAGAAAGGCTAAATTACAATTTTGGTCCTCTAAGTAGACACGTTTTTCGATTTTGGTCCTCTAACTAGGATTAATGTATATAAAAAAAGATGAATATAGTAAGAATAAACAATAGCGGAACCAGAAATTTTTCCAGCAGCATGGAAGCACCGGAACAAATTCGAAGAATCAATGAGGATATAACGGTGTTTTTTACATCTCTCAATAGCAAAAAATATTGTTGAGTAAGGATTAACGTCTATAAATTTAAGATGATTATAGAATAAGGATAATAAAGTAAAAAAAGGTAGCAACCTAATAGTGGAAATTAATAAACATTTAAATGGATTATGACTTTTTCTCTACAAGATTCATTTCAAACAATAGAAAACAAATAAGCCTGTCAACATATGGTTAGCAGAGAATAGTGTTTTTTTTTTTTTTGAAACCAACAGAGAATAGTGTTAATGCAAATCTTTGCATATCTTTCAAAGTCCGAAAGTTGAAGAGATTATTATAAACAATACTCCGTTCGTCTCTTTTGATTCCGTTAATTGTCAGCCGAACAGAACGAAAATATGGTTATACATTGGGATACTACTAAAAAAAAACAAGCTTTCGCCGCGGAGTTAAAGGCCGCTAAAGCCTATAAAAGGACACTATAGATCTATTGTAACGCATATTGTTTTTATGTCACCGATGACAAGCAATTATGTTCAAGGACGGAACAGGAATTGATAGTCACATGGGCTAATAGTCTATATTCATATAGTCGGTTGGCTGGATTTAAATAATTAATTGTGTTTGACTGAATTATAAAAAGGTTTTATTGTACTGAAAGTAAAAACCGGATGAGCTGCGCCCAATCTAGCCATCCCCTCGTTCCGTCCCTGATTATGTGGCAAGAAATTCTTTTCATACATTTCGCCACACCGCGTAAAAAGTTAGAATCTATCGACCTATGTAATATAGTTTATTAACTTCTAGTTTCTTCCTCTTGGGTATCTGGCAAGTAATAACTTAATATAGTCCAAGAAATGTTTTTGGGTCTCAAATCAGCTGCATGAAAAACATAAATCAAAAGTTGTATAGAAAAGATTCGTTCCAATTAAAAAGGAAATCATGGTGTTGAAAATCATGAAAATGGTCTTAGCATAGTTATAAGATCGGCCGGGCCATGACTCCGCAAACATATTGGATCACTGACTCAATCGTTGGATCACTGGTTCAAACACGGTATGTGTCTAACATGTGTCGGGTGATTAAAATAATACTTGTTAAATTATAATATTCGACATGATGTTACATTCCCTGACACGGCGCTGACACTTATGAACACAGGTTTTTCATCTTGTTTTTTTATCTTTATTTCATTTTTTTCCCCATAGAATTGTTAAAAGACGTTATTTGCCGTCGGAACTATTGGAATTTTTATCCGAAGCTAAATCGCATTCTATACGGATTCAGACCACCGAACTGGCGGCAGTACTGCCGATCCCTCGGTACAACCACCGAGGATTCCGTGTCGAGGCAGACCCTTCCACATGATCGATGTGCGTTTTCATGTCAGAACCTTGTAGATTCGTTTTGTTCTCGATATTAACAAAATCATCGGAAACACGAATCTATACAAATCGTTTAATGGATTTTGCGACGAATTAATTACTAGACGATCAATTAAATAAAACTTAAATAAAATCTATACAATTTTACCTGACGATGAGATGTCGTGATCCGGGTCGTATCTCTATACAGCGACCGGTGCACGTCGATCCTGCATTCAAACTTCCTCGAAAATGCTTCTAGGAGAAAACCCTAGTCTTATTTTCAATATCTAAAACAAAAAACCTAGTTTCTATCTTTTATTTGTTAAAAGTGGCGCATATTATGCTTGATAATTTGTGTTAGAAAAACTCACTTTATACATGGTAATTGATGTGATTATCATTGAAAAGAAATAAATTAAGTCTATTATTATTATTGTTATTGGGCTCGTGAAGACTATTTGGAGTTTTTTTAAGCTGTTTTTTGGGTCTAAGTCTTTATTTAAGTCAATAAAGCCCATATTTGGGCCTAAGTGTTGCAAAAAAACCCATTAAGGATTTCTCGAATTCGACTCGATGATGAATCTATGCCGTCAATGAAGTGCGATTTAAGTAATCTACAAGAATTGAATAACTGTAGTAAGGAATTCAAACTGTACTGATCTTTTGACAATGTATGTACAGCGATGAAACCTCCTAGCTTTAGAGTTCTGGAAACTTCGGAAGCAAAATGTGCCGGTTTATTCCGGTCAAGACCAGGAATTCCGGTAAACTCAAAATCAAAACTATTGTCATCGAATTGTTGACGGTGAAGATCACTATTTTGAAATCCCGATGGCATCCGTCACTCCGATGTCTCTCAATGCGGCGACGTCTTGACCGTCTAGGGTACCGATGTAGAGAGCCTTGGAATCTGCAGAAAGATAGCCTTCGTTAATCAAATCTTGGAAGATGGTGCAGTAGTAATCTCGAAAACGAGCGTCGGTTGGTGTTGAAATGGCGAGGGAGGAGGAGGAGGAGGACGGGAGGAATGGAGAAGCAGCAAGTGGAAAAATGACGGGGAAGATGGATAGGGCGGAGGCTATGCGGTTCTCATAAATTAGGGGAATGGGAACAATTAGGGGAATTACGGAAAAGGAAGATTATAAGGAATTTATGGTATTTTAGTCCCAACGAAACTACTTTGTTCTTATTGCAACTAAAAAAAGAGTCTGGAAAGCTTAATATATGAGGGAAATGTGGATTTATAACTAATTTTTCCATAAATAATATAAACTACATATCCATTATATAGTCCATTTCAATTCAAAAATATGAGAATTCACTCGCATTTTAAGAGCCAACCCGGGGCCATGGACCTAAAACCAGTAACTCCAATATATTGAATAAAATATTTATTGAATAAAATATTACTAGTCAACATATTAATTCCGGAATTACATCATCATAAATTTAAAACTGAATTCTATCGACTATAGATATTTCTTATTCTGAATATGTCGTGTTTATTAAGTGTCCATTGAAAAAATCAATTCATACAGACTAACCCTTCATAAACTATCCATAATGAAGTAGAAAAGTTTATGTAAACTTTCTCCACTGCCCTTTATTCATATTTTTCCATTAACACACTACTAATCAATTTGTTTGTTCAAAACAAATTTGAACTCTTGGATCTATTAGTTTTTAGGATTAACTAATAGCATGATCGTTTTTTTACTTCCCACGTGAGAAAATGGAGTCCATATCTGTAATTCACATGTACTCATTCCTGAATAGTGTCAACGTGAAAGAGATTCGGACCGCGCCACTTAGTAATCCATAACGAACACATCGAACACTATATAGAAACATGGTGACTCATGTTTAGTATATGAAGGCTAGGTATAACTCATGCTTTTAACAATGAATACTCCATTCGTTACTATTTAATTTTTGCAGTTGTCAAAAACACACAAATTAAGAAGAGTAGTTAATATTTTGATTTTAACATCAAAATGACAATATGTTAATATGTTACCTGACTAACATCTCCGCTAATTCCGTGGGACGGAGAAGTGAGGGCCCTCATGGTTAGGGTTTAATCATATACAGTTTAAATCATCACTACAAGAAAAATAGGATTTAACGACACAGAAAAACGCTTTAAAAAGTATGATATGGAGGCGTTTTCTTCTAGTTGTGGCGTTTTTAAGTGTCACCTGTACCGATGTCTCTATAGCTAAAATGTCCAAACAAGACACTTTGAAATGATCTAATAAGTGCACATTGCATACTTTAACAAATGCACCCAAATATACCCACCCAAATAAATCTATTACAAATTATGAGAAACTTCTCGTTGGAAATCTATCTCTAAATCTTCATTAGTTATGAATACCAAAAATTGCATAAGAATTCCTGTAAATATCCAAGTAATTACTTTAGCTGACACATTGCACACATTGCATAATCATCTAAGAATCATATAAAAAGCTTGATAAATTAAAGTACCTGAGATAAGTGTAGCCTTCCCTGATACTGGTTTCACTTGCACACCTGAGAATGTTAATCGAAATCCAAAAATAAGAGATTTTGAAGATAAAAGAGAAGGAAATGCTGAAAATAAATATTATGAGACTCACCCCATAATGCCATGGTAGAGAAACTTGCTACAAAAACCATCATATCCCAGATGATCTGGTAATGCATTTGGGCTGAAGGGCAATCAAAACAAAACGCACGATAAAATCATTAACCTTTCGGTATTGCCATGTTGAATGATATTTGAAACTGCATCCATTCCATGACAATAGATAGGAGTTGAAAAAGGTGTTGCCTTTGCATATGCCCTTGCTGCTTAATCTGAGCCTGCAGACAGTCATGACGAATACAACGGAGGCCCAAATGATCATGGAATCAGACTTGGACCAACATGCCTGGACTGAGGTATCGAGGCAGACAAGCAGGTCCATGTCTTACCATTAAGACTCTACACCAGGTTCTAATGCAAACCATTAAGCACAACAAAAAGCAACCTGGATTGACTCAAACCTTGCAAAATAAGATTTTAGCAACAAGAAACCTCATGATCATTGAGAAAAGCCCAAAGAATTTCATAGATACCTTGTCAGAGGCAACTGCAATTGCTATGTCAACAACATAACATAAAACTGATGCATCAGTTTTTGTGTCCCAATAAGCTGCAGAAGCCAACGCAATCAGTACACAAGTAGTAAATAACATGAAAACCGGGGCACAAAAATACACAGAATCTAGTACATGATTTGCATCACAAGCGTTTGGAAAATCAATCGTGTCTAGAGAGCTTGGTCATGTAGCTTCTTCTTGTTTGAGTTTAATAGTACTTTCTAGTGATAAGTATATTTACAAAATCAAAGTTCCAATTGTAATTTATAATTCTATTTGAACGACAAAACAGTATAGATACATTACTAGACTATTCCTTAAGAGAATAAATACTCGTTGAAATTCGGATGGAAATGATAAAGACATTTTATTAGCAACAATACATGGGTAGGAGTGAGTAAATTGTTGGTAATTTAAGTGTTACCATGTTCATTTATGTAATCGGGGTTTGGTACAAAGATGGGTGAACTCGGAATGCTATAATATGAGTTTGGAGGTACGGAGTGTACACTTATATAAGTATCTACGAGTTTACGGATTTAAATGATCATGTATAGTTCGGGAAAATCAATTAAAGGACTGAAAATCCACTTAAAGGACCAAAGTTCAGAATTTGGAGAAACAGATAGTTATCCGTACGGATAAGAATCTATCCGTACGGATGAAAGGCTGGAACGGTGAAAAATTTGATACTGTGATATATCCGTCCGGATGATAACTTCATCCGTACGGATGCGGTCCGAAATTCTGAAATGATGTGTCTTTTAAATCCTTTTCAACTGTTTATGTATATAATTTATTTCCAAAGGTTGCATACATAAGAGGTCGGTTTTTCCATCAATATATAAGATCTTTTTGAGTGCTTTAAATATATAGAAAAGAAAAAATAAGCACATTCATCTTTGAGAGTAAAAACTATTTGCAAACTATCTCCAAGAGCAATCTTCATCTTTTGTGCCTAAATTTGAAGGGAAAACGTAGTCCTATCTCACAAAAGTATTTGTGTCACCCTAGGCATTCAGTAAGGGGCAAATAACTTTTGTAGGAAAGTGTTTACATGATTCTACATTCATATCAAGCAAACCGAATTTCTGAATTTTAGTTTTCCTGTGTTTTTCGACATTGTTGTTGTTGTCCAAACCCCAATTCTTCAACAATCTACAAAAGTTAAATAGTTATTAACAATGTCAAGTGTCAAGGAGATGACTACAAATTTCGGAAAGTTGGAAAAGTTCGATGGAGTGAATTTTCGAAGATGGCAAAGAAAGATGCATTTTCTGTTTACGACTTTGAAGGTGGTGTATGTGTTGAGTACACCAATGCCTGAAGTGATGGATGACGGACCGTTGGAGGAACTAAGGAAGAAAAACAAGTGGGAGAATGACGAATACATATGCTGAGGCCACATATTGAACAGTATGTCAGATGCTCTGTTCAATATTTACCAAAACGTTGAATCTGCCAAAGAACTTTGGGATTCTTTAGAATCAAAATACATGGATGAAGATGCATCCAGTATAAAGTTCTTGGTTGGAAACTTCATGAAATATAATATGGTGGATTCACGTTCGGTAATGGAACAGTACAATGAACTTCTTCTTATTTTGGGTCAATTTGCACAACATAAAATGGAAATGGATGAGTCTATTTCTGTTTCAAGTATAATTGATAAATTGCCACCATCTTGGAAATATTTTAAACATTTTACAAAAACATAAGAAAGAAGAATTATCTCTGGTAGAACTTGGTAGTCACTTGCGTATAGAGGAATCTCTAAGGGCGCAAGAGAACGGTAAAACCAAGGGTAAAGAGGTAATGGATTCGACTTCCATAAATATGGTGGAAACCGGGGAAAGTTCTCAAAAGAACCGGAAGAAAAGAAAATGGCAATCATCTAAAAACAACGGCAAAGATGCCAACAAGAAACCGAAAGGTGCTTGTTGGAGTCAAGGAAAGTTGGGCATTTTAAGGTTGATTGTCGATTTGGCAAAAAATCAAAAGGGCCAAACAACGATTCGGGGCAAGGTCTAGGACCAAGGTGCTCCTAAACATCAAGGTCGAAATATTGTTTGTGGATTTAATTACGATATGAATTATGTACCACTAATTTACGAGGCATTATATGTGCGAGATGATGATGTTGCTTGGTGGATTGACTCGGGTGCGACAAGGCATGTCTGCAAGGATCAACGTTGGTTTAAAAGATTATGAACCTCGCTAACGATGGATCCATGCTTTTATGGGAAACGAGTCAAAGGCGCCATTCGTGGAAGAGGAATCATTATTTTACCTTTTAGTTACGGCAAATTTGTAACTTTAAAACATGTACTATTTGTTTCGAGGATCCGGAAAAACTTAGTTTCAGGAAGTTTGTTATGTAAAGATGGTTTTAAACAAGTCTTTGAGTCTGACAAATACATTTTAAGTAAGTTTGGTATGTTCATAGGATTTGGCTATCTTTGTAATGGTATGTTTATGCTTAACATTCAGCATAATGTTGTGAATAATGTTTGTATGAATCATGATGTTAATGTTTCTGTTTTATGGCATGCTCGGTTAGGACATGTTCATTACAAACGTATGTTATTAATGTCTAAACATGATTTAATTCCATCTTTTGATATGAATGTAAATAAATGTGATACATGTATGTTGAACAAAATTGTTAGACAACCTTTTCATGGTGTTGAAAGGCCGTCTTCAGTTTTGGATCTTGTCCATAGTGATCTATGTGACTTTTATGCTACACCTTCTTTTGGCAACAAAAGATATGTAGTGACTTTTATAGATGATTGCACTCGGTTACATTATGTGTTTTTACTTCATTCTAAAGATGAGGCAATCGATAAATTCAAAATCTATAAAAGTGAAGTTGAGTTGCAATTAACCTCTAAAATTAAAAAGTTATGTACCGATCGAGGTGGTGAATACTTTGATCCAACCTTTTTCGGGTCATGTGGGATTATACATAAGGTTACGGCACCTTACACGCCACAGCAAAACGATATAGCGGAAAGGAAAAACCGTACTCTTAAAGAGATGGTTAATTCCATGCTATCTTACTCGGGTTTGATTGAGGATTTTGGGAGAAGCCATGTTAACGGCTTGTTATTTGGTGAATAGAGTTCCTAATAAAAGGAATCCTATTACCCCATATGAACTTTGGTTCAAAAAAGCCAAACTTGAGTTCTTTCTGAGCTTGGGGATGTAGAGTCATTGTAAGGCTCACCACCATGCCTAAGATTAAAACCTTGGGTGAGAGAGGCATTGATTGTATATTCATTGGATATGCTATGCATTCCAAGGCTTATAGGTTCTGTGTTATAGAGCCTAATGATTCAGTTGCTATTCATTCGGTGATTGAATCAAGAGATGCTATCTTTGATGAAAATCGATTTTCGCTCTATACAAAGACCGAAGGATATAACTCCTATTAATGTTGGAGTGGAGAACAATAATGATGTCGCTTCTCAAGATGAGCCTTTGAAGCTTCGTAGAAAAAAAGGGCTAGAAAGCAAAATCTTTTGGATCCGACTATCAAACTTATTTGGTAGAAGGAACAAGAGATGAAGTAGGATTCCAATATTCATATTGTTATAATATTGATGAGGATCCTAAGACATTTAAGGAGGCCATGGAGTCTCAAGATGTTTCGTTTTGGAAAGAAGCCATCAATGATGAGAGGGATTCCATTGTGGGAAACAATACGTGGATACTTACTGATCCTCCACATGGTTGCAAACCTTTGGGTTGCAAGTGGATTTTTAAATAAAAAATGAAGATTGACGGTACAGTTGACAGACACAAAGCCAGATTGGTAATCCAAGGCTTTAGGCAAAAAGAAGGTATTGATTATTTTGATACCTATGCACCGGTTGCAAGAATCTCCACAATAAGATTGTTGATAGCATTGGCAGCAATTAACAATCTAGTAATCCATCAAATGGATGTTAAGACGGCATTCTTAAATGGATATTTGGAAGAAGAAATTTATATGAAACAACCGGAAGGTTTTGTATTGCCTGGAAATGAGCATAAGGTTTGTAAGCTTGTTAAATCATTGTATGGTCTTAAACAAGCACCTAAACAATGGCATCATAAATTTGATGAAGTTATCTTGTCTCATGGTCTTATGATTAATCAATCAGACAAGTGTATATATAGCAAATTTGACAATACCGGTAATGGTGTGATAATTTGCTTATATGTTGATGACATGTTGATCTTTGGAACTAACCAAGATCAAGTTGACCTTTGCAAAGCATTTTTGTCATCAATTTTTTCTATGAAAGATATGGGGGAGGCGGATGTGATTCTAGGAATCAAGATAAAACGGAGTGACAAAGGGTTCTCTTTGACACAATCTCATTACATTGAGAAAATGTCGAAGAAGTTCAATTGTGAAAACTCCACTCCGGCTAATACTCCCATGGATCCTAATGAGAAACTCATGCCTAATACGGGAAATCCGATATTACAACTTGAGTATTCTCGGGTGATAGGATGTTTGATGTATGCTATGACTAGCACACGTCCAGATATTGCTTATGCGGTTGGAAAGCTAAGCAGGTTTACGAGTAATCCAAGCAGCCATCATTGGCGTGCTGTAACTCGTGTGCTAAGATACCTTAAGTCAACCAAGGATTTTGGCTTGACTTATGTTGGACACCCTTCTGTAATAGAAGGATACTCGGATGCTAGTTGGATATCCAATGTGGAAGATTTCTCTTCTACAAGCGGTTGGGTGTTTTTACTTGGAGGAGGTGCCATTTCATGGGCTTCCAAAAAGCAAACATGTATTACTAGCTCAACTATGGAGTCCGAGTTTGTTGCCTTAGCTGCAGCCGGACAAGAGGCTGAGTGGCTTAGGAATTTGATTTTTGAAATTCCGTTGTGGCCAAAACCAATATCACCCATTTCTATCTATTGTGATAGTGCTTCTACCTTGTCTAAAGCTTATAGTCAAGTGTATAATGGTAAGTCATGACACACAGGCGTTAGACATAAGCGGTTCGTGAGTTGATCACTCACGGGGTGATTTCGGTTGTGTTTGTGAGATCTCAACATAATTTAGCCGATCACTTAACCAAAGGATTGGCTAGAGACTTGGTACAAAAGTCTGTAATCGGGATGGGTTTACAACTCATTTGAATTTTGGTGATAGGATACCCAATTCCTTCTAATACAATGTTAGAGCGAGAATTCAATGTGGAAGGCCTATTATCTAGATTTGAGCACATGATATAATCCCGAGGTATGTGCTATTACCTGTAAGTTAAGGATGAAGGGATTCTTCTTAATGAGTCTTTGACAAAGTGCAATTGCAGGTGCACGATTATTTAAAGGCTCACCTATATGAGTATGAAGTTTGGCCGCTTCAAGGAAGTTCGAGAGTTGGCTTTCTATATGCTCATGAATGGATATGGACACAAGGCCTGAATAATTACTGTCAAGAATAAGCTTTTGGAGTTATATTAACTCATGTGTATGTTATCTTCATGTATTCAAAACGTGTAAAGGGGTTCAATGCTTAGACACACCCCAATACTCGAATATTTGAAATGTGTAATATTACTAGGTGATAATTCAATCTTCGTGACATTATCATTGATGCATGAGTTGTTATATTTTGACTGTTCTTTAGCTAAACCAAGGATTACACTTAAATGGGGGAGGATTGTTGGTAATTTAAGTGTTACCATGTTCATTTATGTAATCGGGTTTGGTACAAAGATGGGTGAACTCGGAATGCTATAATATGAGTTTGGAGGTACGGAGTGTACACTCATATAAGTATCTACGAGTTTACGGATTTAAATGATCATGTATAGTTCGGGAAAATCAATTAAAGGACTGAAAATCCACTTAAAGGACCAAAATTCAGAATTTGGAGAAACAGATAGTTATCCGTACGGATAAGAATCTATCCGTACGGATGAAAGGCTGGAACGGGGAAAACTTTGATCTTGTGATATATCCGTCCGGATGATAACTTCATCCGTACGGATGCGATCCAAATTCGAAATGGTGTGTCTTTTCAGTCCTTTTCAACTGTTTATGTATATAACTTATTTCCAAAGGTTGCATACAAAAGAGGTCGGTTTTTCCATCAATATATAAGATCTTTTTGAGTGCTTTAAATATATAGAAAAGAAAAAATAAGCACATTCATCTTTGAGAGTAAAAACTATTTGCAAACTATCTCCAAGAGCAATCTTCATCTTTTGTGCCTAAATTTGAAGGGAAAACGTAGTCTTATCTCACAAAAGTATTTGTGTCACCCTAGGCATTCAGTAAGGGGCAAATAACTTTTGTAGGAAAGTGTTTACATGATTCTACGTTCATATCAAGCAAACCGTATTTCTGAATTTTAGTTTTCCTGTGTTTTTCGACATTGTTGTTGTTGTCCAAACCCCAATCTTTCTAACATAAATGAGTCTCAAATGCTTGGTCCCTTATCGGAGATATTCCGTGCACCTTTCAGCCTGTGAATAGAAACAAGAAATTATATTACAATGAAGACTTCAAACCTTCTAGAAAAATGATGGTAAGTTCCTCCGGGACCATAATGAGATATTCCTTTACTTACATCAAACACTGACCTGGTTCAATAGCCAAACCAAAATACAATCTCCAGTTTTGCTTTACTTTGTGACTCGCGCGTCCTCAAGCATCTTAAAAGGCTTTACGATCTCAGAACTTTTCGTTGTTTGAGAGTCAATATTACCACCACCAAATCAGCATAACACAACTAGAACATAAGTCTTATACTGTATATGAACAATAAAATTAGAACATAAGTCTTGCACACAAGTTTCAAGCTTTTAATGGCTGTGAATTCGCATTTGAGTTTCCTATATGCTGTTGAGTTAAAATCCAAATACAAGTATTTCCATTAAATACCATATAAAGTTTACCCTTAAACACTGAAAAAACATAGGTACAAAAGTTGGAAGACAAGATGAAAAAACACAAGAAGGGCCTCGGTACAATCATCATGAAACTAATATTCCATGATCAGCAAGAAAACTCTGATTGGAAGAACCAAAATCCATTAACAAGACTGAAGATTTAAAAGTAAAAAACACAGTATACTTAAAAATTTCCGAGAAAAAGGAAAAAATAGCAGATTAAGGTGTGCTCCAATCTAAATTGAATATGCACCTGATTCTGAAAAACAAGTATGAACTCGTACCTTTGGTGCTAGGGTGGCTTTTGGTTTCATCCTGTACTACTGCTTTAGCTCTAGCTGATTCGTCTAAATTCGAGGCAAGCTCATCCATCAGAAGTTAAGCTCCTGCAAACAATTTTATATTCTATCAAAATATTTTTGAAGGAAAATACAAACTGCCAAAACTTGTCTACACAGCTTTTCCCTAGAAGCAAGTGACAAAAAAAAGTCTGAAGATGATTTTCTTATACTTCATGGCATTGATGCCAAACTCATTTCAAGGTTTCAAGCATATATAAATATAAATCTTCTTCTACAAGAGGTGAAAAGAAATGGTAACGGTAATAGCATATGATATGCTCTCATGCATACTACAATATTTCTTGTTAACTTAGTTGATACTTACACATCAAGTGATGTTGTTGCAAAATCAAAAAGAAACAACAGAATCTATTAATAAAATGGAGCCTAAATACGGATCGCATGCTTTCATACCATGATAAATTAAAATCTTACATAAAGATATACAGTTAAGGGAGAATTGTAATATATTGTGTCTACCACTTCAGCCTGGTTTTTAGACACAAACATAACAACCCGGTCAGACTTCATTTTTCTTAGTCCTAGGTTGCTTTGATGTGCTATTAGCAACAAGGATTGTACTGGAATCCACAGCAACAACTAAAGCAAAAGGTAAAGAAGAGTGAGCAACCTGGTTTTATTTTTTTTTTTCCTTTTTTTCCTCCTTCAATCTCTATCTGATCATCGTTGTTCTCTTCTATTAAAATCATTTTTTTCGTTAGGGTACACCCCTCCATTCCTTTTCTTACGCTTATTTTGTTAGGGTACACCCCCTCCATTTCTTTTGTTAGGTACAACCTTCCACTCCTTTTCTTTTTTGTTTAGGGAATCAACTTCCCTCCACATATTTTTTTTGGGAAATTAGGGATAAGGACACAATCTGGAATATTTTTAAGTAACAGGACAGCTACATATTTTTTATAGGGAGAAGGACAACTGCATAATTTTTATAGCGAGAAGGACAAACAGTGAATCCCAAAAATCAGTGAATCTCCCCAGTGAATCCCGAAATCGGTGAATTTCGACAGTGAATTTTGACAGTGAATCCCGAAAATCAGTGAATTTCGACAATGAATTTTAAAAATTAGTAAATTTCGACAGTGAATTTCGGCAGTGAATTTAAACAGTGAATTTCGACAGTGAATAAATAGTTTTGTCCTTTATGCAAAAGTTTCAAAAGACTGTTCTTCTACTCAATTGTGAAATATTTTTGTCCTTCTCCCTCATTCCCCCTATTTTTTTTCCATGACTCCTCCACGTTTTCAGGGCATCCAGTTTTTTTTTTTTGGGTATATCCCTTCCACAATATATTCTGCATTTTATTCCTTATTCTATGACTCCTTCCTATCCAGTTTTTTTTAGGGTATGCTATTCACTCCACATACTTCCTCCTATATATCGTAGGATTCCGGCAATTTCAGGTTGGGAAGCAGTTGATGCCAATTGATCTGGTGAAGTTGTTGCAGACACCATGTGAAGGAAAGATTCATTCATTACAATCTCATGTTCATTGCATTACCATGAGATTGCGGGGGCGTGTTGAGAATATTCTAAATACACAAAATCATGGAAATGAATTATTGTAATCAATCTCATTTATTGTGTATTAGTGCATTTACATTATGACTATGTAGTATAAATAACCTACTATTGTACTCAATCAAATCAATGGAAAATACTTTTCCTCAATTGTTGCTATTCTGCAATGGGCTTTTAGTTTTACCACTAAATTTCAATAAAATACTACCTTTTAGTCAAAAAATAAAGATGGTTTTCACTTTTCGTTAACAAAATTTGAAATTTCTTCAAGCTAATTTTTAACAACAAAAGATTTTATTAATTACGGTTGCAATTTTCTTTTTAATTCCTAATAGGAGAGGAGAAATGCTCGGGCACAAATCAATAAAGAAGAAAAAATATCATTTCAAAATAAAATCCATTCAGTAAAGACCGGGTATGTTTGAAAGGAGACATTCTTGCCTTTGCTTCTTAGCTTGTTAGGAAAAAGAAACATGCTTCTTATGAAGTCTTGTTTCCTGTCAAGTGGTTGTCATGTTGCTATGCTTTTAATAATCAACATGCGCGCTTCTACAAACATCAGATCTACAAGAAAGATTTCTTCATTGGCTTTGCATATGTGCTTTCTTTTTATGTAGTTTGACGCTTCCTGTTTCCTGCTATGTGAGAAAACAACCCTGTTCTGTGGATCTGCCTATTGATTATAGTGTATTTATTCTTTCCTAGGTCTTAGTTTATGGTTAATCCTACACAAACAGAGCATGTTGCCTATGCATCGTAGTGTGTAAGGAAAAAAAATTGTGGTAATTAGGTCTTCTTTAACAGTTACATGCAAAGTAAAGGAATTGCAAAGCCTAAGCCAACATACTTCCCAAGAGAACATGTTGATGCCATTCTGGAGACCCCCAAAAACAAGAACAAAGGACAAGGGAAGAATGTTTAGACTAAGTTAATAATGCAGTCCAATATGAACACCTTTTGATTGTAAGATATTCTACCTACCAAGCTGCTCTATGCTTGGTTTTATTTCAGCTTTTGCTTCCATGAGTCTATCTCTATAGAGACTATTGGTAGTATGATGACTATGCTTGCATAGTTATAAAATAGGTTTGATTTCTTAATGTGTTTTCTTTGTATGTAATCTAAGCCTACGCCATTCCTAAACTTGTGAAACTTTTATTTTCTACTTCTATGTACTAAAGTTTGTATTTAACTATGCAAGTTTCTTGCTTTTCCCTTGTAAATATCCACCAATTTCTTCATTTTTCTTGCAAGTTTCTTAGTTTCCCCTGCAAGTCGGTTTACACTAAATCAATTTCATGAATCCCACCAATTAGTACATCATCTTCCAAAAAAATATAGTTAACCTCTTAATACAACGAGGGCCTCACGAGGGCCTTATGTGCAAGGCCAAACATTACTAGTATATATATATATATATATATATATATATATATATATATATATATATATATATATATATATATATATATATTGTATATAATATTAGTTATACAGAAGGCTGCGTGGGTTATTAAAAAAAAGAAAAAAAAAAGAAATTATGCATGGCACAGTAGCAAGGAATCAATATATGTTTATACTTTGTTGGTGGCTAAATTGCAAGTTTAGTCCTCTATCTGGACACGTTTTGCAATTTTGGTCCTGATTTTTCTCCGACGACAATTTTAGTCCTGTAAGTGGTCCTTTTTTAAAAAACAGTCCTGAACGCCGGAAAGACCATTT
The DNA here is from genome assembly GCA_026214975.1 of Gentiana macrophylla. Taxonomy (NCBI): domain Eukaryota; kingdom Viridiplantae; phylum Streptophyta; class Magnoliopsida; order Gentianales; family Gentianaceae; genus Gentiana; species Gentiana macrophylla. The sequence goes on along the minus strand of CM047808.1, from coordinate 4,424,364 downwards.
ACAGGACTAAAATTGGTCTTTTCCGGCGACAATTTTAGTCCTGTAAATGGTCTTTACGGTGTTCAGGACTATTTTTGCAAAAAAAAGATCACTTACTGGACTAAAGTTGTCGCCGGAGAAAAATCAGGACCAAAATTGCAAAACATGTCCAGTTAGAGAACTAAAATTGCAATTTAGCCCTTTGCTGGTGTACGCAAGAGAAGTACTGGTGAATATTGGTTCAAGAAAAATAGAATAAGATTAAAAGAATCCAACTTTTAGTTTAGGATCAATTAGTGATACTTATATATAGTATATAATGGTTGCAATAAATGTTCAGCGAGGAGCCAAAGGAAAAATGAGCAGAGGAACAAGACGAAAGGAGGAATGAGCTACGCAGCAGAATAGTACGTGTGGGAAAAAGTAAATAAATAAATGAAAGATGTTTTGTACACCGTTCTGTAATCGTAATCATGAATAAACTACGGAAACGTTGGGAATCAGTTTGGCTCGAGATACTACTATCGAATAGTTCAAGGTTCAAAAGAAAAGTAAATGAGCCATAGTCGGCGGTAAGGGGTGTTCTTTAAATGGATTCTTGGGCGTTTATGTTGTGATTACTAATGTGAAATTGCAGGTTTTGGAGTGATAAGGTTGGTGATCGTTGAGTAGGAAATTACAGCAGGTTACAGGATGATCCGATAAGTATTGGCAGACGCCGAAAATGGTTGGTGGGCGCCAAAAGCAAGCGGTGTGACTTTGTTCACTCTTGGCGGACGCCAAGGAGGTTTGGCGGGCACCAGGAGTTGGGCAGAATGGTATGTTAAGTTCTGGACAAGGTTTGTAGGCGCCAAAGGTGTCTGTTCACCTTGTTTAGATATTTCTTTGTGTACAACATGTTATTGATTGGTATGTATGCCCTTGAGGGAATTATATGTTAATTGACAATATCTAACATCGACTTCTGGTAGCCTTGGTATCAAATCGCACCACAACTGAGACTCTCTATGGGGAGAAGGTGGGAGCACCGGAAGGCGTTGTTTAGGCCTTGTGGGGCATTGATTTAGTAGTCATTGATCCTTTTACAACGTGCTAGGTGGTATAACTAGATGTCCATAGGAAGCCTTTTATGTGAATGAACCAGGTGGTTAGAACTTAAATCGTAAATACATATGTGGTTGTCTAAAAGCTAAAACGTCAATATCATTGGTAAGGCACGTTTCTAAATCGAAGCATGGGAATCTTGCAACCCCCTTGAGTTATGTGTCAAGGGACAACGTGTAGCTTCCCACATGGAGACCTAAGTCCATGGCCCCTTGAGAGGTGTTTAATATGTCTCGGTGCATTCTCACCATGCACAGTGTCCTTTGATATTGATGTAACAAATCTTATTTGTGCGAGGATGTACTACGGAGCTAGTAGAGGGTGAGTGAGCTCTATTGTTACAACCGATGTGGTAGTGATTGTAGAAGATTTTCATGTTATATATATATATATATATATATATATATATATATATATATATATATATATATGTATGTATGTATGTATATTGCCTTTAATTGTAACCGGTTTTCTACCCCTTACTAAGTACGTATGTACTTACCCCCTCTTCTCTCTTGTCCCCACCCCGAGAAGGTGGCGTTTTTGTAGGTCGTTTTCGATGCCAGTGAGGAGTGACCCGGAGATGATGCAGATGAAGTCTTTTGTTCTTTATTTTCCATTGTAATCTAGTATAGATTGATTCATCCTTGTAATGCTAGAAATTGATGAGTCGAGTTTGTGGTTATTAACATGCTGTGGATTTATAGAATTTGACGGTTATAGTAAAGTCTCTTGATGATGTAATAGATTCAGCCTGTGTTACTTTCGATCGTTTAACAGTTGTTTTAGTTACCTGAGTCAGTCGTTTCATTTTCCGCTTTGTTTCTGATGTTTACTTACTTGAGGCTTACGTGTATAATTAGATTAAATTTTAATTATATACGTGCCGGGCGCTCTTTTTCGGATAAAGACTCGGTATCCGGAATAGAGGTGTCACATGTACTGCTAGTAGATGCCATTACACATGTTGTGTCACATTAAATTCATTTAGCCAACACTTATTAATTATCTGCATTTAATTAAGTAACTGCACTACCTGCGAAAATAACTCAAGATTGTCATATGACTTCATGGCTAGCTATTGGAATGACATGACATAACTAATTTAAGGCAAGACATTTATTATTGTGGTATTGAAAATGAATAAGATACCTATAAAAGCTATTTATAAAAGCTTTAAACGTGGGAAATGTTATATTTGAAAATTAATAAACATAGTTTAAACTAATGTTTCACAAAATACTCAACATATTTCACACCAATGATCATTGTTTAACATGTCACTATAATTCTTCTCCTTGTGTAATAGTATGACGTGAAAGAAGCAGTTTTTAAAATTAAAACAGAAACAGAAACACAAGAACTACGAGTACAACAAGATCAAAGCCAGCCAAATGCTGGAAACCGCAAGAGAAACAAAAGAAATGAAAACGATAAACATGATTGGGACCGGAGACCCCCCATTTCCGCCAAATTCGAGAAAGCTTTATTAAAATAAAAATAAAAGGAAAAAAAAAAACCAGAAAAGACCAAATTAAAAGCGGCATCCATCGAACGGCCAGATGCAAGCAAATATATATATATATATATATATATATATATATATATATATATATATATATATATGGAGCCAGGATTTACGGCGTAGGGGGCAAAATTCTAACTGGTGTAAATATTGTTAACTAATACAAATTAGAAAGTTGTTGTGCACTTGCAATCTAATGAAACGTCACTTCTATTGTTTTTTTTAAATGTTACTTATATTGTTTTTAATAATAATATTTGATGAGTATTTTAATAGTTTGATCAGATAAATTAATATGACAAGGACGCTTTTTTGAGTGATAAAAATACAAGAGGCAAAGTATTTTGATGTATGTAGTATTTGATAAAAAAAATATAATAGGAAAAATTCTAAATGTATGTAGCATTTTGAGTGATATAAATGCAAGAGGCAAAGTATCTTGAGTGATAGTATTTTTTTTTTATTGAGGGGGAGTGATAGTATTTTGATGTATGTAGTATTTGATAATAAAAAAAAATATATAGGAAAAATTCTAAATGTATATAGTATTTTGAGTAATAAATGCAAGAGTAAAGAAAGTGTCTTAAGTGATAAAAATATAATTCCAAAATTTGAGGATGGGAGAATCGAACCCAAACCTTCATCAGGAAATTAATTCATCGCTACACCACTAGAGCAGGTCATTGCATTTTAAAATACAAGTACATGTTGTATATAAAAGACTAACTGTCAGATATTAACAAATATGAAGGGTATATTAGTAATTTCTCGGAAAATTTAAGGGGGGCATCAGCCCCCCCTTGCCCCTCTATAAGTCCGCCTAATATATATGTATATGTATCAAAAAAAATATATATATTAGGAATCAGCTAGGATCATCATCTTGTAGGACGTCGTCTGCAATCGGTGAAGGATAGTAGCACTTAAATTTTTTAATGTCCAGACTAAACCCGCAAGTGCACACGCCAGGGCAGTCTTTGTCTCCTTTGCAAGTTCCAGTTTTGCAGAACTTTGATTCGTCATCATCACCATCACCTTGTAGGACGTCTGCAATCGGTGAAGGATAGAAACACCTGAATTGTCGAGAGGGGTAATGAAACCCGCAAGTGCACTGTTCGTCAAACTTGCGGCAATCCCCGTCTGAATCGCAAGTTGAACCGACCCCACAGAGCTTAAGTGGTTGTGTATCATCCCAAGTCCCCCCTGCCAACTCATCAATTTCTTCTTCTTGGCTCGAATCATCATCTTCTCCGACCAAAAAGCGCCTTATAGTAGATTGGCCATTGCCGCCGCCGCTTACTGCAACTGCAAATGATTAATGTATATATCAATTGAATTTTGTAACGTAATATATATATATATATATATATATAATGTTGTGACGTGACGATTTCGTTTTGATGCAACAGCCAAGTTACGAACCCGTGACCCCGTGACCTTAGGATATTTAGTAAAACTACTAACCAGTTGAACTAAATGAATTACACTAGAAATTGTCTGAAATAATATACATAAAGAGTTTTAATATTATTGAAGTGGTATATTAATAACTTCGTCCGAAAATTTGGATGGGGTCCGTGCACTCTACCCCTACCATTCTGGGTCCACCCCTAGATGCATGTGACTCTCATTTCGACCAATGAGTTCTACGTCCTGATTAAGGATAATATAAAAGAAAAGAAAAAAAACAACAACAACAACAACACATACATGAGATGCAGAACAAACCGAAAAGGAATACAGCAAGCTTAATCATCTTGATGTGTTCTTAATTTGCGTGTTGTATAATTTTGCACAACCACCTTGAACTCAATTTATAGGACTGAAGCGATTTAATATCATTAAAATTTCCACCTAAAGCTAACCGGCATTGTCTTGTGTCCGCCGGCAGTTTGACGTAATAGAAATGTATACATATACATATACTATAATATTCTGATTTTTAAGAAAGGGCAGACGTGTGTTTTTGCATAAAATCCGAATATTATATATTGTAAAGTGAATCAGATAATCTCAATTGAATAATAATGTGTTTACATCGAGGTTTATATAACCACATATAACTTGGCTAACAAGTATACGATAAATACAAATATAAAATACTAATATACAAATATTTAAATTAATTAATCCTTATCAACAATATCTTCAACTCGTCCCCGCAATCCCGTGGGAAGTGGCTGAACACGGAGATTGGTTTTGAGTAAGTCAAAGCGTGGACGGGCAAGCGGCTTTGTGATTAAGTCGGCGAGCTGATCCTTGAACTAAGAAACAAGATGGAGAGACGCTTTGAGGCAACTATTTAGCGAACATGATGAAAATAAATCTCTATATGTTTAGTGCGGGCGTGGAAAACCGGATTGTGCGCCAGGTAGGTGGCGCCAATATTGTCACACCATAAGGTCGGCAGAGAGGGAAGAGTGATGTGCATTTCGGCTAAGAGACTGGACAACCATTGAACTTCAGCAGCAGTGTTAGAGAGAGTCTTATATTCGGCTTCCGTATTACTTTTAGAGATGGTGAGATGTTGTTTTGAGCGCCAACTAATGAGATTATGGCCAAGAAAAACACAATAGGCACCAACAGAGCGACTATTATCGGGATCCGCAGCCCAATCGGAGTCGGAATAGGCTTGGGGGAGAAGTAGTGAATGACGAGAAAGAAATAAACCTTCAGAAATAGTATGTTTGAGGTAACGCAATATCCATTTGACGGAATTCCAGTGATCATCAGTTGATGATTGCATGAACTCACTAACCTTATGGACTGCAAAAGCTATGTCAGGATGCGTGAAGTTGAGATATTGTAAACCGCCGACCACTGTGCGGTATAGGGAGGGGTCGGTAAAAGGAGATCCCGAGGCAGCAGCTAGACGAGTGGAAGGAGACATGGGAGTAGGACACGGTTTGCATTTATTCATGCCTGCCCGTTGAAGAAGTTGCAGTATATATTTCTGCTGGGTAAGATATAGACCATCAGGCGTAGAGAGAGCCTCAATTCCCAAGAAGTAAGATAATGTGTTGAGATCTTTAATTGGGAACTGTGAGATGAGATAAGTAATGACCTGCGAGATAAGAAAGGAAGAAGTACCTATAATAATCACATCATCCACATATATAAGTAAATAAACTCGATGACCACCATGCGAGTAGATAAATAATGAGGTATCGGATTTAGATGTAGTGAAGCCGAACTGATAGAGAACATCAGTAAGCCAAGAAAACCAAGCACGAGGTGCCTGACGGAGGCCATAGAGATTGCGTTTGAGACGGTAAACATAGTCAGGATAATCTGGGTGAACGAAGCCCTGTGGTTGTTGCATGTAGACAGGTTCGTTCAGATGCCCATAAAGGAAGGCATTTTGTAAGTCAACTTGACGGAGAGACCATTCCTGAGAAACGGCAAGAGAGAGCAAGAGGCGGATCGTAACCGGTTTAACGACCGGGCTGAAAGTATCAATAAAATCAACACCTTCAGCTTGATGAAAACCCTTGGCAAACAACCGAGATATATGCCGTTCAAAACTCCCATCAGCATGATGCTTCGTGCGATAGACCCACTTGTTACCTACAATATTCATATGAGACTGAAAAGGCACAAGATCCTAAGTGTTAGTACGTAAAAGAGCATTGATATTCTCTCTCATAGCATTACGCCAAATTCGGTGTTTGAGGTTGGGTCGGAGGAGGTTGAAGAGGCAACGAGAGCTCGAGAAAGAGGATAGCGGATATAGTCGGGCATTTGATCGGGTTTAAAAGAGTTGGTTTTGGTGCGAGTAACCATAGGATGTGGCGGAGGAGGATCACGAGGAGGAGATGGGGAGTTGCTGGCCGGTGTGGGACGGTCCAGAGAAGATGGAGGAGAGGGGGCCGGACTAGATGGTTGTTCGGCTATAGGTGGGAGAGGCCCGGGTGGAGCCGGTGTTGGGAGGATTGAGGCCAGTAAGGGAATGGTGATAAGGTTTGGGACCATAGGTGTGCTCGAGGGAGTGTAGGGAAAAGGTTGTTTCGTCAAAGACAACGTGACGAGCGATGTAAACACGGCCGGATGAGAGATCAAGGCATTTGTAGCCATGATGATTTGGACTGTAGCCAAGGAAAATGCAGGATTTAGAGCGAAAATTTGTTTTGTGATGGTTATGCGAACGAATGTGAGGCCAACAAACACAACCTAACACGCGAAGGAAGGAGTAATCGGGCACGCGACCAAAGACCACTTCATATGGGGATTTGCCATTCAGGACGCGGGTAGGAAGTCGATTGATGATATAGACGGTTGTGGTGAAGGCATCTTCCCAGTAGGGAAGGGGGAGATGGGACTGAGCGAGTAGGGAGAGACCAACTTCGACTATTTGACGATGAAGCCGTTCAATGGCGCCGGCTTGTTCGTGAGTGTGTGGATAGGAGAGACGATGGATGATACAAAGGGAGGTAAGAAAGTGGGGGAGATGGCAATATTCGCCACCCCGGTCAGCTTGCAAGTGTTTAGTTTTAGTGTTAAATTGCCTCTCAATCATAGTAAGGAAGTTCCAACACGCTTTTCGCGACACTGCAGTAAAGTTAAAATATATTGCTATGTAATATATAGTTTCTACGCCTTGAGTATCTTGCACGTTATAACTAAATATAGTCCAAGGATTTCTTTTGTGTCTCAAATCAGCTGCACAAAAACAAAAACAAAAAAATAAAAATAACTTGAAAAAACATGCCGTGTGTAAACTATCAAGTTGTATAGAAATCATGCCATAGTGTTTTTTTTTTAAATGGGGAACATAGTGTCGAAAATCATGGAAATGGATTTGGCATAGTTATAAGACCCGGTCGAGCCAGGGACGGACGCAGGATCTCGGGTAAGAGGGGCAAAATTTGTGGTCAAACATATGTGGTCAAACACCCTTTTTAACCTTAAGCCCCATAAAAATTTTAAAGACAAATAAAAAATTTAAAGGATGGCAAACTATATGTATCGTACAAATTTTAATGTATTTTTTTTGGATTAAGAGAAATTCTTCTCCTCAAGCAGCGTTATGTAGGTCCGCTTACCTGGATCGAGCCATGACTTGGCAAAGATATTAGGTCTTTAGGTCCTTTATTCAATCGTTGCATCACCGGCAGCAATATATTTAATAGAAATCACTGACACTTTGTTATGAGTGGCATATGCAGGGCTGGCTCCGAAATTTTCAGGGCGTTTGACGACTTCGTTGAAGGGGCCATTTAGTTTAAAGTTTTTTTTTTTTTTTTTTCTTAAAACATTCTTATAAAATATTACTTCAACATCACGCTTCCAACATCTGTGGATACAAAATTCAAATTCATTGATAGCCACAAACAATACTTACAAGTAGTAATTCAACATCTATTTTCTAGCATATTTAGAAACAAAAATCAAATTCATATGTATACACAAAACATACTTAATTAATACACATTATAGGGACCCTGGATTTTATTTTACTTTTTTGATCGTTGGGTCTTTACACACATTATATATATATTTTTCATTGTAGGAAACGTACACCAGTACTTTGTTCTCAAAGAGTTTCTCACATTAAATCTTCAACAGATACCAAAAACAGAGAACCTTGATTACCTCCAATGCACTTAACCATCAAGAGCAACATTACACATAAAATCACGTTATTTTATATGTACGGTACAAATAAAATGACATCATTCTATGTATTTATTTATTTTTTGCATTTGATGGTCAAAGTTCATTGATGTAACAACATCCTCATTTTTTATATCACAAAAAGAAACAATCCAGCATGTAAAATCAAAAGTTATCTGGTCGATCAGGGCTATACCGGTTATTAGTTTTATATAGAGGGAATGAGTCAAAAATCTATTTTCCAGTACAAAATGAATAAACAGGACACGTCTATTTTTTTAGTTGCAAAAATGAAAAAAAATTCGCATGACGAAAAAATACTTCTTACTATACAAATAGACGCTACAAGGCCCTGGCTCCCAAAGAAGTCATTTTTTTCAAACAACCGTAACTTTTGATTTAGAACTCCAATCATCAAAAAAATTTCACTGAAATTCATATTTTTTCCCCTCCTCATTTTGAGATCTCATACGATACCTTTCCGACGAAATTTTGAAAGACGAAAAAATATTTACATTAATTGGAGTGTTTTTCTTATAAACGAGCGTATCTTTTGATTTAGAACACCAATCATTAAAATTCTTTCACCAAAGTTCATATTTTTTTTCTCTTCATTTTGAGATCTCATATGATACCCTTTCGACGTAGTTGAAATCGGAATAAGCGCAACGTTTACCCTAACACAATAAGAGTATCAGTATCACAGCATCAGTATCACAATAGCAGTATCATAGTAACACGTTTTATTAACAAACACAATGACACCATTACCATTACCATTAATAATATATGATTAGCCAAAAATCATGGACTCGGCAAGCTTTACAACAACACCGACAGCCTATATTCCTTTATGGATTAAAACAGAAACAATCCTTAAACTAAAAATCATTTGGACAATAATGTAATCACATTAACACCCAAAAAACTTGTGTATTTTGAAATAACACATTCAATCACAATGGAAAAAAAATTACAACATTTATGATAAACAACTTTAACATCAACATATATGATAATAAGTTACATCAAGGAAAGGATTATCGAAGCACCTAAAAATTCGACAATGTCGATTGCTACCATCATCTTCTTCCCCAACTCTACACCTAATGCTTTATCATTTTCTAAATAAAGGCAACATCTACACCAAATGATTTAACAATTGTACCCTATCTCAATTCACAGATCATTACCAATGAGCATTAGCCTTTTTCTTGGAACATTAGCTAGTAGATCTCCGTCTTCGATTTCAAAGTGTCGACCTCAGCACCATAACACAATAACAGTATCAGTTTCACAGGATCAGTAACACAGTCTCAGTAACAGTAGTAACTTGAGATTCAGAAGCAAGCTTTTTTTTTCATAAATCGAAGAGCCCTTATGATACTCTTTACATTAAGAACAACATTAAATGAATCAAATGAAAAGGCACCTTAAGGGGATTCAAAAAGAAAGAAAGAAAAAAAAAAACAACAAGTAAAAGTTTGCCATTTGCATCAAAGTTGAAGTCTTAAGAAAAGCATCATATGTGGCGTGGACACAGCAAAAGAAGAAAAAAGAACGGAAAAAAGAGAAAGCAAAAGCCAGGACAGTACCACAGTAACAGTATCAAATAAAATTGCAGATTCCTCAAGGCTCATTTTCTTTTCTTGTCTTTAGTAGTATTTCTCAATGCCATTTCTCTTCTACAAGCAGAAGCTAATTCTAACCAATTATCCCCTACCCCTTCTCCTCAAATTCAAAGACACATAAAGCATCAAGAAAATGCGCCATGTTCAAGCCCAAGAAAATGCGCCATGTAAAGAAAGTGTCTGCTCCCATAACTTGCAAGTAAATGTACTCACTTTATCTGCGAATCATTTAATAATTGTCAGCTCCCAACACTCTAGATCAAAGTTAATATGAATCAATATTCACAACATACAAATCTCCTTGACTATGATTATGATTATGATTATGATTATGTAATCTACCAAAATGAACCAACCACTTCAATATCCCCAAGTAATACAAATGGTTGCTTTAATGTGTTAGTTGTAGTGTTTTTAATTGAGGCAAATACTTAACAAAAACAGATCCATAATGAGGAATGAAGCCCTCCTTCAAAATATTTCTATTCCAGCTTCTTTTTTTACAGGGCAGCCAGTTTGAGATTTCTTGTAATCATTTAAGAAACAATAAAATTGTTCAAAGGATCATCAAAGAAAAATCAAGAGATTGAATATATCTCTTCTGATGCACCCTATAAACAAACATCACTACCTTACTACTTGCTTTGTCATTTGATTCTTTAATTCAAATGTTTAAAGCTAACGGTTCTTCAGGTGTTGCCTTGACATTTTTTCTATTGCTCTCTTTCTGCTACATTTGTTAAAAGCAATTTTCACCATACCTCAAAGTTTCAAAAAAATCAAAACAAATAATCTCAGAAGAAATACTCTCATTACCTTTCTGAATTCCTCAAAAAGTGCTTCATTATGGAAAATCCCTTCCATAAATTCCTCATTTTCTTCAACTTTTTTCTTCTCCATCGATCGCTTTTGCTGGTTTACTCTCCGAGCCGGCTCAAACGATAAACTCTGGCTATTCCACTCCGAACACTGTTCCAGCGTTTCCTTCACAAGCAGAATCTCAAATCTGCCGGTTATACCTCTCCGCCGAGCTCTTCGGCGGCGTGACTGCAGCTCGGAGACACCTCCGGCGAGCTCTGATTATTTTGGTACCACCGTGATTTTATCTTAAGCTTTAAGGGCCAGAAAATAGGAGGAAGGGTATTTTAGTCCGAGTGAAATTTTTTGTCATTATTGCAATTAAAAAAAGAAGAGTGTGGATTAAAACTTAAATAAGGGGAAAAAGATGGATTTATACATATTTTTCCTTTTAAATATAATATAATACATAATAAAAAATACATCATAAATCCAATATTTCTTTTCTCTCGTGAGTCGTGACATGCCGCATGATTTAAACTTAGATATGGTTCTTCAATTACGTGTATTTTATTGTGACCACGATGTTGATAATATTTCACCTATTTATCACATTAAGCATTTGATGTCTTTTTAATATACGAGTGGAGAAATTATATGTGCTTGTATTAATATTATTTGTACTTTTTTTTCTAATGAATATGTATTATTGGTATTCCCAAAAGTTGGACCTAGATATAAACTATAAGACTGTGTAATGGTGTTTAAAAGTTTAAACAAAAATTGACCTATACTGATTTCTTTTTTTACAAAATATGTTATCATTGTTGGACCTAGAAATACACTATAAGCTAGACTGTGTAATGGTGTTTATTTTTACATAACTAAAATATAATAACAAAGTTCAATCAAGATCCAAATTGTCAACCTCAAGAATTGCAGAACACACAAACACAGCATGGTATACAACAAGTTTGCATATGCCTTGGGGGTACACAAGACACATGCTTTATTCAATACGACGCATAACGTAAAAATAATAAGGCGCCTTTAAGGGCACCCCTACTAAAACTGCCTAGGGTAAAACAACAATGTTTAAAACGTGGCATGTACTGGGGTGCCCTAAAGGCCAATGGTAGATTTATTATGTGCCCCTAAACGCTAAAGGCCCCCAAATGAAAAAAGGGACTTACTCCTTTTCATCTTCTTCATCATCTTTCCAGCAGCATTTCAGAATGGACTTAGGAGATCCACTTGCCTCAGCCCTCACAAACTTCTGGTACACAACGGAACCGCCCATCCCAAGAACTTCAAAGCACTTCTCATCCAAATGGTAAGCCTTCGGGTCGAGCCAACAGACTTTTTCAAGCGAATTACGAGCAGCAGCGGAAGAATCAGCATGAACGGCTATAGAAAATTCACTAGGTTGGAAACAAGCCAATACCCTCTCAATCATCTGTCCTAAGTTCAGAGCTTTCAGGTCGTACCCAGCAGCCTCGAAGCTTGCATAGCTAAAACCATCCTCCGGAGTAACATGAATAGTTGAGATAGCTTTGCCTTCGATTGAGTTCATTGAATAACCGCAAGGATCAAACTCGAAATCAGATATATCAGAATCAGGAAGGATCTTCCGTATACCGGACAGATTAGTCATTAGAGATGCCGAGCTTGATTCCTTCTTGTAAAAAACAGAGGCCTTTTCCCTGTCCAAACCAGTCATACACATTTCTACAGTGTAAACAGTGTCGGAAGAAAACGGCTCGAGTAATTCAGCAGAAGCAGAGTAAACATGCCATTTCTGTTGCTGGTCTTCATCACCCATTACAAACGCTTTGCTACCGAAACCAAGTTTCCCAAAATAGCTATCAAGAAGGGAAACCTCTTCAAAGAAACTACGATGTGGGAACGATTGAGCCCCAGGGAAAATGAAGCTTCCACGAGTATAATTCACACTCTTGACATCAAGACAAAGTAACTTAGCCAAATTCAGGATTACAGGGATTGAGAGAAGCAACTTTGTTGTCCCGCAAGTTTTCATGATGATCTTATAAGGATAAACGAAGAGGCTTGATTCAGAGAGGACATAAGAGTCCAAGTATTTATTTGACAAGGAAGCAACAATCGTGCACTCAGCTGGTTCAAGTATCTCATCCAACTGGGTTTTATTCAAAGCTCGAAGACCCAAACCGTCAGGATCAGCAAACATGTTTGGCTCAAAAAACGAGATTTCAAGCCTCTTCTCATAACCTTCAAATCCAATCCCAGAGACAGGCAATGCCGACATTTCAACCATTTTAACTAACCGTGCAGCGAAATTACAGAGAGAGCTTGCCAAAAAGAGAACTACAGGATGAAAAGGAGGATAACAGGACTAAAGCTATAACTGCTAATAATTAGTTTTTTCTCACGTCAAGAGAGACGTGATTATTACTGGCACGAGTTGAGGAATATCAGGACGGCTTGCGAGCACACTGCACAACACGGAAAAGAAAAGGTTTTAGGCAACAACAATGTCAAGCATTTACAATAATATTACCAAAAATGAACAAGAACAGCCCCCTATGCCTGTGACATCATAGCCCCTTCCATAAACTTACGTTGGAGTAAGCAGCAGATCTGAACTTCTTGATGCCTCCGTTAGGTCGAATGTCCTCAATGCTGTATCCAAGGGGAGCTTCGTAGAATAAAGATTTACTACTAGACTTCTTCTTCTTCCCACCTTTGGTTTCCATCAGATCAGATCATCAACCAATATTTTCTCTGCAGTCAAATGTTGGAATGAGGTACATTAAAAAAGCCCCAAATTGAATTCACCAAATACTAGGAGCAGCATGTGAATCTAAAGGAGATTTAACATCTTTATCAACAAATTATCATTAAGCTTATGCAATAAAATCTGAGCATATACACGAATATCAACACAAAATAACCTAAAGCTTCACCCTTCCAAAAAGAGTACTCTACCCATACAAATTGTGATACATAGGCAAACAGATTACAGGCTTCTGTTTCTGAAATTGAAATTATGCGTACAGAATCATAGGTATCCGATTCCCATCCGGACAAACAATAATTCGATATGATCCGAAGAACAGATATTTGCAATACGATGTATTTCACACACGAAAAAAAAAATTAATTAAATTAAAAATACAAATTAACAGATACTTACAACAAACGAATTCACGATTGATTTGAATCAGCAATTCTTTGCACAGAAACAATCAGGAGCTGATGATATCGATCAAAACCTAACACGAATTGATTGAGAATTTATTATGTGTAATGCTTATCAGAAATAGTCCCGGCAAAACAGGGAGCACTATATATATATATATAGCGCGGCTCATGCGATTTGTTTGTTTGTTTTTTTATTTATTTTCATATACTAGAGACATTTAAGACAATCAAGATATTGGTGACTTACACGTATTTAATTCGTAATGAAATTTGATTCGATTCGAGGTTTTCGAGTTCGATTTCAAGACGTGCTGCTCAAAAGTTTAATGAAGCGTTATGGGGTAAGTTAACTCGCAAGTTAATCAAGTTATATTACTCCCTCCGTTTCAATTTATCTGAGACAATTATCAAAATCACGTATATTAAGGATGTGAGTTAATGCATTAACTTTTACAATGAAATGACTAGAATGCCCTTATATATAATTAATGTGACCTTCTTTTTTATATCTCATAATGTAATAAATAAGGGTAGATCACGTAAAAACATAATAAATGTTGTATTGGAAAATGTATTACCCCACATAAAATGAAACAAATTATTTTGGCAATTGCCTCAGTTATTGTGGAACGGAGGGAGTAAATAATTATACAAGTAATTCATATTTAATTAATTTAGCATTGAATAATATTTTTATAAATTATTAATTATTGTTCGAGTCCCTTATTAAAAAAGAATTATTGTTCGAGTCGAGTATTAGATAAGTCGAGTTTGATTTTGCCGTATTTTGTAACGAAAATGAATTCTAAAAAAACATAATCGAGCTTACGAGCTGAGGGAGACGAGTTCGAATTTGTATTTTATGGCTCGCTCAAGCTCGAGCCGATTTTCGTACATGAGTTTTTTTAGTTGAATTGAGCTGGAGCCCTAAGGAATATGAACTTGACTCGATTACACCCACAATCTCGAGCAGGACTTGAACGCAAGACATCTGGTCGTGGTTGTCTTATTTTGTAACAATAAGACATGTGTATTATTATTTGCATATATTAGAGCATTAGCATTAAAGTCCTTACACCATCTTTTATCTTCACAATATGGTTAAAATGTAGGGATACAACTAAAAATAAACTCCATCAGCCTCCTCATCAGTCCTCTACAATATGGACCATAAACAGTGTCACCCCAAATATAGGGTGGTACTGTAGCTCTCCCTACATATTTTTTATTCGTTCTTTCTCTCTCTTTCTAACAAAAATTAATTTTGAATTTTTTTTTATAGTTAAATAATGAATATTTTAATTGTGTAAGAATAGAGACATGAATGATGATAAGGAGTACTCTGAATTTAGTTGACGTAAAGTAGGGATATATATTTTTTAATATTATTTTTTTGGATAAGGATAGAGACTATGATGCTAATATTCTTAGTGGGTATGTATGATTATGAACAAATATTAAAAAGGACAAAAATCATGTATTAATTGTCATTTAATACAGTGGATTGAATATAACAGCAAAAACGACGAAGACGAATTATCATTCCACTAGACGATTATGCATTTCTTAAGTTTTTTGCTTTTGCTTTAGTGGATTTATTTTTTATAGTGGATCTGTTTGATATGATAATGATACATGTACAACCAATAGGCTACAACGAGCGACACAACCTCGATATACACCGTTGATTATGACAGCAATGCATCATTATCAATGGGCCTACATTACAATCAACGGTGTGGATCGATGTTGTGTCGCTGTTGCGGCCCAATAGTTGTGTCCGTATCATTATTTTTAATGGATTTGTTTCATAGTGAAATTGAAGTTGTTAAATGTGATAATGTTATTTTCGTCCTTTCATGTTTCTTTTATCATTTTTCCTCATTTTCAATCCACTTGTCTTTTTCGACAATCTCTTCTGTGGATTGAAAAATGGTGAAAAAAGGACAAAAGACACATAAAAGGATAAATTACTCTTATCACATTTAACGATTTCAATTCCACTATCAAACAAATCTATTAAAAATAATTCACTAAATTATTTAATATCCAACAAATCCAATACCAAACTAATCAACTAAAATAAAAGCAAAAAACAAAATACGTAAGAATAACATAGTCGTCCAGTGGAATGACAATTTGTCATTTTTGCCATTATATTCATTCTGCTTGAATAAATACCAATTAATACATTAATTTTGTCCTTTTAACAATATTTGTTCTTAATTATATATACTATTATAAAATATAGGTGAATATACGTATATGAGTAATATGAATGTATATATATTTACGTTATACATATATACACATATATATATTTCTTAGCATATATGAATGTGAATACAGATAAGTGTGGATATACATGAAAGTAGATAACGTGGAAAAAGACATGAAAGTAGATAACCTGGCATTTAGGAAAGGAATCATGGTGACTCATAGCTACTGGATTAAGGTATGACTCATGGTTTTATTTTTTTAGATGTTTTTTTTAAAAGGGATAACGTGATGCTTTTGACCATGAAAGTATGTGACTCACGATTTGGCTATAAAATCCATTCACATGGAAATTAATCCGGAAGAGTATATATATATATATATATATATATATATATATATATATCTATACTATATATATATTTGAAAGCAACAATAAAATTAATTACCCGTAAATTACATCCAAACCCGCTAACAACCCGATCCATACCTGTTTTTGAAATACACTCATAAAAAAAAATACAACAACCTTATTCATTCCGTAAATTGCTCAACAAAAACACCCATTTTTATTCGCATTGTTACATGGGATAAGATATTCTTATTTTGAAATGGAAATGACCGGATAGAGAGCATGAAAAAAATAATAATTAATGCAATTAATCAGCATAAATCTTTCTTGCTTTAAATTTTTGTTAAGCTTTCAGTTCGGATATTATCTTTTCTTTTCTTTTTTATCAAAATAGTTGAAACTTTGAATTCACATCCTTACGTATTATATCACTATATATTCACTTGATATCAACAAACTTTGTTTCATTTACAAAATTCCGATCTGTGTTTTTTTTTTTTTTTCCTTTTGTCGACTGTGATATTTTTTCCCGATTATTGTTGTTTGACATTTTTTGTGTTTTGAATTGTTGTGGTTAGGCTTCATGAGACAAAGGGCTCATGGTCATCGACATGAAACCGAGAAGAAAATGCACATTTACAAATCTTGAGGTGTTATCATCATTATTAATTTGTCTTCGCATTGCAAATGTTTCACTAAAAAATTGAAAAAAAAAATATATTTGTGCATTTTTAGTTGCAAGCTTTGACAATTTTGCAGGGAGTTGGAAGCGACATTGGAATAAAAATGTGTAGAATATATCTTTAATGTGCTATCCGTTGTGAAGGTACTATTTTGTGATTATTGTTTTTCAATATCTTCATTTACGGGGTTCATGATGCATGGTTTCATGTTTTATGATCTCCTTCGTTTATTAATGGTAAAACATTTTCTAGGAAGTGTGAGTTCGATGTTGGAACTGTTGGTAGTTATGGATAAACCTCAATTCATTTTTTAATGTTCTATATATGACATTGTATTAATCTTTGTTCTTGGTGGACTTTTCAAATTCTTAGACATGGATGTTATCCTTGCAAAAGGAAATGAAGGATACAAATAACGCTCTTCAACCCTTCAAGGATCCTAAATTTTCTCATTAAATTGGTATCATTTGCTAGAAAGTTTGCTACAATTGTTTTACTTGGTTATTAAACAATGAATTATCTGAAGATGATAGGTTAACCATAGCATGAGCACGCAAAATTGAGCGCGTACCTTCGTTTAAAGAATGTAATGCAATCATAACAACAATATCATCCTTAATTTTTTATGAAATAGCATAATTTTTATAAAAAAAAAGTAAATAACTTTCTTTTTGTTTTTTTTTTTTTCAGATACGAAAGATTTAACACACACTAATTATGCCTGCATGCAGGATGAACCTAAGTTGCATTCATGAGGTATAAGCTTAAATAACCTTAATCGATTCTTCGAGTATTTTTTGTTTGTTTCTAGAATAGTAAATAGCAGAAATTCATGTTTGTAGGTTGTTTTTTCTTCTTATACTTTTCCACTGTTCTTTTGTTTTTTCCTTTTACACGTTCTTTTCTAATTAAAGTAATTTTGAATTAGTGTTTTTCATGTTCGATTATAAAATTGCGAGGGTTTTTTTCTACTTTTTTCAGCCTTATATCCATGTAACAAGATGTGAAAATCATCGGCTAGCCTTTTACCCATTTTATCAAGTGTGTTTTTTGACACGGTAATTAATAATAACAACGATTATATACTTAAGGTTAGTAAAAAGACTCATATTTTAGTAATTTCACGTAATTATTTTTAATAACAACATAATCAATTTTAAGCTAGACGTGTCATTTATGGTTAGCTAGAGATTTTTTTTTTTGTTATTAAGCTAGAGAAATTATGCGTTAGGTCTAAAAACGAATGTAAATGAATTTAAGTTATCTTCATTTTTTTTCTACTCACATTAACAAATTTTAATAGATAAATTGTTTTTTTTAAGGGGAAAAAATAAATTGTTTTAATAACAACGATTATATTCTTAAGGTTAGTAAAAAGACTCATATTTTAGTAATTTCAAGTAATTCTTTTTAATACCAACATAATCAATTTTAAGCTAGACGTGTTATTTATGGTTAGCTAGAGATTTGTTTTTTTTTTTTTTTAAGCTAGAGAAATTACGCGTAAGTCTAAAAACAAATGCAAATGAATTTAAGTTATCTTCATTTTTTTCTGCTCACATTAACCAATTTTAATATTATTACACGGGGTTCTAAAAAATTTATTAAGCGGGTATTTAGCTGGGGTTGGGTTTATAAAAAATAATAATGTTATCTTTTTTTTAGAAACAAAAGATTTTAACACACACAGCCCCAAACGAGGCTCGAACTCTGGTCTGGATGCCGGGTTTTCATTCTAAAAAGATTATATTCGGTAGTAAAATTTTGAAAATTAAAACAATTTATTTTTTCCCTTAAAAAAACAATTTATTTTTCGAAGGTTAAAAAATGCAATATATTTCAGTTTTTAAATGATGAGGAAAAACGGGCCAAGGGGTACGGTGGGAATTTGAGGGATTGATTGATGGGGATGAGGGGATCTTACATTATATTTATCATTTTTTTATTATAATATTATCATTATCATATAACTTATTAATTTAATATTTTTTTAGGAACAAATAAATTTATTAATTAATTTAATAGTTTATTTTAATTTTAACTATCCCGTGCATAAGCACGAGTTTTAACTAAAGTATATATATATATATATATATATATATATATATATATATATATATATATATATATATATATTATGTAGTAGTATAAATCATGTTATTATTCTATTTTTACACAAACAAAATACTACACAGAAAGACAATTAATGTTAAACCGATATAATTAGTGACAACTGACTCGTATCATTGTGGGACCCCGATTCCCGTCGGTACACGATGCACAGCTCGCCCGGTTGTGCATCAAAACGACACCGTATCAATCCGAAACGACACCGTTTGGTTCCGACCTAAAAAAAAAAAAACATAATCAAAACGGCGTCATTTCGACCCGAAACGACGTCGTTTAGGGTGTCTGTTCGATACAATTTGAAATTTTATCACCGTTGGGAATATCGTTCGATTATCATTAATGTAAAGATTTAATAGAAAATATTATAAAGTATTAAAAAGTTATTGTATTGTTGATAAATTAAGGGTAAGAAATAGAAAAAGTAATAAAATTTTCATTGGTAATATAAAATAATACAAAAAAAATGCTAGACTTGTATTCTGGGACGGAGGAATGTATTGTAATGTATTAATCTTACCATACGATATGTGTAATATGTTATGTTGTCACTTATGTGCTACTAATAGATTATTGTCCGTGTCATATTGTGTATTCTTGGCTACTAAACCTTACATGACAATAATTGTTTACTAAACGATAGATGTACTAATATAATCATGTATTGGTGACTATCTGATATGTGTATATTCAACTATAGATATTTATAAAATTACATATTAAGCACACACCGAACACCATTCAGTTTAAAATCTCACACCTCTTTCGAAATCCTTTTTTTGTCTTACAAGTATGGATGTTTACCGATAGTGGCTTCCAGATGTTTGTTTGGGGAGAAGAAGGAAGATACGATGATGAAAATGATCGAGGGATCGTCCCGCGGGTTCAATGGTTAGTTGTAATACATAGGCGGATATATAGCCGCTCTAAATTCCGATCAACAACTCCGACGCTAGAGAGCCCATATAGCCATAGAAGAAAATCATCCTCCCAACAGATCTTCAACGATCAAAACCCGATATCTATTTTCCATCTCCAAAACGGCCCATTCCCTGCTCCCTTAACCTTCATTATATCTTAACCGTGAGATTTCGTTTGATCTTTAAAAGAAGTTTTATCTTTCGATCAAATGCAACCCCCACCCCCTATGGTGAGGGTTTATCTATAGCACTCTAACAATTTAGCGTGAAACTTGTCGTTGAAAGACAATAAAGTTAAAATTGACTTAGGGTATCACATGGTTGCAACCTTAAAAAAAGAGAATTTTACTAAAAACCTGCCATAAAGTGATCAGCCCAAATCGAAATTGGTTCAAGTCAAACCGTTGGTTGTAAGTGTGTTTTAATTAGTGCTGCTTCCGTCCCAGAATATAAATTCATTTGAATTTTTTCACACAGATTAATAAAATTGAATAAATTAGTTATGTGTCATTAATTTTGATAGAAAAATTTAAAATAGTCTTTGACTGTTATTAATGCAAAACATTGATAAACGGGTAAGTATATGATAAATGAGGGGTAAAAGTAGAAAAATATAATAAATGCTTCATTGGTTATCTAAATAAAATTATATTATGAGGCAAAACTAAAAATTTAAATAAACTTACATTTTGGGACGGAGGTGGTATTAATCATCCGAACCGACCCAACTTGTAATATAGGAAAACGAAATCGAATCCACTATACCGACTATAGCCCACAACCAAAAAAAAAAAAAAAAAAAAAAAAAAGTCTCCTTATTTTCCCCCCTCAAAACTAACTCATATCTTTTATATTGTATTTTTTTAGGTTCTTAACTATATTTTTTTTTACACTTTCAAGACACTTAGCGGAAACATAACGCTTGACGTTTAATCCCGTCAAATTACCATTGGTTGAGATCTAATTAAAATTTTTTTTTTTTTGGTCCTTTGTATTTTTTTATTGTCTAAAAAATAGCTCTTATATTTTTTACATAACGACATTTTCTTTTTGTTCCATAACTATATATTTTTGTTACATTTGTTGAACACTTATGTTGCGTTTAGATTGCTTAAATGGAATGAAATGAAATTTTTTTCATTCCATTCAATTATTCTGACGTGTTTAGATGCGAGAGAATGTAATTAATGTTCATTCCATTGAAAAAATTATGGTCATTTTCATTCCATCAGAAATATGATGGAGTTGATGGAATGGTTCAATGAAATCAAATTCAAAACATAACTTAGTGATAAAAAAACTAACCACCCTCCACTCTACCACCCACCTTATGCACCACCTACCTACCCTACCGAAACCAACCACCGTATCACAACCCAACCCGCCACCATCCGCCCACCATGACCACCACCTACTGTTACCAACTATTTCACCACTACCCCTTACCACCATCCTCCCTATTTTCACACATAACTTACCCTACCCCTTACCACGATCCTTCACAACAACCAACTCCATCACCACCGATATTTACTCGTCCGTCACCACCCACATCACAATCACCCATCACTGTACACCACACCGCCCTCGTCACTAAAACCACCACTGTCATCGCACACCTCACAACATCCGCCATCACCCACCACTGCACGTCTCACTTTCACCGCCACCACCATCTATGCACACCCCACTGTTTTTTGAGATATAAGCCGAATCCCATGAAATGAGGGCTTGAGACATGGGTTGAAACAATCAACTTTAGCGTGAATTTCGGATATGTTCTGGTGTGATTCACCGGAAGCTCGTTACCTCTAAAAATACTACTCACAGAGTAGATGAAGTTTGGCTTTGAAATCATTTGATTCGGATATCGGGTGAATGGAAAATTAATGTGTAAAATTAGTCGAAAAACATGTAGGAGATGAGAGTTGAAGCGAGGACCTCAACCCATCTTCCCACGTTGGAAACTTGATGTTTGGGCACTCAAATAATAAGAGCTAGTGTGACTCTTATGGATGTGCCCCAAGGGGCAAAGCATTTTTGTGTAGGAGGGAGGACTTAAATAATTACACACGTGCGCACGCCGCGGCCGGCCGGCCTTCCGTCCGGCTCGGCTCGTGCACGTGCTCGTGATCGAGCTCGAGCCAAGTGTTGCTATTAATTTTTAGACAAAATTTCGTTATGGAATTAACCCAAAATTAATTTTTGGGATATGATTGTGTCATCCGACCAATCAGAATTCAGATGGCGCATCATCCGACCATTCTGAAGCGTTGTTGAAGTCGGCCAACAAGTCAAACACGCCAGTTGACTTTTCTTGGGGGAAAAGTCGGTCAACTATGTCATCTAGCCAATAAGAATTGAGTATTGGCACATATTCTGCACTATATAAAGAATCCCTATGAATGAGAATTAGATCATCGAATTTTTTCTCTTATCTTTTCCACCACAAAGAGTCTATCATATAGATCTAGATCATGAGTCGAAGAGAAGTCGGAGCACTCTGTAAGTTCTCCGGAGCTCGTAATTTTTTAGTGCCTCTGAATCCGAGACGTAAAGCCGTTGTATCTTGGGAGACAGTTGCTACTACCGTCGCACCATACCGGCGCAATTTGTCTTAAGGAAATTCATATGGAAATTAATCCGGAAGAGTATGTATATAATATATTTATATTATGTAGTAGTATAAATCATGTTATTATTCTATTGTTACACAAACGAGATACTACACAGAAAGACAATTAACGTTTAACCGATATCAATAGTGACAACTAATCTTGTATCATTGTGAGGTTATCCTCTTTCCCAAAATATAAATTATAAAAAAGTGAATGAATGTCAGCAAATTTAAATAAAAATTTCTAGAATATCCTTCGATTATCATTAATGAAAAGATTATAAAATATTAAAAAGTTGTTGCTTTTTGTTAATAAGTTAAAGGTAAGAAAGAGAAAAAAAAAGGTACTAATAAATTCTTCATTGATAATATAGAATAACACTAAAAAAAAAAAGCTAGTGTATTATGGGACGGAGGAGTATATTGTAATGTTATTAATCTTACCATACGATATGTGTAATATGTTGTGTTGTCATTTATGTGCTACTAATAGATTATTGTCCGTGTCATAATCTGTATTCTTGGCTACTAAACCCTACATGACAATAATTGTTTACTAACCGATAGGTGTACTAATATAATCATGTATCGGTGACTATCTGATATGTGTATGTTCAACTATAGATATTGTAAAACTACATATTAAGCACACACCGAACACCATAGAGTTTAAAATCTCACACCTCTTGCGAAATCATTTTTTTGTCTTACAAGTATGGATGTTTACCGTTAGTGGCTTCCAGGTGTTTGTTTGGGGAGAAGAAGGAAGATACGATGATGAAAATGATCGAGGGATCGTACCGCATGTTCAATGGTTAGTTGTAATACATAGGCAGCTATATAGCCGCTCTAAATTCCGATCAACAACTCCGACGCTAGAGAGCCCATATAGCCAGAGAAGCAACATCATCCTCCCAACAGATCTTCAACGATCAAAACCCGATATCTATTTTTCCATCTCCAAACCGGCCCATTCCCCGCTCCCTTAACCTTCTTTATATCTTAACCGTGAGATTTCGCTTGATCTTTAAAAGAAGTTTTATCTTCCGATCAAATGCAACCCCCACCCCCTATGGTAAGGGTTTATCTGTAGCACTCTAACAATTTAGCGTAAAACTTGTCGTTGAAAGACGATAAAGTTAAAAATTGACTCAGGGTATCACATGGTTGCAACCTTAAAAAAAGAGATGCTTACTAAAAACCTGCCATAAAGTGAGCCCAAATCGAAATTGGTTCAAGTCAAACCGTTGGTACGTTGTCAATGTGTTTTAATTAGTACTGTTTCCGTCTCAAAATATAAATCTATTTGAATTTTTTCACACAGATTAAGAAAATTGAGTAAATTGGTTATGTGTTATTAATTTTGATTAAAAAATTTAAAATAGCCTTTGACTGTTATTAATGCAAAACAGTGATAAACGGTGAGTAAATAATAAATGAGGGGTAAAAGTATAAAAATGTAATAAATGTTTAACTGGTTATCTAAATAGACTTACATTATGCGATAAAACTAAAAATGTAAATAAACTTACATTTTGGGACGGAGGTGGTATTAATAATCCGAACCGAACCAACTTGTAATATAGGAAAACCAAATCGAATCCACTCATACCGACTATAGCCCTCTAAAAATAAAAAAAGTCTCCCTATTTTTTCCCTCAAACTAGCTCATATCTTTTATATTGCATTTTTTTAGGTTCTTTAACTATATTTTTTTTTGTTATACTTTCAGGACACTTAGCGGAAACATAACGCCTGCTGTTTAATCCCGTCACATTACCATTGGTTGAGATCTAATTAAAATATGTTATTTTTGGTCCCTTATATTTTCTTATTGTCTAAAAAATAGCTCTACTATTTTTTCATAACGACATTTTCTTTTTGTTCCATAACTATATATTTTTGTTACATTTGTTGAACACTTATATTGCGTTTGGATTGCTTAAATGGAATAAAATGAATTTTTTTTCATTCCATTCAATTATTTTGGCGTGTTTGGATGCGAGAAAATGAAATTAATGTTCATTCCATTGAAAGAATTATGGTCATTTTCATTCCATCAGAAATAGGATGGAATTGATGGAATCGTTCGATGAAATCAAATTCAAAACATAACTTCTCGATAAAAACCAACCACCGTCCACCCTACCACCCACCTTACGCACCACCTACCTATCCTACCTGCCAACCACCGTATCACAACCCAACCCGCCACCATCCGCCCAAAGATGACCACCACCTACAGTTACCAACCATTTCACCACTACCCCTTACCACCATCTTCCCCATTTTCACACATAACTTACCCCACCCCCTACCACGATCCTTCACAACAACCAACTCCATCACCACCGATATTTACTCGTCCGCCACCACCCACATCACAATCACCCATCACTGCACCCCACACCGCCCTCGTCACTAAAACCACCACCGTCATCGCACACCTCACAACATCCGCCATCACCCACCACCGCACGCCTCACCATCACCACCACTACCATTTCTGCACACCCCATTGTTGTTGGAGATATAAGCCAAATCCCATGAAATGGGGGCTTGAGACATGAGTTGAAACAGTCAACTTTAACGTGAATTTCGGATATGTTCCGGTGTGATTCACCGGAAGTTCGTTACCTCTAAAAATACTACTCACAGAGTAGATGAAGTTTGGCTTTGAAATCATTCGATTTGTATATCGGGTGAATGGAAAATTAATGTGTAAAGTTGGTTGAAAAACACGTAGGAGATGAGAGTTGAAGGGAGGACTTCAACCCATCTTCCCACAATGGAAACTTGAGGTTTGGGCACTCAAATAATAAGAGCTAGTGTGACTCTTATGGATGTGCTCCAAGAAGCAAAGCACTTTTATGCAGGAGGGAAGACTTAGATAATTACACACGTGCGCGCACGCTGCCGCCGGCCCTCCTTCCGGCTCGGCTCGTGCATGTGCTCGAGCTCGAGTGTTGCCGTCAATTTTTAGACAAAATTTCTTTATGGAATTAACCCAAAATTAATTTTTGGAATGTGATTGTGTCGTCCGACATCAGAATTCAGACGCATCATCCGACCAATCTGAAGCGTTGGTGAAGTCGGCCAACAAGTCAAACACGCCAGTTGACTTTTCTTGGGGGAAAAGTCGGTCGACTGTGTCATCTAGCCAATAAGAATTGAGTATTGATACATTCTCTCCACTATATAAAGAATCTCTAAGAATGAGAATTAGATCATCGAATTTTTCTCTTATTTTTTCCACCACAAAGAGTCTGTTATATAGATCTAGATTTTGAGTCTATGAGAAGTCGGAGCACTCTATAAGTTCGCCGGAGCTCGCATTTTTGAATTGCCTCTAAATCCGAGACGTAAAGCCGTTGTATCTTGGGAGACAGTTGCTACTACCGTGGACATCATACCGGAGCAATTTGTCTTAAGGAAAGAGTAATTACTCGTCTCGGTTTGATCTCTAGTCCTTTATTTTCTACATCATAATTTTATTATTCATTATTTGAGTTATATCTGTACGGTAATATTGATTTTGTTAGATCTATTAGATACTACGAAATTTTCTATTCACGCTATTTATTTTATAGTTTTATATTCCGTAATTAATCCCGTTAATTACGGATCTGTTTCGTAAATCATTACACACACAATACACTATTCCAACAAGTGTTACCCACCAAACTCAACGACTCGTAGCACCATCGCCCACCGTGTCAATTGATGCATTCTACATAATCTCATAAATTTCATTTTATTGTTTGCCAAACGTAAGAATGAAATCACGTTCATTCAAATTTATAGCTTTTTTCCATTTAATTTCATTTCATTCTAGCAATCCACACACACCGTTAACGAACCGGACGTTAGGTCAGATGTTAATCATCTTAAACCATAAAAGTCAATATAAAAGACATAGGTAATTTTGAGAAAATGAACTACAAGTGCTGAATTTGTAATTTTACATTGGTAACAGTTTTTAGTTTTTATTTTTATTTTTATTTTTTATACTTATAAAAAGCCGTTTTTTTAATAAAGAACTATTTTATTCATTCGATTATACGATCAAATAACACAACCCTAAAACCCTTTCTTCGCTGCGGCTAAGCCAATGAGCCGCAGTCCTCACTAGTGTTAATCCCCATTCTCAGTTTCCTCTTCAACATACCTCCGGTATCTTCACCGTGTTAATCCGACCGCCGACAACTTGGTTTTTAGTTACAGGTGATTTGAGTTTTGTGTTTTGCTTCCTTTAGATTCTTTGGATTCTTCTTTTGCATTTGTTTGTCTAGTTGGGCTCTTTTGGGTAGTTGGATTTTGTTGTCCATGTGTTGTTGCATTTTATGTGTTACTGTTGATTTTGAGTGTTCGTATAAGCTGGGGAATTGGTATAAATGTGTTCGGAGGAGGTTGTTTTCCAGATGGAGATGCTAATTTAAAGTATGGCATATTTTAAAATTTTGCTAAAATTCACTTCTACTGTTTTGTGACGGCGCTTAGATTTTTTTTTTTTTAGGTATGTTATATGGTGTATTTGGTATCCAATTATTGGAAGGGTTTGAATGATGCAAAAAAGGTGCTGAATTTAGTTTTTACTTGAAAAAAATGGCTTTTTTGCACTAAAGTTCATCTAAAATTTGGGGCTTTTTTGATTTGTGGCTGGTATTGTTGCTATTCTTCGTCTGGTTAGATTTAGTGTGGCACGGTCAAGGGGTTTGTTTTTGTCTTGATGTTCTTGTATCATTGAATGTCTATCCTGAGATATCATTCTTGGTTGAAGTGGCAGGGTGCTTTTCATGCTCCTAATAGTATGGTGCTTATTCGGTGTTGCCATTTATTTTCTCGGCTCGTTGACATATATTGTGGCTTTATATATAATGCTCTATATTTACAGACTTGCTTGTGGCATTTCTGACTGTCTGATTATGCCTTTGGTTCTTGGATTGATGTGTATGGTCTGTGAGGTTCCTATCTAATTTTCTTATTGTCATTGAGGATCGTAGTGTTTTGGCGCCGAATCTGTAGTTCGCTTTGTTGGATTATGTATGTATTTGTTAATTTGTTCAATCTTTAACATCTTGCTGACTCTCTAACGAAATCTCTTATTGTTTGAGTGATTATTGTTTTTGTGTTATATCGTACTGCCGAAGTAGTTACCAGTGGGTGTACATAAGGTCACTGGCCAGTGTTATGCCTTACTAACTGTTTGATGGTTCAAACAATCTTGTTTCAGGACATCATGTTAATTTTGCAGCAGAATCCTTGTCCCTTTTTTTTTAGCAAACGCATTAGAATCTTAACTTGATGTTTGATTATAACTTCTTAAATAAGGCTGAGATCTTAAGCAGATACTTAGAAATCTGACTATTTTGAGTCTAATATCAAAAGTTGATCTATTTGGGTATTTGTCTGTCACTAATTATGTTGGGTGTCATTTGAATATCGTTGAAGTTCATCGTAGGAGTGCAGTTTAATGCATGAAAATGGTCATCTTGATATGGCAGTTGAAATTTATTCGTTATCCAATGCTCTTATATGCAGGTATTGTAGTTTTAATAAATGGCTTCATTGATTTCTCAAAATATCGCCCCAAAAGTTCTCGTTGGCAAGAGTAAAAGGAAAGGTGATGACGATGATGAGTATCCACTTTCCGAGGTTAAAGAAAATACTACTGATATTTTAGATGATGATTTGAATAATGCCAATGGAAGGAAAAGAAATAAGAAGCTTGTAACTGAAGAAGAGGAGAAGGATATGAAGAAGCTAGAAAATTTTCTCTTCGGTTCTCTACATTCTCCAGTAAAATTCGGGGATAACGAGGAAGAAGAAGAAGTGATTAAAGAAGACAATCAGGACTCTGCTATCTTTTTTGTGGATAAATCTGCAAATGATTTGTTATCTGTTTACGAAGAGGATACCAACTTTGCTATTGTAGGAGAGGAGGGTACTAAGGAGAGAAAACCGGTATGGGTTGATGACGAGGAGGAAAAAACGAGTATAAATATAGCCAAAGTAAACAGATTAAGGAAGCTTAGAAAGAGCGAGGTGAAACCGTTATATCCGGTTCTGCTTACGTGTCAAGATTAAGGGCTCATCACATGAAACTGAATCCAGGTACCGAATGGGCTCGACATGATTCTCAAGGAAAAGGGTACAACAGCTCAGATGAATCTGATTCAGACAATGAAAATGCATCCTCTTACAAAGATATCCTTAGAACTAACGAAGACCTCGTGATCAACAATGGTGCCAAACTGTTACCGGGAAGGCTTGAGTATTCAAGATTGTATGATGCCAACAAAGAAGAACCTTCAAATGGTCCTATACATTCGGTTCAGTTTCACCAAAACTCTCAGTTGCTGCTAGTTGGCGGGCTGGATAAACGTTTACGTTTCTTCCAAATCGATGGCAAAAGGAACCCAAAAATCCAGAGTATCTTCCTTGATGATTGTCCTATCCGTAAAGCATCTTTCTTACCGGACGGATCTCAGGTTATTGTTTCCGGAAGAAGAAAGTTCTTTTACAGTTTTGACCTTGTCAAAGCAAGTGCTGATAAAATTGGTCCTCTAACCGGTAGAGAAGAAAAAAGCCTGGAGTTTTTTGAGGTATCCCCTGATTCAAAAACGATTGCATTTATTGGTAATGAAGGCTATATTTTGTTGGTATCATCAAAAACAAAAGAACTCATTGGAACATTGAAAATGAACGGGACAGCTCGTTCGATCTCTTATGCATCCAACGGTCATCATTTACTGAGTTCAGGTGGAGATGGTCATATATACCACTGGGATTTAAGGACAATGTCTTGCTTTCATAAAGGCGTAGACGAAGGTTGTATAAACAGTACATCTCTATGCACGTCGCCTGATGGGAATATGTTTGCAGCTGGTTCGGATAGTGGGATTGTTAACGTATACAATCAAGATGATTTCTTGGGTGGGAAGAGAAAACCATTGAAGAGAATCGAGAACTTAACGACCCGTGTTAACTTCATGAAGTTCAACCAAAATGCTGAGATTTTAGCTATTTGTTCAAGCATGAAACAGAACAGCTTGAAATTGGTGCATATTCCTTCGTTTACGGTTTTCTCAAATTGGCCTCCGGTGAATAAGAAGCTAAGTTATCCGAGCTGCGTTGACTTTAGTCCTCATGGTGGATTCATGGCCATGGGAAATGCTCAAGGGAAAGTGTTGCTGTACAAGCTGCACCATTATCATCACGCGTAATATTGCAGTTTTTGATTGGAACATCAGACGGGGTCATCTGTTCCATTACCAGCCAAACCCAAAACGACGTCTTTTTGCTTGAAATGGCATCACATAACATCGCAGTGGCATTGCAAACAATCACGTGGGGGCACCGCCAGCATGTTGCAGACTTGCTGTGCATCACAATTCATGCAAAATGATGTTGTTTTGGGTTAGGCAAACAGAAATTGACAGATGATCCCGTCCTGTGATGATGAACTCGATATATATGAATATGGGCTGTTTGTATTCAGCTTGATGTTCGAAATCTGAACTCGTTGTTCTGTAACAAGATCAGATCGAAACTCAATGAGCCGCAGTTGTGCCCTTCTTTAATTTTTGCAGTTTTGTTTAATGTACTAGTGGGGGGGGGGGGGGGGGTGTCCGTGATACGCACGGGTGTTGTCCAGAAATTTTGTGTTTAGTTTTGTAGTTGTGTTTTATTACAACCAGAATTTGCAGATTTTGTTGAGATTTGGTATAAATTGGTGCATTGTGGTCAGATTTTGCTTTGCTGATTTGCGAGTTGTATTTTCTTTTAGAATTGCCAACTCTGTTGATTGCTTCCTGTTTTATTCTACTTGAAATACACTTGGTAAAGGTCGATTACTCGTATTCGACTCGTAAATAAATTTTATTCGATTTGTTTTTATTTTTTCGAGTTTAAGCTCGAGCTGAGCTTCTCTAATACTACCTCCTTTCCAAAATAGTCATCTTATATTTTTAGTTTTGTTCCCACAATATCAGTTATTTTACATTATCAATGCAACATTTATTACTTTTTTTTTTATCTTGCTCGTATCCAACCACTTTTTAAAAGTGAATTATCCCATAAAAAGTGTCTATTTAGAAAATCAATTCATCATTTAATACACTTTTTTCCCAACATAGCCCTATAATAATATTTATTGTTTATATATTTATTTCATATTCCAATAGAGCATTTATTATATGATAGGGTGAATATGTCAATTAGCAATTATAATACAACACATTAATTATTTTTTAATCTATGTGCACCACAAAAAGTGAACACTTATTATAGGACGGAGGTAGTATTTAACAACCATTGTATTAGTGATAGTCAATGGGCATTTTAGATATTAACCATCAAATTCCACTTTCTTAATCTCTGTGAAAACATCTAGGATGACTTATATTTTGAAACAGATGTAGTAATAAATTAACTCAATCTTCAGTTTTAAATATAGTAATCGAGTAACTTGCGAGATAGTCAAGTTATATTAAATGATTATTTATTTATAAGAAATCTACTGATCCCTTAAGATAAAAAAGCTGGATCGTCAGGTTCTGGTTGGATCATCATTAAAATAATTGTAACCGTTTGATG
Source organism: Gentiana macrophylla (assembly GCA_026214975.1). Taxonomy (NCBI): domain Eukaryota; kingdom Viridiplantae; phylum Streptophyta; class Magnoliopsida; order Gentianales; family Gentianaceae; genus Gentiana; species Gentiana macrophylla. Next base: position 4,393,020 of record CM047808.1, on the reverse strand, counting down.
TACTTAATACACCATAACATATTGTGTATCATTAAAATTGTTTTTACCCGTTAATCAGGTTACCCAAAACCCCTTTCTATCACGCTTATCGAATATTTGATTTTCGTTAATCATCTTCTTCGTGAAGCCAAATAAAGAATTCATCTTCTCCCCGACAAAGTCTAAATTTCATCTCTGCAATTTAAAAGCATCCTCATCGGTCTTCTAAAAACAAGAAGCATCCCTACAATAATTATAAAAATTAGGATCGATGGTGAAATCCACTCTATCAATCTACCGATGCTTACGAAAAGTGATTTCATCTGTGCAAAACTATTGATTGAAATTGAATGTCTTAACAGACCATTATTTGCTGCTGTTATATAATGAACTAGAAAGGAAAAATGTAGGATGCTTTGGTTTATTTTTTTTTTCTTTCCGTTTTGATACTGTACCGTAAGAAAAATTAATGCATTCACCATCTTGACAATGAATTGAGTAATGTATCTAGTATGCAGCAACCCGGCCAATTACATAGCAGAACCCCAGATTCAGAGTGACCTGTTTCGATTTTTATTTTACAGGTTTAGCAAGTTGAAAGAATAGATTGTGTGTGTCAAAGTACACATTGCTTATGGTGTCTTAAAAAATGATCTAACGAATATAATTATTCATATTAGTTTTAATGAAAGATTATAAACCTGACCATCCCGTTAAATTGTTAACCTGATCAGAATGCGATTTCTTTATTTATATATTTGAGTGGAATTAAATATATTTATTAAATTATAATTAATAATGTTTTATGGACTACTTGAGCTCGATCTTACCATATTAATAAAATCTTAAATAATCGAGGGTATGAGTTGGGTAAAGTTATATCAAATATTTAACGAATCGAGTTTGATCTTTTTTTTATGATTTGATTGAGCTTGCGCCGAGTTTCAAGCGTGAGTATTTTTAGTCGAGTCAATCTTAAACCCTAAAGACTATCGACTCAACTCGATTATACCAAAAAATTGATACTTGTACTTGGATATCTAAATCCATTCAGATGGCAGTAGATGTGGCGAACATCACACATGATCTACATATTCGATATTTTAGAGATCCGTGAATATATTAGAGATCCGTTAATATATAGAGGGTAAATCCTTATCCAAAATTCTCGAAGAATAATAATACGAGTATAACCGTTTTGTCCCGATGAGTGATACAATAGTCATCTATATCGTTTATCGTGATATATCTAAATTGATGATAATATAAACCTTTCATAATCAATAATGCAGACAACCGTTATGTCTCGACGAGTGATACAACCGTCATCTACAATGTTGACCGTATAAATTGATCATAATTGAAAGAGTACCATGCTGCATCTAGACTTCAAAGAGTTTGTTTTAACCATATTATATTAAAGGTCCCGTGTTATTGGTTGTTAGAGAATCAAGGTAGGTTTTATCAATTAATTGAATCACGAAATGTATTTTTAATAGCAGGTTGGTTACACCTACACCCGAAATGGAAACCGAGCCTTTCGTGCCCATTATACTTTGTTTTGGGAGTTTGACTGCGGAATTTTTTTTGTTTTTGTATTTCCGGGAACCCTATGATCAACGTTGCAAACAGAATCTTGTATCGGTAACCGTGTAAACCTTAATGATCAATGAGTGACTGGTATCATTTTCAAAAGAACAAAAAAATTTTTGGGCAGTATAGCTGAATGACAAAAAAAATATCTGAAATGGGAAAAAGAACGAAAAAAAAATAATGGTTGAGAAGACAAAACGCTGCTCGTGCATTCTACGCTGTATTCTACGTTTGGTTGTAGAAGAATATGTAATAACACATGTAATAACGTGCGCGTTTTTGTCTTCTCGACTACTATCTTTTAACTCACATTTTTCCTCATTTTAGATCAAAACGATCTTTACTGACCTTTAACCTAAAGATTTTTACCCTCAAAAATAAAAATAAAAATAAAAAATTAAATAAATAAAGAAAAACCTTCAACGTAATTCGACTTTTCTCATAGCGCCTCTTTCCCCAAACCTAATTCATTTCTCAAAATCTCAAGCGCAGCTCCTAGTCTCCCTGCGATTTCAGGTATCATCTCTTCGTTTCTTATTCTCCCTGGAATCTTTCTGCAAAATTCTGCTTTCACATCTGCGAATTTATTGAATTTGATGCTATATGAATTCATGTTATATATAACGACTTTTTTTTTTCCAAAACGATTTGTGTGTGTGTGTGTGTGTGTTTTTTTTTTTTTTTTTTGCTTATTTAGTTTTGGATTGTTTGAACAAATCGTTCACTAAGCTGTTCACGTCAATCGTGCTCTGCTGCGGTTTGGATTTTGGATTAATTTCGTTCTCCAGCATAGCTGTTGTAATTTTTTTTCTTCTTTTTGGGAATTTTGTTTGATGTAGTAGACGTATTTTTAATGCCCTTTGAATCATCTCAGCCCCACTGCTCTCCAATCCGTGTGTTCTGTATATATGTGTTTTCTTTTTAATGGTTATACACAGCTTTATGTGATTCTGAGACGTAGTTATTTGATAACCCTTTAGATTAATCCATCATTTTAAAGATAATTTTTTACTAATTGCTGAATTGTAGTGGCTTAAGTTGTTAACGGATTTTTGTTAGTATGCTTAGTATGATTTTGTCTGTTTGTTAGTATACTACGGAGATCGGGATAATTCATATTGTCATCTTTTTTTCTTTCAGATATGGATGTGGAAACGGGTATGTTTACGGTCAGTCAAACCGTTGGAAGTGTTTTATGCTGCAAATGTGGAGTTCCTATGCAACCAAATGCTGCCAACATGTGTGTGAAGTGTTTGCGTTCTGAAATTGACATAACAGAAGACCTGCAGAAGCATGTTATTATCATCCACTGCCCGGAATGCGACACGTATTTGCAGCCTCCTAGGACTTGGATCAAAGCTCAGTTGGAATCGAAGGAGTTGCTTACGTTTTGTGTTAAGAGGTTGAAGAACCTGAACAGGGTTCGGTTGGTAGACGCTGCTTTTATTTGGACCGAGCCTCACTCTAAGAGGTTAAAAGTCAAACTGAAAGTTCAGAAAGAGGTTCTTAATGGGGCGATTCTTGAACAAGTGTATACGGTTGAATACGTGGTTCAAGACCAGATGTGTGATGCGTGTACGAGGGTTCAGGCGAACCCGGATCAGTGGATTGCTTCTGTGCAGGTACGTCAACATGTTCCTCATCGAAGAACTTTCTTCTATTTGGAGCAACAAATACTTAAGCACGATGCTGCGGTACGGTGCATAAGGATTAAGCAGATGCATCAAGGCATAGATTTCTTCTTTGGTAACCGTAGTCATGCTATTAAGTTTGTTGAGTTTTTGGGTAAAGTGGTACCCGTTAAGAGCCGTAACGACAAACAACTCGTGTCCCATGATTCCAAGAGCAATACTTACAACTATCGGTTCACGTTCTCTGTCGATATCTGTCCTATTTGTCGTGAAGATCTGGTATGTCTTCCACCAAGGGCTTCCTCTAGCTTAGGTAATCTCGGGCCATTGGTCATCTGCACGAAAGTCAGTAACAACATCGTTTTGTTGGACCCGATAACCCTTCGGCATTGTTTCTTGGACGCCGATCAGTACTGGAGAACAGCTTTCAAGTCCCTGCTTTCAAGCAGACAGCTTGTGGAATACATTGTTTTGGACGTCGAGCTGTTGCCTTTTCCTGAAGCCGTGGTGGGTGGCACACGATATGCATTAGCTGAAACACAAGTTGCTCGAGTATCGGATTTCGGTAAAAACGATATCATCTTTACAATTAAAACACATCTGGGAAATCTTTTATCACCTGGTGATTATGCTCTTGGTTACGACATGTATGGAGCGAATACGAACGACTTGGAGCTAGACAAATACAGAGGCCGTCTAGTCATCCCCGACGCCATACTTGTTAAAAAGAGTTACAAAGAGAAGCGTCTAAAGAAGGCCGGGAAGCCACGTGCATGGAAGCTTAAATCATTGAACATGGAAGTGGATCAAACAGTTAGAGGTAAAGACATTGAAGAGAAGAATATAGATGAGTATGAAGATTTCTTGAAAGATTTGGAGGAGAATCCTGAACTGAGGTTTAATATATCGTTGTATCGTAACAAAGATTACAAGCCGTCTGAAACGGCGTCGATGACTGACGGAGAAGAAGTTCCGTCTGTTCCGTTAGACGAGTTGCTTGGGGATCTTGATCTAAGTGATGAAGAAGAAGATGATGAGGAAGAAGAAGATGGCATGAAAGAGTAATGACTTAATAAAAGTTTATGTTATTTATTTATGAAATGATAGTGCCAATTTTTGTTTGAACCCTTTATTTTGCATCACCGTAAAGTTACTGTGCCATCAAACTAAACAAAATCGAGCTTTTCAAAAGTTGATTGTCTATTCAAGAATCGACTTTTCGAAAGTCTAGATTTGAACTTATAAACTCGATTCTAGATCGCGTGGGGTTGCGGTAACTTGGGTGTGGTGCAAATAAAAACTCGGTTTTTTGTTTTCGTTTTGCTTGAGTGTGTTTTGTTTTGTATTTTGTATTTTTTATTTTTTTCTTGGCACTGTGCATCAATCTTAGCTTGTGTTATCTGTATTCGGCTTCTGTGGAGGAACTAGTAATAGTACTGTCTCCATCTCAAAATGTAAGACCGTTTAGGACTTTTCCTATAGATTAAGAAAATGGTCAAGTGTTATTAATTTTAGTGGTAAAAGTCTAAAATACCCTTTGAATCTCAAAATGTAAGTTCGTTTAGGATTTTTCACACAGATTAAGAAATTAATTAAATGTTATTAATTTTAATAGTAAAAGTCTAAAATACCCTTTGAATACAACCGGGCAGTAGTTCATATGAATGCAGCCAAGCAATTATTTATAGATAACAATTCAATCATATGAATCCCCCCCTTGACATATATCATCAAAATTATACACTATTCTTAGTCTGCTATAAGGTGAACTTCTTGTATCTGGTTCAGCAAATCTAGGTTTCATGAATATATATATATATACACACGCGAGTACGGGATAAGATCCTCTCATGTAACTTTACCCTTAAGTTATTGTTTTTACATATAATGAACTAAACTACGTAGTTTTGGAAAAAGTTAATCAATATTTTAGATGATGTTTTACACTTTGGGGATGTGTGGTTGGATCATGCATACTTGAGAGAATATCCTCTCAAGTTACTTGAGAGGATCCTATCCCACGCGAGTACCGGATACACGGACAGGTACGTTATATTTATAAAATTAATTATTAAATTATTAGTTTATTCAAATCACCGTTATTAGTCGAGTCGAGTATTCAACGAATCGAACTTGATCTTGTAGACTCGCTAACTTCAACTTGATCCTTTTTTATGAGGCTCGATTGAGCTCGAGCCGAGTTTTATACCCGAGTTTTTTTTAATAGAGTCAAGCTCAAGATTTAAAGAGTATCGACTCGAGTCGGCTCGATTACAGATGCATAGCCCATCTTTATAGCCCAATACACAACAACCGCGAAAGGGCTGCAAAAATCCAAACAGTCACAGGATTTCTTGTTGTCGCTTACTTGCAGTGGCGGACGCAGGATCTCGGATAGAAGGAATAAATATTTTAAAGGCAAATAAAAAATTAAGGGGCAAACTAAATACATAATACATATATTAGTGTATTTGTTTCAAATCAAAGAAGACATATTTAGGTCCGCTACTGCTTACTTGATATACCACGTGGCGTTGGTAAAAAGTTGGTATGTGTCAATGTACGTCGATGCTTTCCAATGTAAATTCTTAATACGGAAAAACATTTTTTTTTTATTTTTATGAAATATGTGTATTCGTGTACTCGAGAAATAACATTAACTAATTTCTCTTTTCCAAGGACACCTTCTCCATCCCATAAAAATTATTCATATTTTGTTTTTTCACACAGATTAATAACGTTAAAATAATGTGTTATTTTTAAGTTGTAATGAGTATATATATATATATATATATAATGAAGGTTTACCCTAAAAAAATATACTACCTTCGGTCTAAAATATAAGTCATCCTAGCTTTTTTCTTTTGGTCCCATAATATAAGTCATTCACAATACCAAGAGAGTATTAATAAACATTTTTCCTTATCTTACCCATAATTTATATCAATCCAACCACTTTTATTTACTCCAGAATTGTTGTATTTATGATAGTCAAGGGGTGTATTCGACATTTTATTCCTACATTAATTACATTTAACTACTTTCTTAATCAATGTGAAAATTCTAGAATGACTTATATTTTAGACCGGAGGTAGTAATAATAATGAATACTTGGTTTACAAATGAAATAAGTAAACAAACAACAAACAACAAACAACACCAAATTAAAAAAACAACAACAACAAACGTCAGGATTGTCTAGATCAGGGACGGACCCAATGTACACAAGGGGGGTGCACAGCCCCACTCAACTTTTCGTGTGAAGTTCTTAAAATACATTTCTAATAGATTAAAGATCATGTATGTATATTATTTCGAATAAATTCTAGTATAATATCTTAAGTTAGCTTCAACCTGGTTGTAAAATTACTACTATATTTTGGCGTCACTTGCTCAAAACCGAAATTGCTTTATGTTTTTAACAATTTTTTTTTAATTTGGCCCACACTCACAAAAAATCCCTGGTCCATTTAGTCAGATTGAGACTTTTCGGAACTCTAAAATTTACTGGTTTTTACTCCCTCCGTCTCAATTTGTTAGAGACTTTTTGGAACTCTAAAAATTTAAAGGAACATCATTTATTATATTGTCTAGTAATTAAAAACATGATTAATTTACAATTACATCCCTTTTATATTGTCGTTACATTTCAAAATTCCTGGGTCCGTCACTGGTCTAGATTGAGACTTTTCGGAACTCTAAAATTTACTGGTTTTTACTCCCTCCGTCTCAATTTGTTAGAGACTTTTTGGAACTCTAAAAATTTAAAGGAACATCATTTATTATATTGTCTAGTAATTAAAAACATGATTAATTTACAATTACATCCCTTTTATATTGTCGTTACATTTTTTAATAAATGCTTATATGTAAGCATTTGAGATATTTAAGAAGCAACTTTAAATCTAAGTATTAGTTATGAGACTTATTTTGAGAATCTATAAATAGAATAAGTCGCAAATAAATTGGGACGAAGGTAGTACTTTGATGGGATTTTTTTTTTTTCAGGAACTCAGAAACTGAACATGTTTGTGGGACGAACCCGTTCCTGAGGGCAGGTCAACAAGTCCACGGCCTAGAGCCCCGTTAAAATTTTCAATTTAAGGACTCTTGTTTTACATGTTATGGTAGTGTATTTTAAGTCAATTTTTATTTTAACTTAAGCTAAAATATCGGCAATGACGATTTTCATACCCGAAATATAAAAAAGTTTAATCAAAATCTCATTACGTTTCCTTTATCTCATTACCCAAAATGTTTTTCATTAGGTCAAGAGCCCTAATTTTTCGTTTGCCCTAGGATCCCAGATCACACCGGGACAACCATTTTGTGGGACGAAAATAATTACTTAATATTTAAAAATATTTATATTATATTATAATTTGTAAATAATAAATAAAAACTCATATATTACGATACAAAGCATTTATATTTTATGACGGAACAAACTTTAATTGAGCTTGTTGGTTTGAAAAAAAAAACCATTTGGTTTTGTAAATTGAATTTTTTTTACGAGACAATATATATATTTTTATTTTTAAAATTAAACATTTTTTGTGGGATAAAAATAGCAGTCCTTCCGTCCCAATTTTTTTGAGACATATTCCTTTTATGGATGTCTCAAATTAAGTCGCATTACTAATTTTTAAACTTACAGTTGGTTCTTAAATGTCTAAAATGCCCACATATCAATATTTATTGAAAAATGTAAAGACAATACTCTTTCTGTTTTTATATATATGTCGCAGAGAGAAGAATCACACAGATTAAGAAAATAATTAATATGTGTAGTGGAAATGTATTTTTTTATTGGAGATGTAAATGTTTTGTTGGTAAAGGAGTTTTTAGTATTAGAATTGTGTTTTTTTTATTGGAGATGTAAATATTTTGTTGGTAAAGGAAGAAAAATAATAAATCTTTGCATTGGAAATGTAAAATAGCGACGTATAAAAAAAAATGGCAAACCGAAATGTGATGAGATAAAAAAACCAAGGAGTATTAAATGGGTGTAATTGTAAATTAGTCATGTTTTTAATGACTAGACAGTGTAATAAATGATGTTCCTTAAATTTCAAGAGTTCCAAAATGTCCCAAACAAATTGTCACAGAGGGAGTACTACATATTAAACCAAGTAGTTCGCTTAAAGTGATAAGTGACTTGAGGGATGTCACCAGTTTGATTCTTCTTTGATGCGTCATGTTGAAAGAGCTATTTGTCAGACTTTGCTCTGAATAAGATCCAGACTCCTTTGGCATGACTCAAGCCGAACTCCGGATTGGTCGACTAGTGAATTGGTCGCATATTTATAGTGCACCTATCATTTCCGATAAAATAAAACTCCGAATTAATCGGACCAATTGATCGCATTTATAGTTCAAAGATCTTTTTTTTTTTTTTTTTTGAGATGTTCAAATATCATTTCCGATAAAATAAAAATCTACTCCACATGTAAGTATTTAATACGGTCCACCTCTTCCGTTTGTGAAGTTGGACCATATTTTAGTGGAGATTATTAAGAAAACTTGAGCATCAAATGCAGGCTTTAATGTCAAAGAACTTCCACACTTCAACCATTGGACCACCTTTTGATATAAGGTTTAGCTGCAAATAAATTGACCACTCTTAAATGCACCATCTATATCCAAGTGATGACATGATCTAAGGCTAAAGAGGAACAACTAGGAAGGAAGTAGTAGTAGCACTAAATGCTTATTGCATAGATGTAGATGATTGACCTTTCAATCATATGTCAATTCATGTGTGTAAAAATTCTGATGTGGGGTGTCCGGGACGTTTTTAGGCGGTGAGTCCATATGATGTGAAGTGCCGAAAGAGTATATAAGAACCGCAAATTTGTATCCATGATATAAAAGTTCTGATCATCTCTCACGCCAGTTCACCTACTAACTAAAACTTTCCCGTCTATAATGCAAATACAAGTAAAAGTTCACATATTTTTATGCTATCTTTTTTTCAAAATAAAAAATTAATTTAAAGTTTTTCACACACATTAAATAGTTGAAAATTGTTGGATTGTTAGGAATTAATGTATTATCTAGTAATATTGATAGTTATCCATAAGGATCTTTACTAGATTTGGTATTTTCACTTGGCATTGTGCAAAAGAGCCAAGTGTCACTGTCTGTTTGGAAATGTTGCTATATTGCTACCGTACTCCAACTGAATGAATCAGAGTAGAAATATTATTCTACTATCTTCTATTCTTTCTTGGTATCAGAGAAAGTTTTGCCGGAGATGGCAACCTCCGATGCTCCCACCACTGAAAGCTCCACCACCGGAGCTCAGAGCACTGAAATCTCCACCCCCATACTAGCTTTCACTCATATGTCACTCTCAGATAGCATCTCAGTTCCCTTTTCCATCCCAAATTTCTCTTTTCTTTCTGCCGGAGTAGCAACCGGTATTCCGGTGATGAATTCCATTAATACTGTTGTTCCACCACCGGTACTAAACTTTGGACGTTCAGACCCGTCCTACACTGGTTATTGGACATCTCTTACACCACCGCCACTGTTTGGTTCTGTTAGTCCGCTGTCTTCTGCAAACTCTGCTCCTCCGTTCTCAAGCAACTTAAATCAAGTTTGCATTGTCAAATTAGACAAGAACAACTACCTTCTCTAGCGTTACACAGTGCTTCCCATCATTCGTGGTCATCGATTGGAAGACCATCTTCTTCATTCCGCTCCCTCTTTGCACGATCCGTTCTCCAGACTTAACGCTGCCAATCCTTCACTAAACATTGTTTCAGATGAATGGATCATTAAGGACAACCTGCTAATGGGATGGTTACTGAGCTCGATGACAGAATCAATTTTGACAGAAGTGGTTGGGTGTTCTTCCACTCATGAGGTCTGGACAACCTTGGAAACTCTCTATAATAGCAGATCTGAAGCACGCATGCTAGAGGATAAAGATGCCCTCGACAAAGCATCAAAAGGAACAAAATCGATGTCGGATTATCTTGCCCAGATGAAGTCTTACTCAGATAATCTTACTGCTGCAGGGTATCCAATTACCAAGTCTGAACTCATTTTGGCAACTCTAGGAGGTTTAGATCGTGATTATGAGTCTGCCATAGTTAATATTACATCCAGGGTTGGAGTTCTCAGCTGGCAGGATGTTCAGTCTCAGTTAATTACTCATGAAAGGCTGATAGCAAGACTGAATCACCCTTCTGGACACAATTTTTCTGGCCCCACAGCCAATTTGGCTCAAGGACCCCTGCCCAGAAACTATTCAACTACGACAACAACACTGGTAGACATTCATCTCCTAGTTCTAATCGAGGTAGAGGCACTGTCAATTCTAGAGGTGGCAGGGGCAGAGGAAGGGGAGGAAGAGGTTCAGGAGGAAAATCTGGTAACAAAAATGGTATGTCAACTTTGTGGGAAAGGTGGCCACATTGTAACAGCCTGCTGGCATAGGTTTGAAGAGGACTTTGTTCCACCTAGCAATATCAACACCATAGCTCAACAGCATCGCCTATGCCGCTCGCAACACCTTAGTCTGTGGGAGATGCAGCTTGGTATATGGACAGTGGAGCCTCAAATCATCTTACATCAGACCTGAACAACCTTCATCTCAGTGCAAGATACAATGGTTCTGAGTCCTTGGTGGTTAGTAATGGTGAGAAATTAGCAATTTTTCATATAGGTTACAGTATTTTTCCAACACAATGCCAACTGCCAAGTGTCAAACCAAATCTAGTAAAGATCCTTATGGATAACTATCAATATTACTAGATAATACATTAATTCCTAACATCCCCCCTCAAGCTAAAAGTAGGACCAACTAATACATTTAGCTTGGTTCTGAACTCCTCCAACAAAGGGCTTGGAAGTGCTTTAGTTAAAGATCTGCAATCTGCATAGAATAGGGCACAAAGCATACAAACAAATTGCTTATTGATGACCTAATCTCTCACATAGTAAACATCAATCTTTATGTGCTTCGTTCTTGCATGAGACACTGGATTGTGAGCAAGAAATGTGGCACTTAAATTGTCACACCGGTGTCACGGATTTTATCTAATGAAAACAACAAGTAATAAAATTTGTAAATCCGGTTTACCCCAAGTGTAGGGATCGTAGCATAGCGATTAATACCGGAGTCGATCTCAGGGAATCGAGGTTGTTTAATCTAGTTTATTAACTCTTCTAATTTGTTACTACTAAAACAAAACTAAGAACGATAAAATAAACTGGACAGAGGATTGTCAGTCCAAAGCCAGGAAGGATAAAAGCGAAAACGAAATCTAAACTAAATCTATTCTAACCCTAGTATGCAATAAAAATCAGAACTTTACTAAGCAATTCTAGCACAAGTGATTAATCAATAATTTTAAACGACGAACAAGCAATTGATCCACCGATCCTACAACAATCAATTTCTATCTAGATTATCTCGTGATTTTTTTAACCAAGTTGTGATTCACCTAACAAAGGTAGGAACTCCTAATCTCTTAGAAAAGTTCGCCTATCAATCTTTTATCTTTCAATTCTAAAGATTAACGCTTTCTAACCAAGGGTGTGAAATTTATTGATTTCTAACCTGAGATCTAACCTAATAACTCGTTAATTAGATTAAAGGTCTAATCTTTATTACGGCGATCTAAGGTTTAACATGATTCTCATCAAAGTCAAACAATCAAACATGCAACGATCTATCGATATAATTGCATAAAGACATCATAAACATAATAAAGATACAACTTTAAGTAAAAACTCACAAGATACTCCGGAAACGAAATCAATATGTTGATGGATGGATTCACAACACTTATTCAAGGGAGGTCTAGCCTCTAAACATCACCTTGAAGCTTCGAATTACTTGATGAAAGTACATAAAATAACTAGATTCTAACTAGGAATTGAAAGCATAAAAACGAGTAAAAACTAAGGAAAACGCAAATGAGCCGCCCCTAGGGTTTAGGGTTCGAATTGTGTGTATTCTAGGGTTGAAAAACGCGACTATTTATAGATTCTTAGGTCGGTTTCTCTGAGGCGGTGCCGTGGACGCCCGTCCAAGGATTCTGGACGCCAGTCCAGGGTACATTAAAACTTCGAGTCGGGCCGAATCATGGTCAGACGCCAGTCCTATGCAATTCTGGACGCCCGTCCGCTGAAAATCTGAACATCCTGAACCAAAATTCTCCCCTCGACGCCGCCTACCTTTTTGACGCCACCCACCACGACGCTAGTTCAGATTCTCGACGCTAGTTCACCTCCTTTTTCTTCCAAATTCATCTTGATCTTCATTCCAACTTCATCTCTATCTCTTTCCTTCCATGCAAATCATTACTTGAACATCTTTTAAGCTCCTTTCATCCCTCTCCATGACATGTAAATGTACCTTCAAAACCTGATATGAAATTGCGCGGATCTAGGAAAAGCGGTACTTGAACTTTAGGTGGTTTTTGGACTTTGTTGAAGTCTAGAAATGAAGGTATTTGGAAGTTGGTGAATCCTCCTCGACACAACTACAACAATGCGTAGAAGCACCTTGAATATTTCTCGAGAGCTCTCGACACAACCTCAACTTTGTGAGGAAGCACCTTGGAATAACCTTGACACCTAGAAAACTTGTTTCTAAGCACCTTGGTATAGACACCCACAAAGGTTGCTCAAGCCTTTGATAATCCGGCCAAACCTCTATCCGTGAGAATTCCAAACACACACTAATCCAAGTGTATAAAAGAGAAAATTTATATTGATGTCAAAGATTCTCCAAAATACAATTGATAGTTTGAGTATTTATAGGCTACTTGAATAAGCTAAGTACATGAATAATACTAGTATTGGTAAGCTAAAAGACTTCTAAAAATCCTCAAAAGGTGGCGCCATTTGTGATGTTTGGAGAGTCCAAGGTGAGTTCATTCCATGCTTCCAAAATAATGCAATGTATCTCCAATTTTCGTTCATGAACAAGACTAGCTAGATTCATCGAATCTTCTTCATCCAAGTGCAATGTATCTGTTTCAGCACCCATCAGTATTCTGGTCATATACAGAGATTCGGTTGTCCAATAAATGCGAGCTATATATGGATTTTATAGTACTCAAAAAGATCTACAACTTTGGTCAAGGACGTAAATTCATCCGGAAAGGTTATAATGGTCAAAACGGGACAAAACAGTAGCTAGTCTTCAATTTCCAGAATTGGATGATCTTCTAAAAGTGACGCCATTCTTGTTCCATGATTTTCAGAATTAATACTTGATTTAAATATGGTAATAACATAGTGAATTTACTTACTAATTATTTAATTAATCCGAGATTCCTGTCAAATAAATGACGGTCTTCAAAACTTCAAAATGTGATGAATACTTGGATTGAGATTCATATCAAAACCATAAGAACACGCAAAGTGTAAAACCATAGATAATTACCAATAAAATCACGAAATTAGCTCAAGTTTACACTTAAAGACTTTTAAAACTCATTTGCTCAATAATTCGATTAAACCCTTAATTTCTATGCAAATTATACGAATATGGAGGAAATCATTACAAAATATAACAATATAAATCATATAAAATCACCCTTAACACCGGGCAACTGGAACATTAGGTAACTTGATCTCCATCTCCAAAAGCAGCTGCTTGATCCAACACAGTTCTGAGGATAAATTGGCCAAGGACCTGTACTCAGACTCTGCTCACCTAGAGACTACACTCTGTTTCTTTGAACTCCAAGAGACCAAAGAGGTGCCAATGTAAACACAAGAACTTGACAAAAGACTTCCTCGCAGAGGGTAGCATGCCCAATCGAAGATCACGTAAACCTCAAATGAGTGGAGCACTTTGCACTGAAAAACAGACCATAGTGTAAGGTACCCTTTACATATCTCAAAAGCCTTTTAAGAGCTTGCCAATGGAGCTGTGTAGGAGGCTGCATATATTGGCTAAGATAGTTAACAGAATAAGCAAGATCGTGTATAGTGTTGGTCAAGTATTGAAGCCCTTCAGATAGTAGGATGTTGCATTAGTTCACCTTGATTCGGAAGCGTATGTTGGCCTGGGTCATAGGTGTGGAACAAGGCTTGATATGATCAAGTTGCATTCTCTTTAGGAGCTATGAAGCATAATGACCCTGTGTTAAATACAACCCTGCTGAAGTTATGTGTGCCTCCATACCCAGAAAAGTGAGATAATCTGAGCCCAGTCTTTCAAAGGCAAATTTAGAGTTTAGCATATCTACAAACTGCTTGATCTTCGTGAGCTACTGTCACCAAAATGTCATCAACATATACCAAAACATACAAATGTATGTTCATCGGTCTTAAGAATAAAAAAGAGATGAGTCTCGATTTAGATTGTTTGAAACCCCAAAGTAGCATATGTAGTCTTAAGGCGACAAACCATGCCCTAGAGCTTGTTTAAGTCTATATAAGTCTTTCTCTGCAATTTACAAACATAATGTGGTTTAGTCTTATCAATAAATCCTCTCAGTTTGTTCCATATAGACATCCTCCATCAATGGCCCATTAAGAAATGCATTATCAATGGCAACTTGATGAATATGCAATTTAAATGTATTAGTTGTTCCTACTTTTAGCTTGAGGGGGGATGTTAGGAATTAATGTATTATCTAGTAATTGATAGTTGTCCATAAGGATCTTTACTAGATTTGGTTTGACACTTGGCATTGTGCAAAAGAGCCAAGTGTCAATGTCTGTTTGGAAATGTTTCTATATTGCTATTGTATTGCAACTGAATGAATTAGAGTAGAATTATTATTCTACTATCTTCTATTCTTTCTTGGATTGATATTAAATTAAAGACTATGCTTTCTTGATGTTCTAAAATGACTTTTATTTGAGTCCAAAGCGGCTCTTATCTTTGGACTAAAGTAGTATGTTTCTATGAGGATATCCACATTAAAGACACTCCACATACCAACTTCACAAAGATGGTTAAATTGATTGACAAGATTATTGGTCATGGAAGGAATGGGATAGTCATTAGTTAATTGAGATACACTAACAAGATTATTGGTCATGGAAGGAACATGGAAGAAATTTCTTAAGTGAATTTGTGTGTTGGTTTGTGTAGGAAGAATACAAGAACCAATATGAGAAATAGACAATAGCTCACCATTCCCAACAACTAAAGTTTCTGAGCCTGAGTAATCTGAACTAAGATGCCGGTTATTGATGTCTGAAGCGATATGATTAGTAGCACCTCTATACATGTACTAAGCTGGATCAACAATAGTATGAGAAAGTGGAAATATGGATTGCTTTTTTGATTGGGAGCATCATTGTTGTTTGTAACAAAGTCTTGGTCAAACATAAGTCAACAAGAGGTCATTGTATGTCCACTCTTCCCACATAGCCGACAAATTGGTATGTGATCGGCCTTTTCTAAGTGTCCAATTTTACAGCCAGTGTACTGGGTCAATTATAGCCTAGAATTGGTGAGTCAAGGTCGTATCCCACAGGGAATCTGGTCGAGTACCAAAGTCGGTATCGTCCCTAGTTCAAGGCAACACAACTACTGAACGTGGTGATTTGTCGGATCACCGGTTCTAACACTAAATATACACAAAACAAAAGAGTTTAAAACTATATAAAAGAGATAGCCGAGCTATGATCCAATCTAATACTCACAAACCCTAGCTAAGTCCCGAGGAATTCTTGATTCACCTAAACGTTATTGATGTCATGTAGGGTGTTGTTATTTCAATAATCTACCATCCTATGTCAGTTCAATACCCGACCGATTTAACTGACCTCACACGGTCTACAATCAATGAAACGCTCGACAAGTTGATACAAACCTCACACATGAAACCGAATCTGAACAACTCAGTCGGTTTTACAGGGTGATCCTAACCTCGGTTCCCGTATCCTCTCACAAAATACATATGTAAAGACGACACGTGTGATACGATTATCAAATGGCCAATTTAACAAACGTGATAAGAATAAGTTCTAGAACTACGGTAACATCGAGAATCAATAGTCAAACATCAAGAACACCACATGAACAGGCTAGGATTCCATTTTATAGACTATCACATAACTCGACTATCGGGCAATTAGCTACTCATTATAATAAGCAAAATATAAGGAATCAACAATAAAAGTTAACAAAAATAAAGATCAAAAGCAAGAACAAGAAATGAAAACAAAATACTATAAATATTAGGCCATAGAAAATCGAATCTCCGAGTGAAATCCCACAATAACGCATGCCAAGCTATCACCGAGATCCTTCGGACATACAACAATCTATAACCAAACTAAACTAATCTACCTACAAATCTAATCTAAGCTAAAAGATGAAGAAAAAGTGCAGAAAACGAGTTGGAACCGATCTATATATGTATATATATCTATGTATATCATATGAGGGGTATTTATAGTGTTTTGTGAGATCGACTATTAGGTGTG